>CM033627.1:15551274-15878774 GCA_019453435.1 Rhinogobius similis | reverse complement strand
GTACTATACAGCTGAGCACTGTCCACAGTTAGCAGATCTGGCCGTAAGGACACATAACTTTGCTGTTGCCCTTGGGGAATGGTGAGAACTGTAGCTACTTGCTGACCCTGTGGAACGGCATAGGACACAGCCACAGGAACATCCACCTTGCGCTTCTTGGCAGGCTGAAGTACAGTTGACGCAGAGCTGGCCCTCCGCTCTCCTTCTCTGGTGTCTTCTATAGTCTGTATTTGAATTTGCTTCCCACTTTGCAACTGAATCTGTTGTCCATCTGATAACTGAATATGTTGTCCATCTGATAACTGAATGTGCTGCCCATCTGATAGCTGGATTTGCTGTCCAGGCTGTAGCTGGATTTCCTGTCCAGGCTGTAGCTGGATGTGTTGCCCTCCTGACAGCTGAATCTGTTGGCCACTTTGCAATTGAATTTGTTGGCCACTTGACAACTGAATGGATTGTCCCCCTGCTACAGCTGCAACCAGCTGTGCTTGAATCTGTAAAATACCCATATTGAGTTTAAACAATGGACAACAAAAATCACTGGAAAACCAATTTATACTGTATGTATGTACCTGCTGCTGTTGCTCTTCAGTAAGCTCTCCCGATTGAACAAGGGCTTGAAGGTCCTGTTGTGGAGAGGTGACTTGAAGAACATGGCTCACTGTCTGGCCCTGCTGTCCCTGAATTTGAACCTGAAAATAAAGAAATGTATTAGCCCGTTATTGATGGTAAGTAGATGTACGTAGTGAGTAATTATTACCTGCACTTGCAGTGGCTGTTCAGAAAGTTGTGGTGACATTTCAGTTGAGGTCACCTGTACCTGTTACAATCATATAAGAAGATTTCTTGTATTATCTGCCTCAACACAAAAGCACTAATTATGCAATTATAATGTGGAGGGAGACTTCTCTTACAGGGCAAGCCAACTCAAGTAGAGACCCAGCCACCTCAGTGCTGTCAGTGTAGACACAGTTGGCATCTTGCTGCTGGTATACCATGGTGGTAGTGGTCACAGCTTCCTCCTGCTCACTCAATTCCTGCAGCACTTCTGAGCCTTTGGAAAGAGACTCCAGAAACTCCTTCATTTTGTGCTGAGGCACAGTGCGGGCCTTTTGCCGCACGTATTCATCAAAGGAGACCACTCCACTCTCCTGCTCATTCATCTCTGCTTCACCTGAGAAACACCACCATCACGCCATGCAATATTAAAAAGTCCATATCAAATCTTGAACGTGATTATCGTTTTTAAATGTTTATTCTGACCAATTAGCAGGCCATGTGACAATTGAATTGCAGGTAGGATGTGATTATTAGTCTTTAAGAACACACGAAGTACAAAGTCCATTTTGTGCAATTGTGAAATATTTCTACAGCACAAGACGTGCTGTTCAACCAAAGTTGTGATTATATTTTAAAATCACCACTCGATAGGTCAAATGCAACCTGAGTATTTGGGAAATGTCTAAAATTGGTGGTTAGCCTTAGCTTCACTCCTATAGCAATACCTTTTTTGCTTGTAATCAGAAAGTCCAACAATAAAACGCTCACTATAGAGGACACAGCATGTACACACAATAAATTGTAGTTTAATCGATGTGTATAAGTATACGACTGTCACCAACATAAACAATTAATTGCTGGTATGCTTAGCTACTAGCTAGTAGCTTCGCTAATGTTAGCCTGTTAGCTATGGATCTGGTCATGCTACCTTAAATAAAACGAAATCCTCTTCTTTCCGCGAAGGCACGACGTTTAAAAGTAAAAAGCCGATAAACCTCCAACAGTTACCACCAGGATGTCTGTTTCTTCACTACATAGCCGAGCATGAACGTGCAAAAATTCGCAAAAATTAATTAGTTTACAATAAAATGTTGTAGCTACAGCTGCAGCAGGCGAGGTCTGTGACGACAGCGATTCAAGACAACGAGGCAGCCTCGTCTGGACAAGTTTCCTGCAACCGCGGAAAAATACAGATGAACACATTTTTGTGAAATGCACGGAGAGGTATTTGAGTAGAAATTGTCATTGTCAAAAAGACATATATATATATATATATATATATTAATATATACATATATAGGCCTATATACATATATATGTTTGCCTTGAAAAACAAGTTCCACCATTTGCTTAATCTTGATACTGCGATCTCTTCGCTATAATGGGTGGAGATAGACTCATACTAACTTTAGGTCCTTATGGCTCAATGCACAGCCCCATAAGAAAGTGTCTTTGTAGTCACAGATTTAGTAAAACTTCTAGACTAGTATTTCCTGCAAATTGGATCGTGTTCTTGGGAAATAAATTTGTTTTTCATAACGCCATACACGTAGCATCTAAAGTCTTGTAAACATTGTTATTGATGTGGTGATCACCATTTGAATGCATGTGCCTTTAACAACATCTAACTTCCCCAGTCTGCCTTAAAGAGCCAGGCATGTGCCAGTGAGTGCCTCCCCAGATTTCACCACAACAAACTGCCTCTCAGCCTTCTTAAGGTGGTCCGCCAGAGATGCGCTTCACCAATGGGCTACGTCTAATTGTTGCTGAGCATGAAAGAGTTAATTCCCACACTCTCCATAATCTTATCTCCATGTGATTTTGTGATTTGACCACTGACTGTAAATTTGACATTATGTTTTTAGTTGATCACCTTTCACCTATAAACCCTTTAAAATGCTTTGTCATCAGAATGTTAAAATTTGAGAATGGAGGCGACAGGATGCAAAATGAAGCAGACCATAAAACATTTTTAATGATTGACTAACATCATATTGAAATGCCAATGATTTCAAGTCTTTATAACATCTATGTGTAATTTCCGGGATAGAAATGCCAGTTAATATGCTTTTCTGTTACAAAAAATGAAAGGAAAATTGTATTTGAGCTTTGCAAAAAGTATATTTTTTGTTAAGTGTCCATTCATCTTCTTCTGCTTATCAGGGACTCCCAGACTTCCCAGGCCAGCCTCGAAAGTGTATCCTGGGTCTTCCCTATGGGCCTCCTCCTGGAGGGACATGCCCGGACCACCTCCCAAAGAAGGTGTCCTGGAGGCATCCGGAACAGATACCCTTCCCTCACTTCTTAATAAGACCCCGAGATATTTTAACTCCTCCACTTGAGGCAGGAATATAATAAGTGTTGATTAAAAAAATATAAAGGTTGCGTTCACGTTTCAGAATTTGATAATGTCATAATCCCAGATGGCGGGGGCCAATATAACTCAATGGGAGAATTACTGTTTTTTCTAAATAAAAATCCACAAACATAGAACCTTATCATTATTTGTTAGGGACTGTTTTTTTAAAGTGTCATATTACAGTATACAGTCCCGATCAAATGTTTAAGACCAGTTGAATAATTGGCAAAAATCACATTTTGCTTGGTTGGATCTTTAAAAGGATCCATGTAGAGCTTCAGTTAGCAACAAGAAATGGGAGGGAGACCAACAACAAAAAAAAAGTTTGAGTAAACATTTTATTGAAAACAACAATTCAACTGAAATAGGCTGTTCTGCAACTCACGGTTTCCCAACCAGGCAGTAGGACCAGTCAATTTACCCATGGGGTACGTGAGCAATTACCAGGGTGTACTTGGAATGGTTTCAGGTTTTAAAAGAAGATTAAATGTACTTTTATCTGATTTTAAAATGTTATTAGTTGTATATTTAGCATAAACTTGGAGTATCTTGAATCATAAAGTAAAACAAAAAATATAATAATAATTGACAACATGTGACTAATAAACCCATTTATTTGCCTGAAACTCAAGTTTAGTGGTACTCTGAGTGAGACAAAGCTTTTGGGGTGCTCAAGACAAAAAAGGTAGGGAGCCACTGCTTCAGCTGATCAAAAGTTTAGGACCACATGACTTTAAAAGCCCTCATCTGTGCAAAAATGCAGATTCAGTGTCATTTTCTGTCAGGTCATGACGTTCTGATGGCAAAGGCAAATAAACATGATCTTTTTAAATGTGGTCGGGCTGCTGAGCTGCATAAGCAGAGCCTCTTGCAGTGCACCTTCGCTGCTGAGGTGGGATGCAGTAAAACAACCATTTCTTGAGGATTATCCATAATCCTGAGGGTTATTTGTTATTTTGTTCCATAATCCTGAGGGTTATGGAACAAAAAAGTCAAGTGGAAGACCCAAAAAATGACACCAAAAGTCACATGACTTTTGCCATTTATTCAACTGGTCTTGAACTTTTGATTGGTACTGTATTAATCTTATGGTTTTAAGTTCTTTCAGCGGACAACAGTCACATTCAGAGTTGATGGCACAACTTTGAGCTTGGGATGGTGACATCACACATTAGAGAATTTTCAGTTAGCACAATGTTAAATCAATGGAGATTTTAAGACGCTAAATACTAAACTTAGCATTAATTCAAAAGTATTCTAACACTATATATTGATAAATATATTTACCAGATGCGACCCAGCAGTTTATCAGGTTCTTCCATGGATTTTTTTTTCACTTTTTAACATTGTTTTGACATATATTTTTCTATGGAAGTTTAGCACACCAACAACAAACATGTCGGATTTCCATGGTAACTGCTGTTTTTTGATGTTCTATCCCAAACACAATTGATAAATGATTTCACTTTTATTTGTGTTGACAGAGAAGACACTGAACTTTGTGCCCATTTTTGTCACATTGAGTAAGCCCAATAATGATTTTTAACCATAAACCAGGTCATAGGGGTGTAACGAGACTGAATGAACACGAGACAAGTCAAGAGACGAGATTTTCATAGTTGTTGTTTTTTTTCTTTTCTTGAAATTTTTTTATGAAATTATAATTTAAGTTGTTTAACTTGAGAAAAACTAAGCCTAATAAACTGCTTTCTGTATTACACATGAAATATGGCATTAGAAGGCAATAAAGAACTTCATATTCTCTTAAATAATATTTCTTCCAGGAAGGTTATTGCACTTTTCAGTAGTTGCACTGCAAAAACAATGTATTAAATAATTTTCACGAGATTACTCTGTCGGTGCTTGCACAATCTTGAGGCATTTCAATCTCGTGAGACCTCGAGACATGAGATCTCGTCCCTAAATTTTTTTTTAATTTTGCAAAATTCTACCATAGAATTTGTACTTGTCTACAGCTCAATTTTAAACTATTGGGATTCTAGAATGATGTCATGTCTGTGAACCCAACTTTTTCTGGTTCACGTTATATGCATAACAAATGTGCATGTCCTGTTGACTCTGCTTTATCACTTCATGTGACTTGTGCTACTTAATGTAATCCTTTAGAAAGGGATTTACACAGTGGCACAGCACAACTGTTAAAAGTAACACTAAGTTATAGTAAGCACTATTAGCCTATTTGATAATCATGTTTTCTAAAGCCTCTGAAACAAGTTTATATTTATAAATAACTCTTAATGTCCAAAAAATCTAATTTTGTAGTAATATGATATGAAGGTGCCAAGAAAGCAGCTGGTGCTGTACTGAGTCAGATGTCAGCCTAAAGGGCTGGTGATAAGTGAATCAACAAGCAGACGATGCACAGGCTGTGACTAAGGAGGATCCACTGGCACTTCAGGTGAGCACTTTCATTTGTAAATAGCCTGGATGTTATATTGTTTTTAGATTGCATTGCAATGTCAGCATTTGTATTTTATTCAATTTTTGTGCATCAATGCATTTATGAAGTAAAAGAACAAACAATAGACAATAATGGCAAGTTCTACTTCTCAGTTAAATTAAGTACATAATATGCTCTTAAAAGATACAGAGCAGTAAATTACATATAATTGAGAAATGTGATATGTAGTCCAATTTTGGAAAATTATCAGCAATTATTCTATAATCTTTATTTTTATTTCTACAGGTTTAATCAGAACATAAAATGGGATTTTCTGAGAAATTAATTTTGCTTCTAGTGTCTATGGGAAACCTTTTTCATATCATACAACCTGTGGGGCACTCTGATCCAACGTGGAGCACTGACAGTGAGAAAAAGCAGTTGGATGTTTTGGCTTCTGAAATGAGGCACCATGCCGACCGAAGCGGCTCAACCGAAGGCAGTGGACAACAGACCTCCATTTTAAAGGAGCTGGACTTGCTGTTATCGGATTGGCACACAACAAAATCTTCAGTCTCCGGCAGATCTACAGGAACACTTTTCTCTTTAGGTTCAGAAAAAGCATCTACTAAAGAAGGCCAGGGAACAGTGGAGGACAATGGTGGTAGGTGTTTTGGTCAGATAAATATAATCAGATATTACTTGCAACTTCAATTTTAATACTAAATTTTAATTCTTTCAGATGAAGACCCTCAAAAACCTGTTAACATAATTGTTGTGGCCTCAAAGACCAACCAGAATTCAAAACCTACAGAGACCTGTTTGTTTTGGGTTAATCCTTGTCTCATTCCCACCAATTTTAATGGCACAAGCCTGGTCTGGGATGATATGAAGCGCACTCTGGCATTTGCTTGGGAGCTTCATGTCTTTGGATCTGCCAGTCTTTTCTTACTGCTGGTACTGCTGGGAATTTTATTGATGTTTTATGTTTATACACTTCCTCCTCCTCTATGTGAAGTCCTGACTTTGACAAATAGTCTTGTGGTTTTTAGTGCTTCTCTTCGCGGCGTCTTGCTTCTTCTGGATCCATATGGGACCCGCCAGATTCTGTCTCGAGCTTCATTTACTGCTCTGCACAATGTGTCTCTGCACCTTCTGCTGTGGGCACAGGCATCGCTGGCCCTGCTCACACTACGAGGACTGAAACTGTTGTTTTTCCAGTTAGACGTGCAGCATTGGTGGGTGATTGGTGCACTGGGCCTTGCACATTGCATCCCGTTGCTAGTTGCAGATTTTTACCCTTCAGCTATATCCTATGCATTCCCACTTTTACTACAAAGTTTATCCCTTTGTTTGGGCATTCCTTTGGGATTAGGCATTGTCATGAAGTCACTGTCTAATTTACCACAGTGTTTAAGGTCCTCTTTACCACAATGGACACTCTCTCGCAGGGCAGAGATGTGTGCAAAAAGAGTGACTGCAGCCTGTGCTGTCCTGGGGATCCTGAGCAGCACTCTTCACATGTACAGCCTCTTCTGGCTCTATGGACTTCTGGGGAACTGGAGACGCTTTGGCTGGGGCTGGTGGCTCTGTCAGTTTTGGGGAAGAATTTTGGAGTTACTTTGGGGGTTTTCTCTCATTGTTTTGGGGTTCTGGGTTTCCTGTACATTATCAAGGAGCCACTCAAGCAAATGTAATCCTGGTAAAAATGTGATTAATAAGGTGCTCTCACATTTTAGAAAAGGACCACTTAGAAAATCTGAGAAAACATGGGAAGAACTAATGCCAAACAACTGGTCAAAGTATAAACTGTCACGAGCTGGCATCAGCAGTGCAATGGCCACATATGATGACCAGTCATATAAGTCAGACCACACTGATCCAGTTAGCACCACCAGCTGTGACTCTCAGGCAGCAGTGCTGTGGCACAAAGTTAGTGAACGGGAATGTGTCTTGTCCTTAATAGAGTTTGACATGGTGCCTCCTTCTCCCATTAATCTGAGGCACAGCATTGACAACGCCCTGATGTCTGGAAGTCTGTTCATAGCTCCGCCTCCCTCCTGGACTCTTCCTCCTGCATACTCCAGCTTCGACTGGGCCATGGATACTGAGTCTATCACTGCATCTCTTGACCATTTTCAAACCAGTGAGTCTCCCTGGTTTACCACTGACTATAACATTGGACACACCATAGTTACTGAAGATGAACTAAATTCCGAGCTCTGTGCTGGTTTGAATCAATGTGAAAAATGTGATGACGATATTACAGACCTAGAGGCCTAACATCCATTTATAATTGTTCTTAAAGAATTGTATTTTCAATTATCATGTTTTTATATTTTCTTATTGCTTATTGTGTTGACTACCCCATATAAATCCCAGACGCATTAGGCTGCCTTCCAAATAAACTTCAGTACAAAGTATTGTGAGTGCCTATATCATATTATCACTTTCAACATGATCATGTGGCTTTATCTATTACATTTATTTTTCTTTTTAAGCTTGCTCTAAGCTTGGCTACTTACTTTGCAAGCATGTGTGCTTGATTAGATTCATGCAGTGAATTAACTTATCACATCGCTCTTAAATTTTTCTATGAAATTGTACTGAATTTCACTTTGGTATTTATCAGACTTAAAAACATTCCATTGACTTCTAGTTTTGGGATAGGCATGTATATGTGGTATAACAATGTAGTTTACACATTGTCTTGATTACTTTAATTGATTTTACAGAATGTTCTTTTTGGACAATACATTGACCTAATTGACTTAAACCACTGAAGATAATTACAAGACTTACCATATTTAAGAACACTATAATTTACAACAGGAGCTCTGGTCAGCTCCTCTTCAGTGCAACTTTGACCTGACAACAAAGGCCAGGCAGTGTCCAAATGAACAAGGCATCACATCAACATTTTTGTAATACTGAAGCAGGATTTTTGACCAGAATAAGGAGTATGGCCTTTTTCTAAAGTTTTCTGATGTGGTGCTTCTCATGTCACGCCTATGTTGAGATCAATAATACAACAACTGCGCCTCCTGACGGCAATCGCCAGGCATTGGAATCGTTGGCCTGCTGTTAGAAACCGTATGCAGGTGATTCAGCAACAACATATAATGCCCTTACTGCTACTCCTGGCTTCTCCTTCATGCAAACGCGTATCCACACTTAACCCCCCACATATCTGTCTCACCTGTACGCACCTTGTCTCTGAGGACATGTCCCCGAGCAGTTTACAGCCCCAGACCTATTACTCAGAAGAAGCCCCGGTGAAGAACTATAAATTATACATAAGGCACCATGTTATTTTTCCTCCAAAAGGTGCAACATCGTAGGCTAATAACTTGACACTATTTAATTAATTAAAAAACAACAACAACAACAACAACAACAACAACAACAACAACAACAACAACAACAACAACAACAACAACCGATTAACAGATGTGTCTTGGTCTTTATACATTTAAAATGACCACGTTTTTACAGCATTTTTGAATCCTATCTTAAGAAAATAACTTGACCAAATCACACCCTGTTAATTATTGGAATAATTTATCGCACGTCTACCTGACATGCGTGCGGAGTGACGCTCGCTCAGCTGTTCTGACGCAGGGCACGTAGTTTGACGTCATCGTGGGAGTGTCTGGTCGAAGAAATGAACGGTCATCAACACAATCCTCTCAGCGCCCATGTAAGTTCACCCTGAAAATCACGCGTTTTACAAACTTCGGCTATGAATGAGATGTCCTCAGTCGCTGTCCATTGATTAGATGCAGAGATATGTTTGATAACCGTTATTTATGTTGGAGTCGGTGGCCGTTTTGGCGGTGTGCCCTGTTTGCCTATAGCTAACCATGGCTGAAAGATGTTTTTAGTAGCAGGACCTAGCCAGTCTGCTAATGACAGTGGGAGCGTGCTGGTTTGATGTACAATGTCGCCGAAAGGGAAAAACAGGTGTAATAGCCATTTGTGTGAGGCAACACCCAGGCCTTAGATGCGTAAATTGTGTAATGAGCAAGGTGACAAATTAGGAAAAAAAAAATACATGGAAGGTGTTAATAATCCCATGGTGGTGATTAATCCTTAGTTTTTGTCTTATTTTCCTAACTGAAATGAAAAATATGTATAAAGTTTGCCAGTTTCACTACATCTCACTATATTAGATATGTGATTAATTAACCTGGATGGTTTCTGCAGGCAAATGGCTCTTAGTGCCCATCAACAAATGCACTTCATTTGACACGTTGTAGACGGTTTATTACAGGCAGTGGCCCCGTGGAGAGAACAACTCTGTGAGGAAACGCTCTTTAAGACTAGTTAACTAGATCATCCAGATTGATAATGTTTTATAGCCATGCACTGCAAAACAACAAATAAAATACCCACTCACTACAACAGCCTTACGGTAAGCGAACTCACATAGTTATTTTTTCTTAATTCAATTCAAGACTATATTACTATTAATTTAATGAAGTTAATATAAACAAAGAATTATTCCAAAGTGGTTTCCAAAGTGATTTATTGCTGCTTTATAAGCTGCAGCTTGTCTCCGCGTGCACCGTGAAGTAGTTAAACTAGACGACGTGCCTTAACACGTTAGCTTCAGTTTAGCTTCATCTGTTAGCTTACAGTCGGCTTAAATGCTGGTTTGTTTGTCGCCCTCATTAGATTTTACCACTGCAAAAGTCTAGCGTGCTTTCAATTATAAATTGTGTAAACTAAAATTCGCATTTCGAGTCAATTTGATTATTTATTTTTCTAATGTAACCACCTTGTATGTTTAAAACATCAAAGGTTTAAAGCGACTTGGCTGAGTCGATTTATGTTCATACATTTGTTGTAAGTTAAGTCAAGCAACGCGCATCCTTGTTGCGCTAAACTGCTCTTTATCTTACATTTGATACCAAAAAGATTTCCATAAACCCTACTTAACTTACTACACTAGTGATGACCTCATCCACCGGAAGAGCTCAGTTGCAGGATGCCTTGTCTCATGAGTACACTGCCCAAATGAGCTTTTAACGCGGTAATTAACACCCTACAATTAATTAAAGCGTAAATGTCCCAGCTCCTCAGGGCATGCTGCTTGAATTTGGAGCACACGTCCCATTGTTTTCTTGGTATTAAAAAGTTGTCTCAATTACAATTTGGTGGGAAATGGCAATCAGTGAAATGACTAGTTGGTAACTTAATAATGAATAAGTTGACCTATGCTGTCTTACTACTACAGAAAAAACGTGGAAAATGACCCTTGGCCTATGTTTGTATTCATGGTTTTCAGCTTACTGTTATAACGTGTTGAGGACGTTACACCATTCAAAACAAGACAGTCAAATTTAAATGGCAAAGTTTATTGATAATAAAAGCTTTTAAATGACTGTTTGATCTTTTTGAGTACCTCCATTTTTTTACAACTTCAAGACTGGTTCCTGCATTGAAGAGTACCAAAAGGACAAGTTTACACAACATCACATCCAAGTAACACTCCTGCTTTCTAAAAAAATATATTTTTTTTAGATCTATATGATATGAGAACCTTTATTTGTCCCATGGGAATGGGAAAATTCGAGTGTTGCAACAACGCACTGTTGAAGAACAGTAGGAGAATAGAAATGCAATAAAGAACTATTACAATTTAACCAACTGTGCAGGTAGAGCAGATATATAAGGCCACAGTGAACACTGTTTTAATAGGTTTCAGTTTATTTGCCATTTGCAGTATTAAGAAACACATTGGAAAAAAGATGCGATAAGATTTTGGTTGTGTACTATGCAGCATGAACAGAATAAATATGATTCAAGAGGTTTTGGTAATTACTATGGCAACAGCCCTAATTTTTCATAATTCTGAAAACCATGAATAGATTTCCTTGCAGATTATTGGACTAATGTAAAGTAATTTGTCAACATACAGACCTAAAGGGCTTTCCTAATCCTTTTATTTTTATTTTATTTTGCAGCATGTGATTTTTCTAAATGAGAATGGAGATAGCTGACTAGTGCTGGACAGTTCCACCAGACGTTTGTTATAAACAGTTACTGGGACAGAGCAGCCGGAGGAAGTTGCTTTGCTCATTATATTTTTCATGTCGTAGAAGTCCTCACCATCTGCTGATGAGCGCAAGTGAAGGTAAGACAATTTATACTTGAACATTGTAATTTTAAAGTATTTTATAAAATCACTGTTTATTGTTGATTTTTAACAGTTGGGCTAGGGGTGTTTTTCGCATTATTTCGATAACAAGATGCAGACGATATTTTATCGATTCATCTGGAATTTGCTAAAATTTACCTGGAAATGTCTTGGTTGAGGTTCAAGAATCACACAAAACGTAAACCATAAAATTGCCGAAATATTACTGTCTATCCCTCTTTGGGGGATTAATATTTCTGCCATAAAATGGCAGAAATATTACTGTATACTCTTCTTTGGGAGATTACATTAGACTCTTTTTAAGGTTACTTTTAATTTCATTAGTTTAATTATAGACAATATACTTATATATTCTAATTTTTCATCTCTCCAAAACAACAATTGCAATATTATCCATTAAAATATATATCATCTCTAAGTTAGGTCTAAATAATAGTGAAACAATGCTGATATGTTTTGTCATGTGTAGCTATGGACAGTGACATGCAGCACTGTGGTAGTGGACTTGACCTTGAAGCGCTGCATGTTCAGAGAATGATAGCTAAGTACTAACACTATACTTTGCCCTCGGCTCGAAAAAGTCCTCTACCATTGTATTTTCCTCTCTGCCTGTGGATATAGTTTGATTATTGGTTCCCATGTTATAAACCTCACATTTGTTATTACAAGTTAAGTTAATGATGGTTACATATAACACAACATTCACAATCACAAATCGTGTATTCCTTGTACCTTATAGCAGTTTAAACTTTGGACATAATGAGACATTGTCCCTCTTCTGCAGCTACTATCTGTGTTGTTGCTAGATAGACTGCTCTCTTGTTAAGTGATACTTTGCTGCTGACTGTAGGATTCAATTTTCAGTTTGTCTGCAAAATAACCAATCAATACAGACATAAATCACGCATTTCACATTTTGTTAATACCCCTTATTCATAACTTCCATCTATTCTACACCATCTACACTTGAAAAGATGCAGATGCATTAGTAACAATGTGAGACCATTTGGATAGACATAATTTAATAATTTTGTTTGTAATTCAAGCTACTATTATAAAAGTTCTTAATCATTAGTATTTAATGTGCTTGCATATTGCATTTACATCAGCAGCTCTATTCTTTTGTGTTGTAAATGTAAATGACATAACAATAGCCTGTTTTCTCTTAGTCACTGCATTCATATTGTGGGCCTTGAGGTGTCAGGTGTTTGGCCTCATTTCTCTGAGTGCTCTTATGGTGTTTTTCATTTATGTTTGCCTCTTATTTCTGTTTCATTTAAAGCTCATCAAGTGTTGTGAGTTAGAAGAGGAGAGGTTGAGCTGATGGTAAGTATCATCCTGTTTTCTCGTTTAGGTTGTTGGTATTTACCTTAGTCTACTCAACACAGTATCACTCTCATGTAGAATTTGATTTGCAGTTTTTCACACTTTTACATTATCACAATTTAGGTTCTTTAATTTGTGCAGATTTTAACTACAGTGAATGATTTCTGAAATGAACATGTTTTATAAAACTTTGAGCAGTATAGAACCTGTTAACAATTATATTTGATATGAAGCATTTCAGAAACTACTCACAGTCTTTATATGTTTATATTTTTTGCATTATGGGTTGGTACAATTCGTAAATTTGATTTGAGGCTACTTGAAAAAGAAAATTAAAAAAGAAAAATGTAAAAGAATTATGTGGTTATTACTGAGGTGACTAAACCAACCCAAACCACGTTGCTTATTTTTTATTATGTTGCTTCTTTCTGTATTTATTTGCCACTGCTGCATGTCATAATTCATTTATTTTCCTTTTGTGGTAGAAAAGCATGACAATGAGCCAATCTACAGATGCATGTCCACAGAAAAGCCCTAAGTGAGCAACATCCCCAATGCGTCCTGGCTTTGCGGCAGCCTGACAGGGGCGCGGGGGTCGACGGGGTGTAGGTAGTGACCCCTGCACTTCACGTAAGCCCTCTCTGTGACACTGGAGCTCTCTGATGGATCAGGTTAGTAGTGAGCCGAGTCCGGATGAGCCAGACGCAGGGGGGCGAGCAGAGCCGGAGCTCGGCCGGAGGGCTTCAGAGCCAGAGCATGGCTTGTCCAAAATCACCCACAATGCCCTAGAGAACATGGGAGCGTTGGGCCATGGTCTGAAGCACTTCTTCCAGCCACAGCGCCGACGCTCCTCCGTTTCCCCGCACGACTCCGGCTCTTCCTGCACAGGCGCCCCTCCCTCCGGGCCGGCCGATGTAGGGTCAGACGTAGGGGATAGTCCCGCATCCTCTGCACTCCCTGTGGATTCTGACAACAGCACTGCCTCCGCCCCTCCCGCAGCTCTGAGCCGTGTCCTGCAGCAGATCCGAGGTCCTCCACCCATGATGAGGAGAGGCACGAGCCTGCAAAGCCGGCGCAGCAAAACTAGCTCTGGAGAGGGGCCCCAGAAAGGGAGCCCCCAGATCCATCGAAGGAGCACCCATGAAGCTCTGCTGCAGGCGGGACGACCGCGCTCCTCCTCCACCACAGACACCCCCAGCAGCCCAGCCCTCACTGACATGCTGCTTACCTCTGGATACCACTCCACTGAGGAGCCAGACAAGGTGAGAATCCTTCTTCGAGTGGCCACAAATCAACCACTGTCAAACTGAAGCACACTGCAGCACAAGATTTGTGTGAGAGTCAGAAATTAGAGCGTTTTCTGTTCAAATAGGCAAGACAAGGTAACTTTATTTCAATCAAATCAATTAAAGTGCTTTACATAGCAGAATAAAATTTAATTAAAATCACAAAACACAACATAACACAGAATAATCTCTTACATCGAGCTGCATGTGTATTAGTATCTTTACACATATTTATTTAAAATAAGTTAACTTTTTCATTTGATCTTACATAAACAAATGACAGTGAACTGTCAGCAGTGAAGGGCAGAGCTTGCCTTCAGTGGCTGGTCACTATGTCCTTAAAGCTGTTCTAAATTTAGCTACCCCTGAGTCTACTCCAGGTCATTGAAGGCTGACGCTCCTAAACAAAATCACACTATTACTTTTTAGTTCTTGTTTACAAAAATGCTTAAATAGTCCCATTTATAAAGCTCTATTCTAGCTGTGTGTGTCACATCAAAGAACCATTTATTCTTACTCATTCATACACAACGACACAGTATGTAGTAACACAGTATGCAGCGCCAGTATGCACTGGTGAGAGCTGGGAACAAACCGCCAACCTTTTGATCAGTGGGTGAACACTCTTTTCAGAATGTACCAACTGAGCTTCTTCCAGCCCGATTACCACTTCGCATGAAGTAGACAGGGAGTGCAGTGGAGTACTTAACATTTACATACATTAAAAGCTGTGCTTTTAATTATCAAATTTTCATATGATGTTCTACTACAATGTTCTACTGCAACGGTTCAACAAATTTGATTCTGATAACAATAAATGGTAATAATGAAGATTAATATATGCCACTGACACAATAATTGCCTAAATGAATGCTGTAAGCAATTATTGTACAGCTTTTATAAGCATATCTGCTTTTGATTCAGTAACTAAATTTTCCATCTTTTTTTGCTCTTATGTGCAGCTGGACCGCTATGACGGAGCAGGGCCTGCTGTGTCACCAAATGCCCTCTATGGTGCAGATGGATATGATGTCGTGGACAGCACACCTGACCCTCAGCGAACCAAGCAAGCTATTGCCCAGCTACAGCAGAAGATCTTAAAGCTAACTGAACAAATTAAAATAGAACAAACTGCTCGTGATGACAATGTGGCGGAATACCTGAAACTTGCTAATAATGCAGACAAGCAGCAAAGTGCACGCATCAAGCAGGTTTTTGAGAAGAAGAACCAAAAGTCAGCACAGACCATCCAACAGCTGCAGAGGAAACTAGAGCACTCGCACAGGAAGCTCCGAGAGGTGGAGCACAATGGTATACCGCGACAGCCCAAAGATGTGTTTCGAGACATGCACCAGGGACTCAAAGATGTTGGAGCCAAGGTGGGCTATATACATTTAACTACCTATTGTGGACAATAAAGTAATCGTAAATGAATTAATAATAATCGTAATACTAGTCGCTCTTTACAGTGGTCCTATTGTGCTTGAGCCAAATAAATGTCTTCACAAAACAAGACAGTTCCAGGTCACAATGCAGTGAATAGTGTAACGTGCTCCTTCTCTCTCATTTGTCATTGTCATTTGACTGTAAAAGACCAAACTTCGACTGTTTAAATTATTATTAAGTACTGAGATGGCATTGTCATATTTGCACATCCAGGAGCATTAAAATTTCAGAGAAGACTGATACAGGAACTGCTAAACTACAGAAGTTTGCAGAAGTTTAACAACAGTGTTAGCAGATAAGTAATAAGACCCCCATGGAGACAAGAGACTGTGGTTTATTTATCACCTAAAATACACTACCTGTTCAAAAAATGTCACCACAGAAAATAATGGTCACACTCTAATATGTCATTGGACTGCATTTGGCTTAAATTTCATTACACATTTGCTGTGCCATTGTTTCAGTAAGCTTCTGCAATGTCAGAAGTGTTTTTCACCAAGATCTTGTATTGATGATAGGAGAGTGTGACCACTGTGCAAAGTCTTCTCCCACACAACCCAAAGTTTCTCAGTGGGGTTAAGATCTGTAGTAGGTTTCTGCCAGTTCCCTTCTCTGCTTGATGCCAATAACTTCTCAGTTATCTTTTCTACAAACTCAAGATTTGTCTTTCCTCATAGTTGTTACAGAAATGAGAAGCCACTCACTGCATCAGTGGGGTATAAGTACCATGTTACAGCTGAAAGAATATCACCCATGCAACTTGTCCAATAGGAGGCTTGTATCAATTTGCTCGAGGTTTTTCCATCAGCTATTTATTGTGATTTCTCTTGCAGCCCCAATCACCACAGAGTTTTTTAATTGCACAAGAGTATATTGATCCTCTGGACTTTTCATTTCAGGTGACAGGTGGGCTTTCCAGTTTCTCCCACGCCACTCACTCTGCCGCTGGAGCCGTGGTGTCAAAGCCGCGGGAGATTGCGTCTCTCATCCGCAACAAGTTTGGCAGCGCGGACAACATTGCAGCATTAAAGGACTCTATGGACGAAACACCAGGGGATGAGGCTGTGGGGGTGACAAGGACTCTCGGAACGGGCCAGTTGCAATCCATTCCCAAATATGGCAGTGAAGATGACTGTTCAAGTGCTACATCAGGCTCTGCTGAGGCGAACAGCACCACAGGAGCTCCCGGGGGACCCCCTAATTCAAAGGGTAGTACGCTGGAACATGGCCAGGCTTTGGGCTTTGATGCGATATTTCAAGAGATGCAAGAGCTTCAGGACAACAAAGGGAGACTTGAGGAGTCATTTGAAAGTATTAAAGCTCACTATCAACGTGACTATACCATGATCATGGAGGCACTTCAGGAGGAAAGATTCAGGTACTGTAGGGTAGTATGGGGTTCTTTTGCTTACAGTTGAAAAGAGAACACTATTCTAACTAAACTACTCTTTTCCTCCTTTTTTTTTTTTTTAGATGTGAACGCCTAGAAGAACAACTAAACGATCTGACAGAACTGCACCAAAATGAAATTTTGAACTTAAAGCAAGAACTAGCCAGCATGGAGGAAAAAATTGCTTATCAGTCTTATGAAAGAGCCAGAGACATACAGGTAATCACAGTATGCTATATACATTGTGCCTCATCAGCACTCTTCTAATCACACCCTGCCTCTGACCTGTAGGAGGCGCTGGAGGCTTGTCAGACTCGTATTTCCAAAATGGAGCTGCAGCAGCAACAGCAGCAGGTGGTGCAACTGGAGGGCCTGGAGAACGCCACAGCACGAACTCTTCTAGGAAAACTCATTAACGTGCTGCTCGCTGTCATGGCCGTGCTTTTAGTGTTTGTGTCCACTGTGGCCAACTGTGTTGTCCCCTTAATGAAAACACGCAGCCGCACTCTATCAACTCTGCTCCTAGTGGTCGTTCTGGCCTTTTTCTGGAGGCACTGGGAGTCTGTCTCTGAGTATCTGCACCGTTTTCTCTTGGACCGAAGATGACCAGCTTGAAATAAAGAAGTGACAGTGGGATTTTGAAAGGAGGACCCTGTATAGAGGGATTCCCACCTCAACAGTTGAAAGGCTGTTGTTAGACAGCCTGTCTTTGGTGCAATGGTGGCTCAAGAGCACACAAGGGTAAATTCAGATGTACGAGATGCTGAGAGAACTGCACATTTGATTTCTCTCTTCTGAGTGAATTTGTTTACATGTGGAAACCTTTGCGTTGTTTCCCCACAGCTGTAATTCAAGAGTTTTATTACAACCTGCTTGATTCAAGTGGCGTCGTTTTGAAGTCATTGCTGTTTTTACAAATTATTGGTGGCTTTTATTTTAACTGTAATGAATTACCAGGGCTCTGCTGAGTAACCTGTCCACTTTTCTTACCTGCTGTTTATAATTTTGCTACGCTGAGTTTGATTCACAATTTCTACTATGATCTGTCCTTTTTAATCAATATTTTTTATCTATTTCAGCTTGCGCAACCAACGTTATCCTCTTTACTTAACAGCACTTCCCTTTGCTTCTCACAGCACTAAACTATGAAGGACGCCTTGCATCTGTAAATTTGCCCTGGAATCGGAGTCGCCAGTTGGATCAATGAATAATAGAAATAATAATCATTAGGATGTTGTTTTCTTTTATGTGTGAAGTCAAAATCACTGGTCTTGCCACAGCCAGGATTTAAAGGACGTTTAATTTAATGTTGTGACCCTGCCCACTGGGCCTGTGGACCCCTCTGTTCTGGAGGCTTTCCCTGCAAAAGTAATCTTTGACATACTTGAAGAGCAGATAATGTGCTCAAAGACTCAGTGCTTCCGTACGGTTTCTATTAGTGACAATGAAATAGTAACACTTTTTAGTTTTTTTAATTTTATTTTTGAAAAACAAATAAATTTGGTGTTGAAAATATTCAATTGAGGTTATTTTGGGATTTATTTTGTATGTAGAAGTTTGGAGATATGAGATTGGGCCTTAAAATGTATATTCCTGCAATGTCCCACTAAATAGAACATTCACCGCATTACCAGCACAGCAGGGACAAACTATGATGGACAGAATTATACCATCCCTAAGTTTGTCATTGCGTCACTAGGAAGGTGAACAGATGCCAGTATGGGCACCAACCAGAACTACCCTACAATTTTCCTAGCATCCACATTTAACATTAGTTTACAGCAGAGGTGTCCAAACATTTTTCATCAAGGGCCACGCATAGGAACAAAGATTAAGTGGAGGGCTACAAACCAGTGTTTATTACATTCTGAGAATTGAAAGAGCCACCACTTTAATTCAGTCTCAAAATCTTAATGTCAGGCCTGTCTCACAAACTGTTAGAGGTTTTAATGGTAGAACTTCTCAGGATAATGTGGGCCGATTCATAAGGAAGACTGAGGGCCAACAAAAATAGGTCTGGGGGCCTTGTAGTTTGAACACCCTGCTTTCCAGCCATCAAGACACTAATGACACCAACTCTGTGCACACATCAGCACACCATTTAACAGGCCAGCTCAGAATTGCAGACCCAATGTAATTCAACAGAAAATTGAAAAGGTTACCACTGTACAAACCTCTTCAGTCAAGGCTAATCACAGCAGATAACTATTCTGTTACAACAGTAGCATGGACTGTTTATTGTGCATCCTAAAGCCAGGAATACAGCAAACTGAAAAATAAGGATTTTATTTTGTTACAACAGTAAAAACTTTTAAACTTGTAAGTTCACCTATAGTACAAATACAACCTCCAAACTTTGCGTAACTACAGCAAACTGAAAATATAAGATTTTATTTGTTTACAAGAGTAAAAACATTTAAATTATTCTGAAGCCTTCTTCCCCCGTTTTCCTTGTGCTTTTGTTGGGGCCTCAGACTTTGAAACCTGTGCCTTACTCTGCACTGCCTTCCCCTTTTGTGCAGGCTTTCCTTTCTCCGGCTTCTCTTTATCCTCCTTCACAGCTTTGGCTTTTCCTTGTGGTTTCACAGGCTCACTCTCTTCAGTTTCTTCTGCCTCTTCAGCATTTGCTACTTTTTTGGCAGCTTTTGGCTTCTTTGCTGGAGCGACCTTCGAGGATAAAACATCCTCCTCATCCTTTTTAGCCTTTTTTGTAGGCTTAGGTTCCTTATAAATAAAAAAAAAACAAAAAAAAAAACGCATTATTGACGAGATTACACCAAAATTATAGTACACAACAAATCGCACCTCAGATGACTTGTCTTCTTTAGGCTCCTTTTTGGCAGCTTAGGAAGAGTATATTAAAAAGACTATAAATTATGTAAATCAAATTAAAAACATAGACTTACCAGGCTTCTTTTTCTTGGCTTCACCCTTTGCATCTTTCTTCACTTTTGGGGCCTTCTGCACGTTTGGGTCAACATTCTCAGATTTTGCCTTTGGCTCTTTGGATTTTTCTTTAGGTTCTTTGGCTTTTGCTGGAAGCTGCACAAAAGACACAAAACATGAAGAGTGTGTTCAACCTGCTAGATTAATCTGAAGATGTGTTCAGCATTACCCTAAATCTTCCCGTGGCGCCTGTGGCCGCAGTGGCGTTTGCAGGCCTCACCAAAGTGCCATTCTCGATGCCTTTTTTCAGTGCTTTGCGGACCAGGCCCTTGAGCCGCACCAAGTCCACTGAGGGGTATTTCTGCTTGATATAGCTCTGAATCGCCTGAGAAGATACGCCTTTTCTGGAGTCGAGTGCTTTGATGGCTTCTCTCACCATGATCGCGGTGGAGGGGTGCGAGGCAAGTTTACGCACGGTGGCAGCATCTACAAATGTGAGTATAATCCCGTCACAAGCTAACCAGACAACAAAAGTAAAACAATTACTTCCAATATTCTATTTACCAGTTTTCTTTTCATCTTTTTCTTCAGCTTGTGGGGCTTCGGTGGGGGGAGAGTCAGCCACTGCCACTGCTGCCTTTTTAGGAGCCATTTTGCTTTTGGTAATTTAAAATATAAAATCAAGAGAGAAAGATAGCAAAACGGTCTGGACCAGCAAGAGGTGAGCGGGCTAAATGAACTCAGGCGCCAACCAGAACCACGCCTTTACTATTTCCGGCAAATTCACCACACCCACAGGTGACTGCAGCACGTGTGAGCAATTAAGCCCCACTACAAAACTACATGCCGTTTATGTTCAAATTAGGGTATTTTATCATGGAGCGTACAACTTACACGAATATGACAACTTTTAGATTGATAGGAAATAAAAGCAATAGGTATAGGCTATATTTTTTCATTGTTCAATCACAAAATGCAATATATCGAAATTTAGATAAAATCATGGATGTTGTTTTGAAGACATACACATTTTGACTGAATTTGGTCAGTAAAAATGCTACAAAATGGCTTATTACTATTTTTTTTTTTAAACTGACATTTTCCGCCTTAAAATTGTTTTGGGGATATCGAAATAATACATTTTTGTCAATATCGTCCAGCCCTACATGAAACTATTCAAATTATACATTGCACCCTTGTCTCCAAACCTGTGCTAGAGCATGTGTCCTGCAAGAAGGCTACATTAATATTGTTTCTTCTGATAGAAAGTCCTCCTGACTCTTGAGCGCTCATAAACCATCTAGAGATTGTTCAATAGTTTGCACATTTTGTTGATTATTTTGTATTTATGTATCTATTTTCAAAAAGTTGACACAAGACCAATTTCTTAAAGCAACATACTTTATTAATCTCTTGTTTGATGGTTATCCAGAGTTTTTTTTTTCTGAAGCAGACACACAAACATGGTCAAAAAATGGCTCACAAATAGAGACAAATGTTTAACAGCCACATAAGCCCACAAGGCTGTTGGAAAGGTGATGCTTTTAAACTCTACTTTCTCATTCGATAACATACACTTCTCTTGAGAATCATGTAATACAAGGGTGCAGCAAAGAGAGACTTCTGATGACAACTATGACCAACAGCAAATTTTAAAAAGCTGCGAAAAATAATGTTTATAAAATTGATAAACCCAAAAACATACGTAAGATGCCACACAACATGGAGACACAAATGAACTGCAGCATGGCTTATCTACGTGGCTTGGATTTTTGCAAAATTCAACTTTAAATAATGTTTTTCAAATGATATGTATTCAAGTATTTTTTGTAGTTTCACATATATCATTTACCAGGCCACTTTCTTGTAATGTCCTTTGAAAAAACATTAAATAACATAAGTTGATGCTACGTTTTGGGTAGAAAGGTAGGCCGGTGCATTTAAACAAGTGTATTCATCTGTGCACAGTGTTTAGGGTTAAAATAATCTTCACATAAATTACACATAATAAATTATAATAATTCTCCAGGTTTATGTTATTTACAATATATATAGTCAAATAAATAACCTTAACCTTTACAGTGCTGCTGTTTGGTATTAGCAAACTACTGCCAAAATATAATCTATGTTTTCGTCTATGACAAAGGTGCATAACATTCTGCAGAACATTTATGTTGAGTTTTTCTCATAACAAACTTCTTCTCAAACAACTTTCCAAACCAGAACAGAACACAAACCATATAGCCAGCATATCTTTTGCTATTTTCATTCAATAAATACTTAAGGAAAAACATGGTAAACTGTCAGAGGCATGAAGTGCATTGAAAGCAAGACACCACGTTATGTAACTGCATCGATGGAGTAATTCTCAGTTCTAGGGTGCGCAGCACAGCCTGTTACAGAGGTATGAGCGATCGTCACTGGCCAATGATCATCTTTGTAGCTGTAGATTTACTCTGGTGCCAATGCGTTTTGAGTCTTTTTGTCTTTGAGGTCACCTGGAGATGACAGCTGCAATCAGAGGAAGCAGAGCTGATGTGAAGAGAAAGGAGGGACGTGTTGCCGAACCACATTGTATGGCATTTTCCTGGAAAAATAAAATCACATATTAAACAATACATGGACAAATTATTTGTACCTTTTTATCATTTATCAAAAAGAGGCAGATAATAATTGACAAATCACATATTAAATGTTTTTGTTGAATTCAATTTCCACTGCAATGAGTCCATATGGCCAACAGGGGGCAATGTGGTTCTGTTCTTTGCAAACATCCTCCTCTTAATGCATACTGATTTATTTTGGTTTAAAACATGTTTCATACACAAACTCAACTTATTTATTAATTGTGATAAGTGTAAAAATAAAATATATACATTCCATCAATAGCTGTACGCTCCCTTCCACTTCCAAAAAAACAGTTCCCATTGTATTTTTGGAACAATTTAGCTTCTCACTGTAAACATCGTGTCTTAGAAATTTAACTACCAATATTGCAATTTTCTTTATTTTTTCCCCAACACATTTCTATAAATTGCATGCATTTTCTAGCGCTACATTCGCCCTTTCATACCTCGGGGTGGAAGGGGTGACAAGATTCAGGCTTTTTTCTGTCCTTCTGATACTTGAGTCTATCACACTTTAGGGACTCGTTGTGTTCACAGGAGTCAAAGATAACAACACAGTAAACATTGTAAAAACAAACACATGTCCACATGCAGCACATTAAAAAGGATATACATGATTTCGATGGGGTCCATGGTGACGGCAGGCGCGCTGCTACAGTCACACTTATTGTCCACAACAATCATGAAGAGGTTGCTGCTGGGGATTTGCTGGATGACAAAAGACCTACAGAAACACTGTTATCACTATCAAAGCACGCACCCAGCAGCATCTCACTTTAATGTGCTTCAGAATCATCATCGGGGCAACAGTAGATGATCATTATGTAGTTCATTTCGTGATGCCCCGAGCAGTACCTGATACAGCCTTCACAGTCCACGCTGCCTGATGTCTCTCTGATGATGCGCTCAGAAACAAAGGCAGGATACTCAGTGTCACATGGAACCATGATGGTTTTACCACGAGTTCTCTGGGCTGGACATAGTATGTTAACGATTAAAATAAATAACATTGAACCTATAACACTAAAGAGCTTTTGTTACCTTTCACAGAAGCATCAATGTTCCACCAGCTGTACAAGTTAAACTCCAATAGAAAACTGCAGAGAAACAAAGATGATGTTCATTGGAATAATTAAAATAAAAAAGCTCAGGATTGAATGTCAAAAACATTACATTACTGGCAGAGATGTGCAAAATGTCCAATGAACACTTAATTTAGCATTTAGTTTATTTAGCTCTTAAATCTTTATTGGTTTAACATTAGGCTAACTGAAAAATTGATGGTCTAATGGCACAATCCCAATCTCTAGAAACGATGTTCATAAAAAGACTTTGCAGTTGTGTTGTTCCTACATTACCATGGCAGGGAAATCTAAAGTAACCACGCATTTATACACTTGACACCAACTTTTTTTTATCAAATAATATAAAAATCACACAAAGTTATTGCATTTCACCTAATATATATGGTTTTAATCTTACATGACAAGTTCTGCCAGTAGCCACTTGACAACAGTAAAAGGCTGAAATGAGAAGTTTAAAAATGAATTAAAAGCATTTTAAAACTGTGCTACAGTGATGATTTATAAACATCTCTTACATTTGATAAAGTGTGGGCGCTGTCACTGCTACCGGCGTACTCACGACACACGGCCTGATAATCATATAACGTGATCCTGCAAACAGCAAGAGGAAGAGCAACCAGTCAGGAAACATGCATACTACTACTACTACTTCTACTACTACTACTACTACTACTACTACTACTACTACTACTACTATAATACAGTGTTTTAGCAGGTACCTTTTGAAAGTACCCATCATAAGGAGTTTGCTCATGACCGCCCCCTCCACCTCTCCAAAAAACAGTCCGGTCTAAAGAAGTAAATATAAAGAGTACATATTATATCAAATGTGAATTAAACACGAGCCAAACAAAACAAGTGTCTAAAAAGAAATTCACAGCCGTTCATAATTTTATATCATTGTAGTGTTGCTGTTATTTGTAGCTTTTAGTAACCCAGGGAAATAATTTATGTTATATATATTTAAGGACGTGTTGATGTCAAATTTTGGTGTTACGACAAAAAAAACTAAAATTTACTACAATTATTCAAAATAATCTACACCATGAGAAAACATTTTAAATCTTTAATTCTCTTTCACTCATTGTCTAATAGATTACACTGATAAAGTAATTGATGACATTGATTAAGTAAAATTAATATGACATGAACAGCCAGATAAAAACACTTAACATTTTTCTGAGTATTGCTTGGAGATGTCTTATTTTTGCTTCTAAAATTCTCACAATTTTGAAATGTCATTTAGGCAATAGTTATTTATATAAGTAATCATAGCAATAAAAACATACCTGGGTAGTGTCCCCTGCCACCAGAATAAAACCATTGTTGTCGATGAGATAACAGTTAATGTCCTGTCCAAAAGAAAAACAGAATTCGCTTCAATGCAATAATATGAAAAAAAAATCTTCTGTATGGGAAAGAGGAAATCTACTCACATCATTATCACAGCTAAGACTGCATTTTCCATCGAGAGCTGAGCACTACAAACAGAACACAAGAGAACAAGCTTTTTTATACACTAAGATAATCAGGATTTGTCATTTAGCATTAGATACATACTTGTCGACAGGCGGTCCAAAATTTCCTTTGAAAAAAATCAAGCTTCATCTGGATTCCAACAGCTATTTATAAAACAAATAAATTAATTAAACAAATGCAATTAAATGTTAAAGAGGTGATTAACCGTAAGCCTAATGATTGAAATAAAGTAAACATTACCAGCAACAATAGGAGACTTTCTGTCATCTGTGAGCTGAATCGCAGTGCTGGCCAAGACCACGCTCTTATTTTCAAACGCTGCAGACAATAACACAGTTCTAGATGAATGAGAGGGAGTGCTTTTGCTCACTAGATGGCGCCAGACACTGAAATTACAATATATATTTCATTCAGTGTGGTGCAATAGAAATGCAGCAGCAGCAGCCCATTACTTAGTAGTAATGGAGTCCACTGTAAGCTCCTCTAATATTTCTAAAACAGGAGCTAGGAGAGGACATTTTATGTTATGATGGCAAAGCCTGAGTGGACCCAGTCATCATTAAGTGAAAAAAGGTAGTAAAGTGACATCTATTCTCCATCTTCTGTGAGTGGGGGCCACATTAAAAGCTGAGCTGTGCATCCAATGGGAAAAGACAGTAAAAACTACAATCCATAACTGGCAAAAGACATAGACAAAACCTGATTAAAATGTAAAAATGCTAAATGGATTTTGCTTTATACTCTGCTGCTTTAGATAATAAAAAGAGGTGGAGCCACTACGAAAGGAAAGTGCGTAGTGTAACTCTACCAACAATGGCTCAAGTTGTTTTTGGACAGTTTAACAGTACAGTACGTCTGCATTTATATCTAGTGCCATTCGCAAATCCACAATTTCAGCCAATGCATTTTCTACTGTAAATCCCAGGGGGAAAAAAGAAAGTAAAACCAACAAATATGTTATGTGAATAAACACAAATTCTGAAAATACAGAATAAAAAAAAACACATAAAGTCTGTCCTTTTGGTTCAAGATCTTGTTTTCTCTGAATTTACTTATTTTAAAGTTCTGAGTTAATCATACAACGAGATAAAGCATTATTCTGTTTATATCGAGAATTTAGCTGAATTTAGCTAAGACCTATTTTTATTCATACTCTGATACTGATGTTGCTGCTTTTTATTTTCAAAACTCTATTTCCTTTGCTGGTAAATTGCATGTCAGTAATGATGTCCCCCCTTGATGAATAAAAGTATTTTTGATAGTGATTTAGATTTAATTCGTATCACATTTGTCATATTAATTGTATTATTTGTACTATATAATTACATCAAAACCTCTCATTAATTCTCACACAGCCTGATTTTTGCATACCGGTGCTGAAGGGGATGGAGTACACAAATGTTCCCGGGACCTGCTCCGCGGCCCGTTTGTACCACAGGGGGAAGTGATCGGCGTTGAACACTCCTTCTTTGTCCTCGTGCGTCAGGAAGTCTCTGAGGAACCAGAACGGAGTTAGTCCCAGCTCAGAGTCTCATGTAAGTAAGAATCAGAGGAGGCACTCACTGATTGGACAGCTGATCTGCAGGCACGAACAGGTTGGTGCGGGACAATCCTGTGCGGGTGCCGAGGAACGCGATCTCCACCCCTTTATCTGAGTTTCTGTGGTAAGAAAATTAATACACATTTACATGTGTAGCTAACGAGCACATGCCTTGAGGTCAGAAGGCCAGCTCATGATGCCTAAGACCAGGGAGTTGGAACGCCCTTTACCTCCAAACAGTTGTTTTAAGTTTTGTGTTAAAACACACTTTATTCTCTGGCTTTTAAAATCGCGTAAATTGTGTGGTCCTCTGTGTTTTATATTCATTTATTTTACTTATTTATTGCTATTTTAAAGTTTTGCTTTGCTTTGATTGATTTTGGGATTATTAAGATCAATTTGAACCTCTTGTTTTTTGTTGTTTTGTGTAAAACAATGCCTACTAATTTACATGAATATTTGTGCTGTCGTGTTTACATTTGTCCACAGTTTATGACCAATTGTGAGTAGTATACAGAAGTGGTTCTTACTCTGATTTGTTGAGAGCGAGCCCAGTCCAGTACGAGCGCAGAGGAGCAGTGACCACAGCGTCAAATAACACCTCCTGGATGAGCTCTCTGTCACCTGCAGAGAGCAACCAACATTCAAACATCAAACAAACGCAGGCATGACAAAAATTATCCAAATAATGTCAAGTATTATCAAAATAGTTTTCTGTTTGGGTGATATGAAACATGCAGTAGAAGTCGAATTATAGCAAAAAGTAATTTGTAAGAAAGTTTTTTTTTCTTTTTTCAACTCATTTTTTTCAACTCATCTGATAGTAGGTGAATGTCGAAATTGTAACACTTTATAAAGCATGAACACAGACTTTATTTATTTGAATGATTATTACAATGATTCAGGCTTAGTCATTACTTAATTAAGACCCTAACTCCAAGCCTGATAATTAAGTTGTTACTAAATCTGAATTTAAAATAATTCATGAATTAAGTTTTTGTTTGTGTTTTATGGAGCTCAACAGTCCCGCCCACGTGTTTCCGGAAGTAAATTTCTCATTTGTTTTTGTCATAGAGATTTAGAAAAAGTCTAATATTAAGAGTTTAAAGGCACGATAGAAGCCAAGCAGCTATGTGGTGACTAATACCAATAATGTGGTTGTTTTCAGTCCAATAAACACATGTTAAACATAAAATTTTACCAAATGTTTTCAAAACTTACACAGATTTTAAACAAAATAAAATTACAGGTCTTTTGCTCTTTGCTAACTACATACCTGACTAGCCCTGATCTGCATTCCTATGAGAAAAATGAATGGAAAATGTATTTCTGGAACCAAGCACTGGGTGGTGACTGCTGAGCTGCATTAAGGCGAATAAAAGTGAAGTTATTGTATAGTAGTACTGTCTAGATAAAAGTACTAATTTAATTGTAAAGGCAATAATAATATATATTTCATTGCAGTGTCATTTACATTTGAGGTGCGGCCTCTTTCCCGTCAGGAACAGCTTGATGGCCTGGATCTGTGTGAGGTGTCGATGCTCGTGCTCCTCCTCCGTGTTGCAGTATGTCCTGAGAGCGTCCCAAACAAAAACAAAACAGAGCCACGCTGTCACAACATGACAACCCCAACCTCCTGGACGCACACGGGGCTAACCTACATAACGCTCCAGTGCCCTCTCCCACAACCCGACCTCACCATTCGTCTGCCAGGGCGACATCTGGCTGTTCCAGATCACGGAGTCCTGAAAAAAAGAAAAAAGGAAAAAAAACAGCCAGTCAGTAACGCTTCAGCAGTGCCAGGCTCGGGTCAGCTCAAGCAATAAGCACTGTCATATCACAACTGGTCTCAAGTGTTAAACAGGAGAGAGAGAAAGAGAGAGAGAGATACCTGCGTCCACTGACACGTTTCCTCTGAAGAAGTATTTGCCATGACCTCTGGATAATGCCACTCCAATACTAAACACATGAAAATGCAAATGTCAAATGTATTGGGACAAAGACTGTAATGATTAACCGACTAACCGTGACTAGTTGACTACAAAAAAAATAATCGTACTAGTATTTTGATGATTGTAAATGTTATCTGGACAATACAGACTCTGAAACGTATATGAAAAGAGCTTTTTATAACAAAGAGAGTGGCATTATTAAATAAAAAATGTCCAAAAAGAATAAAACATTTCTGATACACGTAATATTCTCAACCTTCAAGCCTTCAGTCTCCATGTCTCAACCTTTATTGGTTGACAACATATTTAAAAGTCTCATTGTACAATAAAAACAATTATTAGACTAGACTAGAACAACTTTTTGAAGCAACTTTGTCAGCAAAGGTCGCATGTTGAAACACAGACAAAGCAGAGGGCCAATAAAGGGTCACGAACTGGTGATCAATACAGTGAAAAAGAATGGGTGAATTTAGCACAGGTTAAACTCAGGCTTAGAACCTCAATAGCAAACACTAAAATGCTTGATATTGGCTTTATAAATTTTGATTTTTAAAATTTGCCGTGAAATGCGCTACGTATGATTGTTTGGGCTGATTCTCTGAGCACTGCATTTTGGATATGTGTATACATTTCAAACAAGAACAGAATGCATAATTATCAACCAATTACATAAAAATAGTATTGTATTAACAACACACATGTATGAGGTCTTTCTATGCACATATTCTACAGTTGTTTTCTGGATTGTGGTTATAGATTGAGATTGAATACAGTTTAAGTTCACCTGAATGGAGTGCCCTTTATGTCTGTGTAGAAATAGTCATTATGCATCTTCAACAGACGTCTCTAAATTAACATAAACACAAAACAAGTCAGAGTGTTTTGACTGAAGTTAAAAGTGCACCGTGTTACTTTTCTGGAGGAGATCATACCACCTATTTGTCCCCATGGAGATGTTATCACATTGATAGAGATGTTCCACAGGATGGCATTTAGCTTATCTATCGCCATGGAGACAAGCAGGTAACACCACCAGGCCAAGTTACAAGTCAGATCTGTGGAAACGGCACTCTCACTGTAAGAATAGATGTTTTTCTAGATATAAGTTTAATGTCTAATATTCTATGCAAAGCAATAACATATGGAGACAAAGACTCCCCACCAGAAAAGTTACACAGAGCACCTTTAAACAAAATGCATGTTATTGCATACTCACCCCTTTGTCCACAGTCTTCATGACATCCATAGAGAAAGTGCCTGTCCTCCTGTTCACCATTGCATTACGCAACTGACAAACAAAACAAATACAGAAACAACACAAAATAAATTCCACATGAGTAGATGTGGGCAATAAAGAGAAATTTAGATAATACTGCAAAATTTCAATATCAAGTTTATCGTTTATAGTAAAGAGATGATTAAAAATGAAAATATTTCTGCACTTTTGTGATAAATTTTATAGCTATAGATTATTTTCATATTTCTCTGATCATTAAAACCTCAACAAATACATTTAAAGACAATTCTGTTGGATTGACATCATATCATCTAAAGGTCTAAATGTTGATATTCATTTTTGTCAAAATCACCCATCCCTGCATGGGTCATAGAGCTTTGAATGAGTAAATATTGAATATGTTGACTAAAAATGACAAACGTTTTTATGATGGCAAAAGTAAACTACAGATGTATCTCACAGGACTGGTGCAAGAATGATTATTGAACATTTTAAACTCTCTCCTGACTTTGAGAAATTGGTGTTGTTGCAAGTGACCTGTGATAATTTTTAAGGGGTTTCCCAACACTTTTTATCCCTGAAATAGTTTATTTAATACTGTTCATTTAAAAATCTTAAAACACCTTTTATATTTTTCTGTTCCGGAACTTATTTCTTTATTATTGTTGCAGCAAAGACATACTATATCATCTTTGTCCTCCCACTCCACCTCCGACAGGTCCACACTGCTGTAGTTGGGTTTCCTCCTCTTCTGACCTTCCTGATACTGCACATAACAAAAAACACACACTTAATTTAACAAAGTCACCCTAACATCTCAAAAGTGTGCTAATCTAGGTTGACCCGGAAGGCCGCTCATCTCCTGAGGCTTTCTCACTGTAGGCTATTATTTACAAAGCTCTGGTGGAAGTTTTTGCTGAGTAATTACTTAACAAATCAGCTGTGAAATTAACACTGTCAGGTAAATTAAAAATACTTAATATGATTGATAGGAAATTCACGCTTAAGCAAGTCTACATTGGCGCATTAGCTGTACATGTCAAACTCTAGTGTACAGTGTGTGGTCCAGCTGACAGAAATGACACGTCAAAGACTACAGGCACATCACAGTTTGAGCCACAAAGAGACACATGCACACTGCAGAACAGGAATATCCACATTAGTTCAAATTAATACAATCTAAAATACTTGTCTTGATTTGAGTATTTTTGGACTTAGTTAAGATTTATTTTCACATTTCTTATGTTTATCTCAGTTATCTTCCTGCGGGAAGATACACATGACGCTTTACAGTGCATTTTTCACTGTCTCCTGAGCTGCCCTGGGGTAGACTTATGCAAGTGAGGCTGCCAAAATTCGCCAACTACCCCTTAGACCATCACCAACGCTCACTCACCCAAGGACACAACGACAGTATGCAGTGGACTGTGCTAGTACGAACGCTGACCTTCGGGTTTGTGGACGAGCCTCTGACCACAGTTAAATTTAGCTTGTCAGTCCTGTGTTATGGCAAAGGGGATTGCTCACAGTACATAATGTGACATCAACACATTCTAAACTGCCTATTCATAGGTTTCAGGCAAATGAAGGATTTTTGTGGACAATGACTCCTCAATTTGAGGGATGAATTTTCATTAAATTTAATCTTCACATGCTCAGATGCTTCTACACAAGTGCACAAACGTTGGTCTCTCATGGCAGCAACTACGTGGACAACTATATTTAACATGCTATATATGACTTTTATCTTCAAAGAAGTATATTTTAAGTTAAATATTAGGTCAACGTTCCTGAAAACACAACATTTAACTGGTAATAATCCCAAGCAAATCAGAGCAACTGATTTCAGTGTTATATTTGATGTTTTTGTGACTGCGGCAGATCAGATCAGAGTTTTTACAAGTCTTTATCAAAAATAAATGCCATGAAACTTTCTTAACAAACTCTGTTCAACTTAACTAAAGCTACAACTGACAGATATATCATTTTATAGTTAAGATAACAACAAGCATAATTAATGCAAATTCGGCTTCGACTCATATCGGGACAAGGACCTTTCCCCATTCAAAATATATTATATATAGAACAATATTTTGAATTGAATTGCTCAATTGCAATGATAACGGAGGACCATTGCCATGCCAAATCTTTCAAACCAGGAAGGAAAGTTTATGCTTTAACTCATGAATATTTTAAATTGAGCTGGAGACAGGACAGAATCCTAAAGTAGAATTTGCTGCTTAACTTTCAGATTGCAGCTTTGTTGACCTGGTTTATGGTTAATATCTCCGTAATTACATGGCAAATCAACAAGAAGCAAAGTTGACACAAAGTTCAATGTCTTCTCTGTCATAAATACAACAAATATTTTTTTCACAATAGCCTCAGAAAGTGGTGCCATAATTCAACTCTCAAGGTGTGATTATTGTTAGGACTTTAAGACATCAGATTTTTATAACAAGATTGTAGAGCCAATCCATAAGCTGTAATGATTGGGTTCAACGTTTGTGGATTTCTATTTTGGAGATTTCTTTCAAAAACAGTAAATCTCCCATAGAGTTACAAAAGCCCCTCGCCCTCCATCTGAGATAATGACAGTATCAAATGCAGAAGGTAAACGCGATCTATAGACTCTGTCCCGACTCAGACAAGTTGTTGAATGTATTTTTCTACACTTCACCCCAATCAAACAAGTAGCAAGAATGTTAAATATAAAAAAAAACACATTTAAATAAGTCAATACTCCAGGTGTCATGAAAAGATAAAGCTAAACTTATCAAACTACTGAAATCAGGATCAATATTCTGAATTCATGTAATTTAAACTGATGTAGGCATCCCTTTACTGCAGAGTACAGAGGGAGACAGACCAGCACAGACAGATACCAGCACATACTGTAGAGGAGTAGCACTGACACTGGCACACACATAACGGCACAGCCTCCACTCCCCAGGAACCAGACGTCCCGAGGCGAGAGACTATGCTCCAGGCCAGTGAGTGTTAAGTTACCTCTGGGAAATCTCAGGCCAGCCAGCCCTATGAGTGGCCTTTATCCCTGCATGCATACATCAAAGGAAAAGGTGGGGATTACAGACTATACGAGCCCATTCAGCCTCAGCTAACCACAAAACACATTCTCTGAGGTCAAAAAAGGAAGCTTTCAGTTCATATTGTGGTTATGCAAAACAAAAAGAAAAGTCAGGGTTAAAACTGGGAGTGATTTGTTCAGTAGCAAATGTGTAAAGGGTAATTTACCAGCGGTCTGAGGTCTGGGTGCATGAGGATGTAGCCATTGTTTGTAATGGCAAATGCATATCCATGGATCCCCAGCTAGAGTGAATAAAACAGAGACAGAAGTTATTTAAAACATGCGTATGAATAATGTGAATATGTTTATTTGGACTGAAGAGGAAAACAGATGAGAGTACCATATGCTTTGGGATGAGCTTCATCAGCTCCTGCAGAGGGATGTCTGTTCCGACGACCCCCAACAGAATTCCCTGATTCTTCTGCATCGACACGCACACAACACAAACACAAACTTTTTAAACCGCTCAGAAATCACTTTGACACTGAGTTTTTACAGCCACTCACTGTCTCGTTCTTGGTGCTGAAGACAGGCATGGCCACTGTGGTCATCAGACTGGGACCCGACTTGTCTCTCATCTGAAAGAATTATATGTAAAGATAAGAGAACCTTTATAATAGTTTCAGTGTTGTGACAGTAAAGCAGCAGTAGTAGAGTGAGGATGCGAAAGGATCAGAACTATAAAAATTAGATTATGCCACCAATGTTTTTTTAATGTGTAAATGCAAAACATACTTGATACCCCATTATTACAGCTCAACCTTCACCTTTAAGCTCGTAGAAGAATCTGGAATCTACACAATCTGAGCCTTCATGATTTGATATCAACAGTGATGGAAAGTAACAAAGTGCAAAAGTATAAGAAAAAATACTGTACTTAAGTACAATTTTTAGGTATCTTTGCTAAATGTTTTACTCTCACTTTACAACATTTGAGAGCTGGAAGTGGACTGAAGAGTACTTCTTATAGGATCAGAGGATGTTTTTAAACACATTTATGGTGAAATTCTGCTGCAAAGGTTTATGTTCAAGCCTTAGTTTCGAGCAAACAAAAGTATATGCTTAAAGTAAAAATTAGGAAATTGATTTTAATTGCTTCTTTTGACCAAAAATCAGCCCAACGTTATCAAAATCACGACATTTAGTGTTTTAATAATTCTCAGATATGTGTGAAATACCTTTACTTTTTACTGTTATAGAACATTTTAAAACAGGTACGTCAAAACTATTACTTAAGTAGATGTTTTCAATGTGTTTCTTTTACCTTTAAATAAAATAATAAATAATAATAATAAAGTACATCTTATCTGGCTGTTTTTGTGATATTTACTTGTCATTCAGAAAGATTGATTTAATAAAACTTGAGGAATAGTAACGGTTTAGAAAATTCTCTGTAGTTCGGTAAAGCTATTAGTAATAATAGTCGGTAAATCATGATGCAAACAATATATCTATTCATCAATGAAATAAAAAAAGTACCTCTTTGGTACTGCACTATACTGGAAATTATTGCAATATTCAATAAGGCTGCCAAGTGCTGCAATACAGATAACATTTCAATATATTATATTACAATTTCAGTTCTATTAAAACATGTGCGCCTTTATGTATCAGTCAAACTCTGTAAAAACCTAAACTTAACAGAAACAAAACCGAGACTCAATCTAGGCAAATTTAGACTGAATAAGGAAAATCAAGAATAAAACCAACATTTTTAAATTTGTATTCTTTCTGATGGAGGAGCTTGGTTTCTCCTGAATTTTATGTAATCTCCTTGAAAATCATTTGTTATATTTACCCTAAATGTGAAACTCTTTACATTTCAGCTGTTTAATCATGCAAATATCTGTGTGCAAGGGCTAGTATATAGTATTTAAGTGGTTTTCGCTGTCTTTTCGCCTTATTACATGTTTGCTATTGTATACATGCATACATATGAAGTCAATGAGGCGTGAGCTGCAACCACAGCTTGACAAAATGAAGAATGGTGGCTTCTAAAACGCATCTCAACACAATGAATACAGTCTGGAGTCTACACACACAGGTAGAACTGGTTTTCGGACACACGTTCACCACTTTTCTCCTCCTCCCCCATCCCCTCCTTCACTCCCCTGGTCTCTCCTCCAATGTCAGTTTTATTATGGGCTTTAGGAGATAAAATGCAATGATCCACAGAATGATGAATGGTGTGTCTGAGGCCGAGATACAGGAGCGCACAGACTCCAGAGGACAATCTCCCAGCCCCTGTGTGCGCGCACTCCTTGAAACCACACTGAATACAAGTCGTACAATGAAAGCCCATATACCGCGCTGGACGAGGGAGAAAAGAGCTTCCTGAGACTTTTTAGGAGGCTAAGTATTGTGATGATGCAGGTTGAGAGAAGTGACAACAGACACATTTGAAGTGCTTCCAGGTTTAAGTACCAAGGGAGGATCTCTCATTCAATGTAAACTGTAAAAGGCTGTAAACTCCTGGGGTGGGAATAGAGAGTTTTCACCAATAACATAAATAACAATGGTAATCCCACAGGACCATAGACAAATACTTTATGAAGCATTTGAAATATGGTGTAATAAAGAGCAGTTTAAACAACATATGCCACTCAGATATTGCACATGCAGGACCCGGGTCCTGTCTCAAAATGTAAAAGACATCACTTCATTCACTCTCATCACTAATCCAACAGTAGTTTATTTTGCAACACATTCCCAACGCTCTTTTTCCCATGTTCCAATTTTAAACAATATAGAATATTTTCTTGCTGAGTCAGTAAACATAAGATACACCAAACCCGTTGAGAAAACCTTGCTTGCATGAATGTATATTTGCACTCCGCAAATATTATTTTACTGCCCTCAAAATGTATAACTGCTATTGCCATAAAATAGATAAATAAATGTGCTGTCTACATGACGTGTAAACACAGTGTAGCATCACACTTTGATAAAGTACTGACACGCTGAGAGCTTTACCTTATAGGCCTGTGAGAGCTGATGGAGAAGAGCAGATAAATAAGAGAAAGAGTTTTAGATTGCAGCTCTGAAGGCGCTGGAGCAGACTCTGTGGACACAGATGTACTGAGGGGAAATCCATGCAGATTAATGAAGCTCATAATGAGGAGTCATTTCCACAGCATGAAGAGTAATGACGAGGGAGAGCACGCACACACAACACACACTACTGTACGACACACCAGGCACACACAACACACACTACTGTACGACACACAAGGCACACACAACACACACTACTGTACGACACACCAGACACACACAACACACACTACTGTACGACACACAAGGCACACACAACACACACTACTGTACGACACACAAGGCACACACAACACACACTACTGTACGACACACCAGGCACACACAACACACACTACTGTACGACAACAAGGCACACACAACACACACTACTGTACGACACACCAGACACACACAACACACACTACTGTACGACACACAAGGCACACACAACACACACTACTGTACGACACACAAGGCACACACAACACACACTACTGTACGACACACAAGGCACACACAACACAAACACTACTGTACGACAACAAGGCCAACTACTGTACAACACACAAGGCACACACAACACACACACTACTGTACGACACACAAGACCCACTACTGTACGACACACGAGGCACACACAACACACACACTACTGTACGACACACAAGATACCTTACTGTATAACACACACTACAGTACCAGACACAAAGCACAGTACTATACAAAAAACAAGGCCCACTACTGTAGGACACACAAGGCACACACAACACACACACTACTGTAGGACACACAAGGCACATTACTGTACAACACACAAGACACACACAAGAAGACACTACTGTACGACACACAAGGCACACACAACACATACACTATGAAGACACTACTGTACAACCCACACACACGACACACAGATGAAGACACTAATGTACGACACACACAAGACACACTACTTTGCAAGACACACACATGACACACACGTACACACTACTGCATCAGGACCCATAGACAAGACACACACAAGACACGATACTGTACAGATTGCACACAAAACACACATAACACACACACACATGTAAACACTACTGTACAAGGACTCACACACAAGACACACTACTGTACAAGACACACACATGTACACACTACTGTAAAGGACCCACACACAAGACACACTACTGTACAAGACACACACATGTACACACTACTGTATAAGGACTCACACACAAGACACACTACTGTACAAGACACACACATGTACACACTACTGTATAAGGACCCACACACAAGACACACTACTGTACAGCATGCACACAAGACATACACAAGAAACACACATGAACATACTACTGAATAAAACACACACAAAATGCACACTTGAACACACTACTGTACAAGACAACAGTGAAGGCACAAGCTCTGGAGTGACGTTCTCCACAAGTTAACACAGCCATAGACCGTACGGTCTATGAATACAGCATTGTGCAAAAGTTTTAGACAGCTCATGGAAAAAGAAACCACTCAGGAAATGCCTAAAAAAATACACCACTGTTTTCTTCCAGCCTAAAGCATGACTTAGATTTAAGCACAATTAAACATCTAAGTACAGTGATTATCTTTTGCCTTTAAAAGCCCTATCCTTGATTTTTATTTACTGTAGTTAAGATACATACATATACTCTTTACATGATGTAACCCACGTTATAAAATCGCTTAAAGTAAATCAATAATAAATACCTGTCCGCGAATGCAACACCCAGTCACGTGACTTATGCATGTGGTATGTTAGCGTAGTATGTTACGCACACGCTGCGTCCCTTCAGCCAATCACGTCTCTCGCACCGCCTGATACAAACTTCCTGTTGTCTCTCCGTTCAGTATTTTCCCTGGAGAGAGGCGTCAGGACGGCTGCAACAGGTTGGTCTCGCACTAAATTTCGCTTCTACTTTACTTAATACTAAGCTAAAGTTTTTATATTGTTAACTGTTGTAGAGCTTCCTAACCAACCGCCGCGGACGCTGTGTTCTAGCGAGCTGATTGTTAAGTGGAATTTGGTGAGTCTGTTTTGTTGTTTTGCTACCGCTGTTAGCATTAGCCTCATGAATGGTACCTCGTTACCTTTCATTGACACGATCAGTCACATGCTAACGAGTCATGTATCTCGAATACAGGCCTTTTAAAGTCTTATTTGCTTATTTTCTTAGGCCAAAAGTATTTAAAGTGCCATATTGTTATTGTTTAATGCTTGTTATTTGCACTTTATTTATGCAATAGCAACTACTTCTTGAATGTATTTGAGTGCACTTTTGTACATTATTAAAACAAATTTAAATGTGTGTACACTGATTGTATTTGAATATATATGATAGTTGACAAACACTGACTGTTACTTATGATGGCCCTATCTGTTGAATGCTGGCCAGGTGTACTCAGTCGAGTACAAAACTGATGGCTAGCTAGGAACAGCCTGGAACCTGAACCTGATAATTGGTCAGCTCAACTCTTCAACAATTGTCTCCTGCGGTCTGGTAGCGGCAGCCACTCCACTCCCCACAACTTTCCACTTCCCTTTTGCATTTCTCAATAATTGGTTCAAAGCGCTGATGGACACTGCATAAACTTTGTTATATACCTGGACATTCCAAGAAACAAAACTCACCTTGAGATTTGCAAATGCAACATTGGGTGGTCGTATTCGCACTGGACAGTATTTGTTTTGTTCATTCATTTTGTTGTTGAAAGTGGTTGGATTTATTTGTGAATTACAAATCTATGAAGTTTGAGCTTGGTAAAAATGATTTGATATCTGCAGATTGTAAATATTGGGTTTTATGTTTGTATGTCTTTCATATTCACTGTTAATATACGGCACAGTCACTAAACCCAAAATCCATAGTCTGTTGTATTATTACTTACACACACCTCCGAGAGTCTACCTATACTTCTGATCATGCCTAGTATTAAATTTGAACAATAATTTTTCTTCTGGCAACACATATGCTACAATTACACACTGTTTGATAGAAGTAACTTGATGGAAAGATAGTGTAATAATTAATTTGTACATATTATGAACGCACTTTGTTAGGAAAGAACTAGTAAAAAAGTATTTGCCAGGGTCACTTCATTTCAGCCAAACGGGCATATTGTAAACTATGAATCATGGGTAAATGACTGCTTGACACTATCTATGTGATTCTCTGTCATGGTGTAGTTTCAAAAGTGCCAAGCTAATTGTAAGGAGAGTTAGAGGAACTATATGGAAACAACTGCATAAGACCATTCCAGACGGTTGTTTCTGAGTCATGGTGCCATATTGAGTGAAAGGAAGGGGCGAGCTAATGGTTCACACTAAAACATGTGCCTGTCTCATGGTTTAAAATCAAGTTCAGGCCCTTTAAGAGGTAACTTAGTTTATACTTCTTCACACTGAGATGAGTTAATCGGCCTGTTACTCCCTCAGCGTGTCACAGACTAACAGCAGAAGTGAGAGGGAAAAGTGCATTAAATAAAACACTGAATACAACAATATCACAAGAATAGAGAATCGCTAAGACTGAGAGAAATATTTTTTTAATCATAATTACTTTTGTTGAAATCCCAACGATTCGCCGTGCAGTAACCTTAACAACCTTGAAGTGAGTGGTTTCATACTCAAAATAAGGGGTTATGAACATACTCTAAATGAGGAAAGCTTCAACCTGAGGACTTTATACACGGCATGATTGTGCCATTTTGATGGAAACAGTGGTATTGGACTAATTAAATTCTATCAGTCTTAGATTAGTGGCATTAAACCATATCAAACAAACATTTCTTCAATACAACAAAAGATAATTTAAATATTTAGCTATAACCTCTGTCGATGTTTACGCTCTTTGACTTTTAAGCTTTGACTCAGTCAAATATTTAATCGAAAGGGAAAATGCTGTTTCCATTGAGCCTTGTGACTTTTTTTGTTTACATTTTATGACAAAACATACATCTCTGGATCTTAAAATAAATTATATGGTCCTGTTCATTACTAAATAAGCCACCATTGCATATTTTAATTGTTACTCAACACACCGCACAAAATGAATTTCTAGATTAGTTAAAATGTCTTATTTTCAGGATATCGATCATAATTTCAGACGTTTTGAGTAATTAAGTATTTGTTTCAAACTGTTTCTGACATTACTACTTACTTCAAGCCAAATTCTCTGCCAATGGGTTAAGAAAATTTTACTTATCCCCACTGACAAATATATTTTCACATTTTAAGCTAAATTATCATATAATCAGTCAGAAATACCTTGAACCCAGTGAAATATTCTGCATCATGTAAGCAATTAAATCTCATAGAGTCAAAACTACAAATACAAGTTATTTTAAGCTAGGCTAGATACATGTTTAGTGTGTGTAGTGCAGCATTTTGAACCCTAAGACTTTTGCACAGCTTTGTATTAAAGATTTTTAACAAAACTCACAAAATGCAAAGAGGACGTGAATGTGAACAAAGTCAAAGACACTTACAGCGCTGTCTACATAGGCCTCGGTCCACACTGTGTCGTGCTCGTGGTCGATCACCTTTGGGCGACTCATCACGTGGAGATAACGCATCACATTCTCCTGAACATCTGCTAAAGTGGAGATCTGACTGAAGTAACCTGCAACACAATATACAAAATGTAAATAAATGATGAAAGTATCACATCAAATGGAGCAGGGGACACAAATGTTTTAGTTTTTGAATAATAAAGAGTCAAATAATAATAAAAGCAGTGTCATTATTATTCACATCTTAAAATCATCCTGCAATCAGAAACTATCGTGGCTCGTAAGGGTTTGATGCAGGTTAACTTCCCCTGTCCTCAGAACTGATAGTTTAAGATCTATCATAGTCATAAATAATCAGATGGGGAAGTGAAGCAGAGTGGTCCACAAACAAATGAGCTATCCCAAATTGTCATGAAGCAACGCACACAGCTCCTCTTATGAGTTTGCAAACTATAACATCTTTTACAATTATATGCAGACAGCACCCAGCAATCTGCTTCTTTTACACTTAGTGGGGAAAAAATCTAAATTACATCAGAGAAAAGTTGGGTAATGCAGCTTTGCCACCCTCCATCAATTTTATTATAGACATGAAGATTTTGGGACATCCAGGCATAAAATTATATTTAAAAAAGAATAAAACTAGAATAGCTGGCCTTATCTAATTTATAAAGACATAAAAACGAAATTTAAAACAAGACTTGTAACATGGTTAACTGAGGAGAAACTGAAACCACAAATTCCAAAACATACACGCATACTTGGAGAAAGTCATAATCCCCTCTGGAGATTTTTCAGCAGTGAACTCACAATCCTCCTGCTATAATTGCATAATCAGTATTCTAAAATGTGCATGCCTATTCTAATATATTTTTATCATCTAATTTTTGCATGTAAAGCAAAGCATAACCATCTTTTTCCTCGGTCATTTAATCAATTCCCTGTAGTGCTGCGGTAGTAAATAGCGGTGTATTGTAGTGACACAGGGCATTTGACTGGCTGTCAGGGGGTTGCTGTTACCACAATGTTTCATACGGGACATGTGCAGTTACTCCATGATGGGGCATGTGTCTGGGAGCGGGAGGGAGAGAGAGGGGGGCTGGGTACTCCCCTCTACCCCCGACTGTGATGTGTTTTCCTGGCTGTGACTTTGGCTCCGGGGGGCACTCATCCGGAGCGCTGACACGTGGGAGCCATCAGCGCGCACAGCTGAGGGGACACTCTCTGACAGGAAGAGGGATTAGAGCAGATTGACCTATGACCCATCAAAGTGCCACTTCATTGCCTTTTAGGGAAGACAGAGGGGGAGCCACATTCACATGCATGGAAAGATGTACAACAGATCATTTTATACATACCCCATTCTATCGCTAAAGCATATGTAAAATTACCCTAAAATGTCCTTTTGAGCGGTTAACTTTGAAAGATTAAAACTAAAATGTGTTTTAATACCTTACAATGGTGGAGATGTGCTGACCAGACCTGAGGTGAGCGATAGGCCAAAAAAATTATACGATTTTTTTTTTTTTTGGAGCCAGATTACAATTTAATTTTCATCAAACTTCATGTACACTTATTATATTCATTTTGCCTTTCAGCTGTAAATAAAGGTGAATGACGCACTGCAGTTGGTTAAATCACTCACTGAGAGCACGACTGAGGCTGACAAATAGAAGAAGTGTGCGAGAAAAGGTGCCTGTTTTTAGCATAGAGCTGCATTGAACAGAAATATAATTAATTGAAATGTGGTGCTTTAAAAAAACAAAACAAACAAAAACTGATTGTCACAGGATTAGGTCACAATTTGATACCATTTTGCCCAACCCTACTTGGACTCATTTCTAAAGCTCTTTAATTCAAGGTTAAAATATTCTCAATATCCATTTTATATTGGAAAAGACTACTTATTTGCCTCTTTTAAATCTTTAGCCCCTGTCTAAGAATGATTATAACAGTGATCTGAATCCACCACAAAATTAATAATTCATATACGCAAAAACTTTATACAAGTGAAGGTGCACAGAGCACATTATACCTCAAGCCTTCACCTTCCTGCTGATACTGGGCTGTCTGAGGCCTATCTCCACAGTGTCACTAACCTTTGTTGGCACAGGCCATCCATTTGAGATTATCAGCAAACGCAGACTCTCGTCCAATCAGGTAAGGGAATATCCGTACCTGCACAAAGACAGTTTCAAGATAAAAGACACAAATAAATGTTCCGTAAATAAGATGTACAGCAGAGGTGAAAGCAATGGATTGCTACTTACAACATTGTAACAATTACTTTTAATACACTTTTATGTTAGCACTTGTAATTGAGTATAATAATAATGTAATTTGTACGTTTTTGCACCCAATAAAAAAAAAAAAGAAATATTTTGACCTAGAATGCACGTTTTTGGCACTTTTGGATCTCTGCAGTGTGTTTAACAGCAGTCCTTTTGTATTTTCACTCAATGATTTCAAAGGACACATACAGTTAAATTCAATTAATTTAGTTTCCTTGGGGGCATGGCACAAGGGCATGTTCCACTGTCCTTTTAAAGAGCGCCGTGTGACACTGTGCCAGACCTGAACGCCTCATTGGCTCCAGATGCTTTGCTAAGCATAAAACATACAGAAAAAACACTGACTTCTGCCACAAAGGGGAGCCTAAGGGCGTGTGGGGGAGGGAGGACCCACTGCCAAATAGTGCCCTGTATCCCGCCACACGGTGCCAGCGCACATATGCTAACATCAGTCCCCGAGCTGTTGTTTCACTGCTCTGCAAATGTCTCAGCAGTCCTTTCTAATCGCGTTTACCTCTTACAAAAGGACGACTGGGTTTGTATGGAGTGGAGAGGTGGGACTGGGGTGCAGGGGTTTGGGACCGAGTGGTTTGTACATGCTCTGCCCTTGAAAGAGGTAATTTTCTCTGTTAAGCCTCAAGGGAAAAATGTTGCTCTGTAACATGTCAACTCACAGGAAAACATCATATCACAAGGGCTTTACAAGCAAACCACACTTCAAATGTCAAGATGGCTGTTCTAATCTACAACTGCTAAGAACTGCAGTGTAAACAGAAGAAATGTAAATGACGGAATATTAATAGACACATTTAGGAGATCAGGATAAGCTGCCTCACCCTTCGTTCTGGCCAGTTGTACTTCTCAAACACATCGTCATACATTTCAGTCGCTCCATCGGTGACCAGCATAATGGCCTGACTACAGACACTGCCACGGCCAGTCGAGTTAAACTACACAAGAAATAAAACACAAGATTAACAAACAGTAAATCAATGAAGACCGTAGGGATCTTATCTCATCTGGATGAATATAAATGAGTATTTTTTCAAGTGCATGTGCAGAAGTTTGCACTATGCCTTTTTCTCCCATCATAGGCACAAAATTTGCAAATCTCTTCCAACTATTGAGACACATAAACTAGTAAAATAATATGAAAGGAAATGTCATTTGTCTCATTTTTTCTATTATCCAGAGGAGACCCAATCTAAGGTGCTATTTGTGGTTATAAACTTGACACCACAAATATTCTGGCCTTTAGAGGTGAAAAAACACTGTCACAAGAAAGATTTCACGGGATTTTTCCACAAAACTCAGTTTTTGCTCATTTTGAGAATCAGTTAAGGAAATCAGTTAAGTTTCGTCTGAAAATGGTATAAATAGTGGTTGTACAAAGTCATAATGTTTAAAATAGTACATCTCGATTACCACAATTTTGCTATATCATTATTTGACCTGCAGTCAGTCTTGTGTTTTGATGATGATCATAAACAACTGGGTTAATGGCATTACACACTTCATATATGAGTTGAACCAACACAGGAAAATAAACCACAATGAATCCTTTGTAAATAAAGTGAAAATGTTGTCCACCGTTGCAAAGCCAGAAGATACATGACGGTAATTAAGCTGCTTATTGACCTGTAACACGGTGCACACAGAACTGCGTTCAAAGGAGCAGAGCTTCAGGGCACCACTGCTCTCCAAACACACAGGAGCCTCTTTATCCTGCGAGTGTGTCACCTGAGGCCACCTCTATCTCAAACTAACCTCTATTTTCTGTGAGGTAAGGTGGCTTTTCCATCTGACTCAGTGCTATTGTACACAATGCTGTATGAAGCAGAAAAGATGAATGCTTGTGATTGTGAAAAAACACCATAAATACTTGTTTTTAAACTGTAGGATAACAAAATAAAATTTTGCTAGAAACTACATACATCTCAAATGATTTAATTATGCTACTTACTAATTTGTTTATGTATTTATTACTTCTCTTTTTCACAGAACCAAATTGCATTTATATGACAGTTTTGTTGACAAGCTTTGTCTATGACGCTCTCCTCCGAACCCATATACGTAAATGGAAAGAGTTGTATGTGCATACAACTTCAAAAAATTCCAAATAACAGCTGGTTGTGACGTTGCATGTCTTTTTATTGGATCCCCATTACTAGTCTTAGTCTAGTATAGTCTTTACTTTTATTTCTTGGGTTCAAGTAGACATTCAATTACGTATAACATTCTGGTAATCAATAAAACCACTATTTTTCTTCCATTTTTTCACCACTTCTACAAGTGCTTTTTAAACTTTATCCAGTGATTATCTCTGTTAAATTACATTAATGAATTATGTTGAGTTTAGAAGTAGAGATTGAAATGCTGTTGACTGGACTGACACAGTTTCATTGTCAGTGGACAGGAGTGAAAATGATTCTCTTTGCGAGAATGCTGTGGTGTTTGCCTTTGATCAGGTCCGTGATAGTCCAAATTAATTCACTTGGCAACGTCGTACCAATGCATTTCAACAGTAGTCGAGCGGCTACAGCTGATTACCATATTCATTGGAAGACTTTAATTAATCTGACAAATGCAGAGGTAGAGCCAGCCGCACTCTGGGCTCTGCAGACGCTGCCACGGCTCGCCTGAAAACATAGAGATAAAAGGAGTGTGGCGTGGCTCCGAGCTCCTTATCTCCTTTGTGTCCCAATCGCCACGTTATTAATCATTGACATTAATTAGAGCCATTAATCATGTTTCAGAATAGAACTCTATGAGCTGGAGCATGGGACAGGGGTAGCACTGTGCACCCCTAGAGTGGGTTCATGATTACTTGTGAACATGAAGTAGAAAAGCATCTGGGAAAACAAATGGGAATTGTAAACCAAAGTTTTCTCCTCTTGTTCTGGTCAAGTGGAGCCAGCAAATTAAATGAAAACAAAAAAATGGCTTTGGGCTGAGACCAATTCATTACTACGTGTCAAATGGAATTATATAAACAAAAGATTAATTTGTGGAATGGTATAACAGCTCAACGACATTGTCATCTGGTCATCCAAGCAGAGAAAAGGCATTAGGACAATCTGCTTCATGATACAATATTTCTGTAAACTGAAGTGATTTATAGTCGCACAGCAACAGGTTGATAGAAATACAGAGCTGTGCAGCATAAAATTACACTCAAAGAACTTAGAGAGAGTAGACCTCTGATAAGGCAGCTGTCCTATCAGATTCTTATAGCTCAGCGGTCAATTTAAGACCAAGATCCTTAGTAAATTATTTATAAGGCATTAATAAGCATTAGTTATTTGTCCATGCATTTGTAGATGACTTATAATACCTTATAAATATGAATATGCTGTGCACAAAGTATTTATAATAGCATTAATTAGATAACCCTGTTTTCAATAACTGAGTGATAAATGCTTGTAAATGCCACAAAAAAAAGTTAATGAATAAATAATGCTTATTAACTCCGTTTAGTAGCTGATGAATAGTTTTGTAGTAGAACCTTATTTTAAAGCATTACTGTAAATTCTCTTCTCATCTCAAAAGCCTTTAGAAATGATTGTTCCAAGATTATAGCAAATTATGTAATCTTAGAGTCTGTTCACACTTGCCCCTTTATTGGTCCTAGTTTGAGCCAAAAAATTAGTCTAAAGTTTAATCCTGGTTTAGTCCTAGTCCATATTTAGTTCTAGTTTTAATCCCAGTTTATTATAAAATAATCAACAAGCAACAACCTGTGTTTAAAACCTGCTAACTCTGTAGTTTACACCAACAAACACGCATGTGATTCTTTTATTAGTTTAACTGTTAATGCATTCATAACCTTTGTAATACTCCTGGACGGGTTTGCTATGAGCATTGTGAACTAAATCTCCGCTTCAAAAATAAAACAGAAACAACAATAACGCCCATTTCGAAGTCTGCTGCAGTTCAAGAAGTACATTTCTCATTAATTACCCCCACAGACAGTTAATAATAAGCATTTAAAGGCCCAACACAGGCTTACCGGTTATGTGTGTTCTTATATGGTTATTTTCCATCAGAAAACGCATTTAAAACCTAAAATTCTGCTTTTTAGAAGTTTGTATTGGTTACCACATAGCCGATTGGCCCTGAGCAGGCTTTCAAACTTTTAATATATTTTTTTCGTAAAGCCCATGGGAGAAATTAATGGGAAATTTACGTCTGGAACCAAGTCACTGATCACTGTTGAGCTCCACTTTAAAAAGTACTGGTAAAAAAATTTCAATCAAAATTCAAATTCAGTTTTTCATCCCTTAGAGAAACGGCGTAATTACAGTTTATAACACTCCATGATCAAAACAGTCATACTGATAGACCCAGTAGCTTCAATTAAACTTACATCACCAAGAATTGTAAATGCTTCAGCGAGAGCTTCACCCAGCAGCCCGATTCCTTTGGCAAACAGCTTGTCCAGATGCTCCCGGAAATGCTGGCAGATAACAACGGTATAAGGAAAACAAAGGTGAGGACATTATTCACACCAAGAGATAGGATCTACATACATTCATTATTTGTCTGTTTGAGTCAGACTTACATCTTTATTTGCCCTGTCAGCTCGGACCAGAGTGCCGTTCAAACAGGGTTCAACGTAGTGGATCTCCTGGTTGTACTGAAGAAAATACAGGATTATTGATCACAAGTTATTGCTCAGTAAATAATATGGAATTAGAATAACTGGGATTATGAGGGTTAGATGCATTTTGAAGTTAGGTTTTCATAGTGTTAACAAGAAAATACTAACAATGCTTCCTGGTAATTAACAGTCTTCACAGGTTAAGGGTTAATCACATTATCATAAAATAAAGGAGAGTGACGGATGTGTCCACTTTCCATGAGTAATTACCATGTGATTACCATAATTACACTTTGAGTTACAATGCAATTTCCACCCTTTTACCATGGTATTACTGTGTTGTAAAATTAAGTGCTATCAGATAGTTTTTTTAAATGTATGTCAATGCAACACTCCAGGAGGTAAAAATTAAGAAATGCAGAAAATAAAACCCACTGCTATAATGTTGAAGAAGTCGTCATCTCCAAGTGTGTCCAAAATGGAGGAAACCGTTTGTCTAGCAATGGTCAGCCTCAGTCCCTTCATGCTGCCACTAACGTCCACTAGAATCACCACGTCTTTGGGTGATGTCGCGGCCTGAATGTACCTGTGCAAAGCAACAATGAGACAAGGGAATAAAGAACTCAAAAATGTAGTGCGGTTTACAACTTACCATTTCCTGTTTCTGCAATCAAAACCTATGACCCCATGTTCATCTGGATGCCATTTAACACCTGAAAAGAAACAAAATAAAAAAACTTAAATAATATCAGTGACTAAAGCCACTGTTGTAGGTTGCTAAATTACACTTTAGTTACATCTGTATAATCAACAGATAAATTTTCTATAGCTGCATAGAAAAAACAACTCTAAACAAAATCAAAATCATTATCAAACTTCAACATTAACTAACAACGTTATTTTGTTGTTTTAGACCAAAGAGTTTTGAATTGTATAGAATATAAGGAAAATAATCAACATTTTAAAAAGTGATGAATGCAGACGTCTGTGTAAAATCTAATTAAATGTATAAATTTGATTTGTTAAGCTCCAGTACTTAATAATAGAATAATAAATAATAATAGAATTATTGTGCTTAATAATATGTCAGCTAAATCCATTTCTCGCTGCTCAATCCCATTCCTGCAGAGAGCAGGCCTTAAATAACATTGTAACAGTCTGTTGAATGAAGGATCCAGCAGTCTCACCCTGACAAATTCTGATTAATTACAGTCTGTATATATGCATCCTCTCTGATGGTCTGTAAAATTACAACATTAGTCAAATTACTCTTTTTAGTACTTCCATGTCATTTGTTCTAATCTGTTTTTTTTTTATTTGCACAGACAGCTGATGGCTCCCTGGAGAGAGCCCTGTTCTTTTTACATTACACACATGGGCAGAGCGTGCCTCACCAGGGTACTGCCTGAAAAAGCCTTTGGCGCTCCCAAAGTACTGCCAGATCAGAGTCGGGTCCCTCTCAAAATTCTCCACAAAGACTTTATTCAGCGCCTCAGACCAGTACACGCCGTTCACGATGTCTGGATCTGTTAACACAAAGACACAAGTCAATGAAACTGCGATAATGCAGGTCAACCTGGTGAGCTAGTGGCAGAACAGTTGACCTATGTCCCTTATTGACCCCTGTGAGGCGAGCACAATGCCCTCGGACCAAATCTTCCCCTCCCTCTTGACTTCAGACGAGCGCCCCTTTGTGCTCTGAGCAGAGACTTATGGGGAGTCCATTACAGCTGAACAAAAGCAGCAGTGAGCAGCAGACACAGGCCGTTATAAAACAAGAAGCCAGTAAACAGCTTCAGAATAAGTAACATCCTTTCCTCCCCCGCCCGTTCTTTACACTTTACAGCGTCTTGGAGAGGCCTGCAGTTTTCTTATCTTTATGTCTAAACTTCTATTGATTCCCAAACTGCACTTCTGGCTGGCCGTGACATTGATACAGCTTCCTTTCCTCCCTCCTCCTCTGTGCAGCGGGTAAATAACACCCCAATAATCCTGCTTTAGGGCAGTGTGCGGCTCACCTTTGTTGTACATGTTGGTGGGCACCTGCACCACACTCAGGCTGAGGTTGACAGAAAGATTATTGAAATGGTCATTGGGCTCCAGGATGAACTCTCCTCCCAGCTCCACGTTATTGCCCTCATCATCCACTTCATTGATCAGCACAGCGTTGAAGTACTCATACTGCAGAGAGGAGACATATTCAGATGTTATTACAGAGTGAGGTAAGCACTGGAGGCAGCAGCTTCATCAAACTTTGCCACATTCAAAACCAATAAACTGAAATTTATACAATAGTTTCTTGAGGAATAATTGAAATAATTTTACAACCGTGCAGTTTAGACATCGAAACACAAACAATTTAACATAGATTGTTGAAGATAATAAGATCATTAAATGTTATATTTATCACAGCTCTAAAACTATCCACTAACATTTGTCATAGGTTAAAATTTGACATTTTAAAAATGTTGGACATAAATGTTAAAAATAAGAATGATTTCCAACACATCAAAAGAATTGTGTGAACAGCTATATGGTGACAAAAAAGGCTGTGTTTTCAAACGTAGCGACTTCTGGCTGTGCTTTTGGAGGGCTGTCAGTGCAGTCTTGACTAAAGTGAACAGTTAGTGCGTGGTGCCCTTCAATGCTGCTGCAGAGAGAGACGAGCTCATCCTGTGTGAGCGGCCTCTGGGTGGCCTCTGCCTCCTTATTGTCTGTGCGGAGAGGAGAAGGAGGAGGAGATTGGCTGATAGACTCTCACAGACCACACTCGGGGGAGGCAGCACGGGCATCACCATCAAGCAGCCCCTGACAGCTCATACCACGGCTGAGCAGCTCGGTGACGGGGCGAGCGGGCGGGGCGAGCAGCAGGGGAGAGGAACATGCTCGCTCAGCACAAGTGATAGTGCTGAAGAGAGGCGCGTTAACCACCAGGTTATTACTGTAGAGCAGGCCTGGGACACTGCAGCATGGAGACGCCCCACTGACTCTTACACTAGCGCAGTTAGCTCCCGGCCTCTGCAGCACTGTGCCCTCTGCTACTGTTACAGTGCAGGGCTCTGCAAACTCACTGAGAGAGACTCAGGTGGGCCAGGTCTGTCCGCAACTAACAACTTCACCAAGGCTGTTCGGCATGATGAGAGTATGGTTGCATGTTAGACTAATTATCCATTTAATTGTAATAGCAAATTATTCAAACGTACATTGAAATAAAAATAAATGTTGAATTCAGACATAAATAACAGTTTTTAAAAAAGGAACTTTAATTCAAGTTCATGTCCAACTTTGCTTGTCCAGTTCAAATGTGACTTGTACAATTGTATAAAGAACAAAAAAACAGAAAGATTGTTATCTAATATTGATAATTTAAATATATTTTATCTCATGATAAAAGCATGAGTCACTCTGTGAAATAAAACAAACTACTAAGGTGAAGTTTTGATGAGGGGCTTGCTGTCAATGCTGAGGTATGCACACCCTTGAACCCTGTGCGCTCATGGGTCAGTCCCTGCCGCCTCTGTCCCGGCTCAGAGCGGCTCTGATAAGAGCAGCTGCCTTATCTCTGCGGTCAGGGAAATGGTGCATGACAAATGTGGTGTCAGCCCAGGCCAGCCTCCCTTTCTGATGCCAGCGACTAATCTCATGACATGGCATCATTATCACCAGAGAATATTGATTTTAAGTAATTTATTTTATGATTTTTATGGGATCCAAACCAATAATAAACAATTTTTAAAAAATATTTCAATATAATGGAGTATTTTTGCTTGTAAAATGTATTTGGAAACGTAGCTTGGAACATCACCCTTTTGACCTAAAAAAACAGAAACAAAAATTATATATATATATATATATATATATATATATATATATATATATATATATATATATATATATATATGCTAATAGGCCTATAACAGCAACCTTATGAATAACGCGTTTGTTCTAAGCGTTTAATGCATTATTAGTAGGCCTAGTTTTAGTGGTAAAAAAAATATATATATATATATGTATATATATATATATACATATATGTATACTTCTTATGCGCATACAAGGCCAGCTACTCAAAAAATCTCCATCTTTTAGATGGTGCCAGACTTTGGCACTGCAGTGCCTCTGTCTTGTTCTGGGCGCGTGAACACGGGGAAACCGCGGGAAACAGGCTGAATGAAACGTATTCCTATGATGTAAATGCTTCCATTAAGTGTAACGCGTCCCCGTTATTCGAGTGTTTTGTGGCTCGACTGCCTTTTCTAATCTCGAGTCATGAAAGTGAAACAATGCGCTGCGCTGGAGTTTCATTTATCTTAGTCCAGCTGTGGACAGAGGGAGAGAGAGAGCGCAGTAACTAACGACAGAATGCTGCATTCTCACTGCAGAGCCCGAGCAGCGTCTGTGGCGCTAATGCCGTTAACTCAACACCGCCTGCACCGCCGCTTATTGTCTAAATAGGCAACATTATTCCTGATTTATGTTTCTCATGTTATTCTCCATCTTACGGAATCGTGAAGGAAAATAAGACAATACAGACATGTCATTTTGAACAGGCCAAACGAAGCGCTTTTTCCCAAACAAAAAACAATTCATGGGCTACTATAAACTTTGAATAAAAAAAAAAGTGTATATAGTTTGTACTCCAATGCTAAATTGTTTTAATTAATATATTCTACAATGCTATAGCCTAAGCATATAGCCTGTGTAACTTTTCTTTAATTGGATCAGAGCGGGGTAGCTACTATTGTGTTTTGTGTTCATTTGTTTTACGCATGGAGTTTCCTTTAGTTTGCTCTGTAAAAAAGCTGCATGAAGCCTCAAAAACAAAACATAGGCTAATTAATAAATGGCTAATAGAAAACGTGGCTATGTTTGACCGTAGGCCTACCTAACAAACTCAATCTGCACGCATGGGCAAAGTCAAACCGAGGCGAACTACAAAAGCCTAAAAATAAAGCTACATTAATGCTACAACGTGCATGCTACAACAGTAAAACTTTGCGCGTCATTATTGCTCCCATTGTTCTCGCGTAGAGGAGACAGTGGGCCAGGCCTATAAGGTCCCTTTATTAAAAGTGGATTTTGAGTTATGGCAGTGACGCAGTAGCCTTCAGCGGTGGCGGCTCTTATCTGAGGAGCTGTGACGGGAGCGCGGTGTGAAGGACGGTGCCAACGCAATTAAAGACTTTAGGGCCTATTACCCTTGTGGCCGCTCCCCTTCTGCCCAACTAAAATGATCCATCCAGCTTCACCTTTCTGCGAATTTGATTTTGAATTAACTTAATACATTTGATATCTTTGTTTTGTCCGGATGGGCCTTACCTGCAGCTCAGGGTTCTCCTCGTGCTGATGGTGCGCCTCCTCCGCAGCTTCCACGAGCCGCTGAAGAGGACATCAAACAAACCAAATAAACACCGACCGCTACTATGAGCCTATAAGGTGGTGGTGCTAAAATGTATTAAAACAACGGTGGGAATCTACCCATCATCAAATATATTTAAGCTCTACACGAGTAGGCCCACTTTTTGGATTCAACTGGATTCAATTTTATGTTCACGGAGGACCAAAAATGAATGTGCTGGCATTTTACAAATATTTTATATTGGTAATTGTGCTTGTTTGTATTATGAAGGAGAAACAGCCTGCAGATAAGGAAACACATTTAAACATTTAAAGATTTCTCTGTCAGCTTTATATTTTAGAGTACACAAATTAATAACAATAATTTGAAAACAATGACATTTAAAATGCTTTTAAATGCTCTGCCTGCACTTACACATCAGATGCAGAAGTAGTGGGTGCTGCTGTGCAGGTGTGGAGTGATTGATTCCTGGTTGTGGTGGTTAGCTGCAGTGTATGAACAGTCAACAGTCCAATAATAAACAGATCCAGTGAAATGTGCTGGGCTGTGTATTTCCTGAAATGTCAGCGCCACAGCCACGGGATCGGAGCGGGTAATTAAAATCTGTCCCACATGTCAAAATAACTGCTAAATAAACACATTTCAGGCTGTGGTGCAAACTGCAGTTTGACCTTGTCATCACTCACATCGTCAGCAGTGGGTTTCAAATAGGTAATTTCACTTGGTCAAAATATATGAACTATATTTGACCGTTCAGTTTAACAGCAGCAAACCTCCTCATGCGCTCCAATCACCCTTATCTCCTCTTATTACCACTTCAATATGTCGTATTTCTCACCAAATCAAACCAGCTTTATTAAATTAGGCGCTTTTTCTGGGTGTAATTTACTGGCTCAATTATCACGACACTGTCGTGAGCAGGATCAGGCGAGACGAGATAAACCTTATCATTTCCGAGCAGTCCCAGAGAGGGAATGCATTAAAATGGTTACAAGCTCCTGTGAACCGAGGTGACTGAGGCTGGCTAGGATTAACCTATGAACACAAAGCATCTATAAGGACCTGTACAACGGAATAAACCATTAAAAGGATATGACTTTACATCACACTTGTGTAAAGACAAAGGAGTGTAGCTGAACAACCATGACTTGTTGTGGTTGTAATATCATTACACATACTCTGCAAAATGACATTCTTTGGAATTAACAATTCAGTTCAGCACCTTTTCAAAATCTGGAAAAATAAAGCAGATGAACGTACCCTTGTGGCTTCAGCCTTTTTCCTGAACATCTCTTCCATCCTCACAGCCAGGTTCTTTACCAGCTTCACTCCATCTATTTCCTCAACCTTCACCGCCTTTACTAACTCTTTGGGTTTCTGAAATAACAAAAAGTTTTGAATTAAAGACAGTTTGTTACAGTAGATGTACACACTTCATACAAATCAGGTGGAAACCATTTTAGAGCAGATTAAAAGCTGATTTTAATCTTTATCAGTTGCTAATACTCCACAGAGGTGCATGGCGTTGTCAAACAAGGCCTTTAAGCTTCACACATTGGTCAACAAGCCTCTCTGAGATGAGCGCCTGATAAAATCCACGCTGCAGCCGACAGTGATGGATAGTCTTTATCTGTTTGCCGACTCTGGCTGATCCCTGCGCTCCTCCGTCTGTGATTGGCTTGAGAGAGCCCTGATGGGTGGCCAAGGGGAGGCGCTGCGGCCCAGGGCTGTGCATGGTAAGAGGGTAATTGAAATGGAGTCAATGCACAAGAGAAAGATAATAACGTGTCAAGCTCGGACGATTCTGGGTAATGAAGTACACCTCACGTAATGCTGATTTTGCTGGATGCGCTGGACCTCCAGTGAAACAGAACAAAGCTTGGAGCAATTTAACAATACATAATCCCTATAAACCTGCTTATAACTACAAAATTCAGAACAGACAAAACATAAAAAGTATAATCCCCTCACAATGTCCACTCTCAATAACCTTATCTTAAAACAAACCAGTTCAAACACTCTCAAGGCATTGCATGGACACAGAATAACACGCGCGCTAGTACATGAGGCGACAAATTACCTACTGAAAGGAAGAGTGTGGGACCGCAGTGGAGCAGAACAGTTCATTTCACGCCTGTCCTCCTCGCCTCAGCGCCCCGGCCCCATGCACCCCCCGAGTCCACCCCCTTTCACACAACCACCACGCACCCGTCCCGTCTTCCACTGGAGGTTGTGCCCCATCCATCAAAACCCCTGATCACCAATATTGATTACCGTAATGGCCAGTGTAAAGGAAACTCCGAAAGTTCAATGCTCTTTTTCCCCTTTCGCTAAAATCCCAGAGAAATGGGGTAATTCGCCATAAAAGCATCTAATGATCATTGTTAATGAGTGGACCCTAACGACCCGTCAGCTCCCTCACAGCTCAGTGCGTTGTGCTGACTGGCTCCGGCTCTCCTCAGACATGGCTCTATGACCAGGAACATGGCAAAGTCAAAGCGCTTACATAAACAAAATTACATCTTATAGCTGATGGCAAAACTCAGATTTCTGCATAATATGATGAACAATCCAGCCACAGGGTCATAAGGCAAATACTCTGAAATAATCTGAAATAATGATGGATTTTGCCATGGGAAGGGCATCTGAGGTGATAGAATGCAACTTCAGAAGATGAAAAGACAAATGTTAAATTACTTAGGCAAAAAATTTACCTTAGCCAAATGTGTCTTGGTAACTGATATAATTAATTATCATTAGCAGATTTTAATTATATTCTGATATTTGACTGATAATTATTTGAGTGAATACAGAAAGCAGTTTTAAGGTTTTCTGGACCCAAACCCAAGTAACAAAGATTTTTTGAAACAGTAATCATTTGGACAATCCATTTTGTCCATCACCTTGAAAAATAATGAAAAATTCCTGTATGACTGCATTAGTCTGATACAGATCAAAACACAGATAATTTCTTTCACTAAAATAATACATTATATCGTTAGCTTTTCACCATGTTATAACCGTGTTCCCTCATCAATAGTTTCCTCAAAGCTGTATTTAAGTTCATGCATATTTGATTAATCTTGCACTATCCTACATTAATTTTCTGTCTTTACCTACCTCCTTTCTCCGCCCACTACTATGTGTGCTCGTGATTATTAAAAACAATTCAGACACCGTCGCAACAGTTTTTTTTAACAATAAAAACTATGAGGAAGTGGGACAGTTCAGTTTTGCCATTTTGAATAGCAAGTTAGTTGACCTGTTTTATTAAGCAATGTTAGATTAATATTGAGATTTAATGAAAAAAAAGAAGAAAATAAATAATAATACTAGTCTGTTATAGTTTAATACTGAATACCAAAGAAAAAAAGCATATATGTCTTCTTTACTATTTTGTTTACAATTTTGATTAGAAGGTCACTGAACTACATAATATGGAACCGTCAGGGTTGTATTTTGAACACCAATGCACCTGTCTTTGTTCATAGACTTTCTTAACAAATAACTTGTATAGTATTTTAATTTACTGCGATCCATGCATCTCACCTCAGGACATGTAGGATTAGAGTTTAAGATTCTTTTCCTAAAGCCGACTTGAACGCCCTCCCCGTGTTTGCGCGGGCCCCTGGGTGCTGCGTCCTCCCAGCCTCCAGGGCAGTAAGTCCTGGAGCCGATCCGGGTCACGCCTTTCATGGGAGGGCTGGGATCAGAGGAGTTTCGAGGTGAGGTGATGGACAGCAGTTCCTACAAGAGTCCCAGGGCAGGAGAGGATTAGACTGGCTTTGCACTTTACTAAGACCCCTGACATACTACATGACAATTATATTTTTTCAATCAGTGTATAAATTAAATCCGGTTATCAATACAAGCACCTGAATGCAACCTTTTTTAAACCTAAAGGGCTTGTTATTGTGATGTTACACATAATAGTATTTTCAGCTAGCCTAATGTTCAACCAATGGGGAATTTAAGATGGTAAATATGAAACGTGGTTTTCATTTGAAAGTATTTTAACACTACTGTGTGATTTCCTGTAATAACCCAGCAGTTTATTGGGTTGTTCCACAGCTGTTTTGTTTACTTTTTACATAGTTTTTGATGCATGAATGCATGCCTATGGGTGTTTTTCATGCTTACACTAAAAATCAATACAAATTTCCATGATTACATTATACCATAAAGTAATAATAAGATTCATACATTAAATTTAAGACTATAGATTTGTAATTCAAATAAAAATATATAAATATCATTTAGGTATACTAGTGCTCCTAAATAGCATTCTTGAAGTCCATAATGGTAACTGATATTTTTAATGCTATCCAGCTATGTAGAGGCAAAAGGCGCAGATTCACAGCCATGATTCTGTCAGCTGTGTCGACAGGTCGAAGAAGTAACCAGCACCAGAGAAATGAACAATGCATTAAAATCGAAAAATACTAGTGCCAAGAAAATCTACCGAATCAGTATTATCTACTGCATAGCGCTGTCGGTGAAAACTGTAGAGCAACTAAAAGTATATTTATTTAAACACATGTATAAGAATCGCACACCATGTGAAACGCAAAACTAACAATTAGACTGCAACAACAATAATTATAAAAGTGATTAAGTATTGGTGATTGTAAAGTGCAGACAAAATATTTAATATCTGTACAATAGTATTTTAGTGTGTGAGAGAAATGTGCACTTCCGCCAGTCTTGTCTATGCTCGGAAAGTATGTCTGAGTGAAGCGGTATCTCTACATATTTGGTCACAGCAGAACATTTACAATATAGATATTTTTACATTTGCCTGTTGACTCTGAGCATTTCTCCTTAAGCACACAGAGCACAGATGCACAAAGTGTACAGTGACTACACACTGCATTGCAGTTCTCCGGCATTCACACGTCGTAGCCCCACCTCCAGCTGCTTCAGACTCCACTTGGCTCCCATTGGAGAGAACAGTCCTGCTCCGGGGTACATCCTGATGGCCTTCTCACACACCAGGCCTTTAAGCGCAGAGCACACCTCTGCCATCAAGTGGCCACAAAGTTTAATCTTAGCTCAGGGTGAATGCATTTATCATTTAACCCTCTCTTGTCTTGGCTAGTTCTTTGTTCAGTCTTTTGTCATGTTGGGATCCAGTGAAAGGGTGAGACTTAAGACTCTGGAGGGATGACACAGGAGGAATTAGAGCGCTGCTTAATGGGCCGTGTCCGAGAGACACACAGGCCCATACAAACACATGCGCACAAACACGCACATGGGCACACATTCATACACACAGTCAGGGCCAGCACACCTGAGTCTCTGCTGAAACAGAGCATCAGCATTCAGCCGAGACCCACTCGTCTCAGCCTCTACTGTACATGAGTGTGCGTGCACAGACAAATGCAGTGTTCTTATTCAACCAACAAATACCTTCTGCAGCAGCTGGGATCCCGAGTATTTGGCTGAGATGGATTTGATTTCTCCCCCAAAGGCTGATGCCCAGAGCTTTACACTACAACAACAAGACAAAACAAACATCCCTTTAGCTATTTTTATTATTAGGACTCAAACATATACTCTGTAACTTCATGTTCATTACAAATAAATTTCCACCACCTTTAGTTAATGCTGAGTCAGGTATAATTACATTTAGTTTGTTGTCTTGAGTGAGGGGTTGTCCTCTTGTGCCCCACTGCCTTAAACACCTTTTTATCTTCTCTATAGTCCCCATCCTTCCCTGTCTCTTCTCCTGCTCCATCACTCATTTTAATGTAGTCATGCCCTGCTGATCCTGACCTTCACTCTCTCACTGATCATTCCTTGTAAATTTCATGACCTGCATTGAAGTTACTAGGGTTATTGTTGTTAAACTGTAAGCGAGTACGAAACATGTCAACTTCAAATGTAAAACTTTGTAAATCTAGACAGAAAAACAAGAGGAGTCCCCTGTTTCTAAATTCTGCGGGGCTTGAAGTGAAATAATCTTACTTGCATGCGGTATAAGAATTAACGGAATCACTTTAAAATGAAACAATTAAAAGTAGTAGTTGTAGTCTGTAGGCTATAACTCTAAACCTAACTAAATCTACATTTTAGAGGTACTTAGTTTTATTCTGCTGGTATGTTCATCTCTATTTTGAATTAGGATACATTTTATTTCATTAAAGTAGTTATACTTAATATGTATATTTAAAAAAAATGCTTTTTGCACAGGATGCTTTTGCACTGTAGCCAACTTTTAATCTAGGAATAACACATATGACTCAATAAAAATATGACCCAAACATGATTCAAATATTTTCATCTCCATTATTTCTCTGTATTCATCACTGACCACATTTTGAAACAGTCAAAAGTAAATGTAATTGACAGGCACACATTCGCCATTTTTGCTGAATCTGCAGTTTTTGTAGAGTTTCCTCCTAACTTTATCTTTATTTTAAGTTGTAGTCAAAGTAGGACTCTTTCATTGTATATTGTACATCCATTCACTGAACAGAGAGTTGAGGAACGACAGTGAAAGTTGTCTTGCTGTTTCTTTACTCACACTGACTGAGGGATGCCCGGCTGCTGCTGCTGGGGCTGGGAGCCCTGCACCGCCGCCGCTTTCAAACAAATCAAAATCCACAGTACGAGGAAAGTAACGCTGCATTTGGGCGAAAATAAAATCCGCACGTTCCCCTGCATCTTTATTGGCTGAACATTGATTAAAAATATAAAAATCGGCGAGTAAAATAAAGAGTGCGGCGTGAAGTGGGAACAGATGTGTGGTGGTTAATGCGCCTCCTCCAGCGACGTACGTCCAGCACGTCCACTACTGTAAGCCACTGTAGAGACAGAGCTCCCGCTCCTCGTGCCCCTTCCACTCGTGCTCAGGAAAACCCCGTGTGAGTGGACGCACGCTCACACCTTATAAACATCTCCACCGGCTTTTAAACCCAATACTTCAAAATGGCGTCACGTTTGACTGTTAAAAACCCTTAACAAAATCAATTAGCGCATGTCTACTGTTGAAAAGGAGTTTGGTCAGCACAAATCTTGGTGGCTTTTGGCACTGCTACTTAGTCTCCAAAAATGCGACAAAATATGTTGAAGGCTGCGTACCAGCATTTAAAGCTCACTAAATGAAGTAGCCTAAGTACGCTATTGTGTGTAAAAATGTTGCTGTCTGAGTGTATGCTTAATGAAAGCTTTAGGGCCAGCAGCAACAAATGAGTATAAAAGAGGAAACAAAAGAGAAATTGCTAAATCACATCGCAACTGCAGATGTAATATTAGGTATAGTTTATTTTCAACAGTGGTATTTTGAGAAATTATGTCTCTGTGATAAAATCGCTGACTTTGTCGAATTATATCTTTCACAGTGTTGTGAAGAGCATTATGTGGATTTGAAGATAGAAAAGTGACGATAACGCGGCAGATAATCTGATAACAAACCGTACTCTCTCTCTCTCTACAGTCCACTCAGTGCCGCCCCGTTTGGACTTGAAGGTTTTGTTAGTACAGTAATTGCGTCGTACATCAAAGTTGTGAGGAGCCCTGTACACGTCTGGCACGCGCCGATAAGACTCCCCCTGATTGGCTGACGGACAATATCATCCGGGCCATACACTCAACGCTTTAATTAACTATCGACGGTGGATAAAAGTGCTGCTCTGTCACGATAATGGACAAACTCATTCGGCTAGAGGGACGGTTGTAACGGTAAGGTGTCTGTCCCGTAGTCCGAGGGGGACGGGGGCTGGAGGCAGAGAGACCTGTCCCGGGGGCACGTGGTTTAGAGCTTGTTGTACAAATTCAATTAAAAATCAAAATAACGGGGTCACGGGTCACACGTCAAACCCCTAAGCCTGTATGAAACAGCTGATTTATTGTAAAATATGGCCTACACGTTTCACATGACTTACAAAACACTTGAACAATGACTTTAACGGCAGTAGTCCACCATCCTAGGCATAACTTTGATGTTTAGTTGTTGAAATGATCTCTTATGTGATATTATGTGTGTTATCTTTTATTTTGTGTCTTTTAGCACAATTGTGAACTTTACAAGCGTTTTAATTCCCACAGTTCCGCAAAAAACGGCTGGTGCTGTCCATGGTGCTGAATTTACAATTCTCTTACGTTGGCGTTTTTGAAGCCTTACCTTATAGTTGACGTTATTATTTACCAGTGATTTTGATAAGGTTACAATAATAATAATGGTAAGAATAATCAAATGCATATCCAATTTTAAGTGACAATGCAGATTAGCTGGATCTCTGAACTCTCGAATCAAATAGTTAATCTCAGTCTTGACTTGATTGTACATAAACCTCTTACAAGGTGAAGCTTGGGGCACTCTGCTGTGCGTAACTCAGACAGATTAACCTTGTGTCGTGGTCTCTGGCAAAACAGCAACATGAATGAGCGTGTCAATTATATGACTCCCTTGTATAAGAAAAACTCAACAAATAGGCCTACTTTTTACACTGTAGAAAAGGGAAATCTGTCTTGACATGTGGGCTGTATGTATAAAATAAAACAATTAAAATAAATAAAAATAAAACACCAAAAATCATAATACAGTACTGCATGAAGGATTATAGGCTATATTATATTATATATTATATTATAGGCTATATCATTTCCCATATTTTAGCAAACATGAGGCTAGTGCAAACATCAAGTGCACATATTGGCTATTTAATTCTTTCTCCAACTTTGAGGTAAAATAATTGAAATAGGAATAGAATTAAAAAAAAAAAAGCTTCAATAAATAACAGAAACATTATTACAATTGATAACAGATTGATCGAAAATCAACATAGACAGAAGCCCTGTCTATATTATATTATATGGTGTTCTTAATTCTGTGTTTGGGCACAGCTGATAGAGTGTAAATAAAAGCTTAAATGGTGACTTCAGGGCACTGATGACACCACAAAGGTTAAACGAGATCACCCAACACGTGAACACAAAACATTTAAGAATACTTCTATATTATAAAAGTGTAAAGTCAGGAGAAAAACTATTGGAAAAGTGGACTTATTGATTTATCATGACGATAATAATTCAATATTTTGAACCTCTTAAAAAAAAGTAAATTATCAGTGTTTTAATTATACATTGTAACATGAAATTCATTGGTTATTTATACGCACTCAATCAATACAATACATTTCCAATTGTTCCTTTAACTTCCTTTAATAGTTTCCAAATCAAGTGTAGAAAATGAAGATGCTAATTAGGCATGATACATTCAATAAAACAAAATGCACCTACAGTAAAAACAAAGACAAACATTAATCCTCATCAAACTCCATAAGTTAGACCAGACACCGCACTGAGTGCTTGCCTCTTTTATTACAATTCTGCTTTTGTCTCAAAGTTAATTACCCAAATAGAGAATAATGAGTGAGGAAACACACCACACAAAGACATACTTCAAATTACACGTGTCTATCTTATTGTCAGTAAAACATGAGGTAATCATCTGTTGCCCTCATATAAGCCCTGGAAAAGACCTGGGATAACCATGATTAAACTTTGTCTGACCCTTGTTTTTTTACACTGCTGAGGGGGATGGAGGACAGGAGGAGGGCAGACTGCCTTCAGGGACTATTTCTGTCCATATTCTTTGACAACATCTCTCTATTTATGGTGACAGATATTTTCTACCGTGTGCATAGTATTAGCTGTCACAGAGTACAATGATTCCCGGCACGTCTGATCCTTCAAAGGCGCTTGTTCTCCTCATCCTGTTAACTTACCTTTGTAATCAAGCAAGAGGTTAGGGATTAGTGGTCATCATCATTTGTAGATAATTCTGTACTTATTCTAAGACTGACTTAGAAGACTTCTCACAACTACATTCAGGCAGCTCGCTTCAACATGCAGGCATCTGTTTTCCATCCAAATACCTCAGTGTACCTCGGCCCCCCAGAGGACCCCCCGCTCTCCCGCACGGGCTACATCCTCCTCGCGGTCATCATGGCGGTTTTCACGGGACCGGCCATCGTGCTCAACGCTACAGTGATCATCGTGTCCCTGATGCACAAGCAGCTGAGGCAGCCGCTCAACTACGCTCTGGTGAACATCGCAGTGGCTGACCTGGGCACTGCTCTGACCGGGGGCGTCCTGACGGTGATCACCAACGCCCACGGATACTTCTCCCTGGGGCGGACAGGCTGCGTGCTGGAGGGCTTCATGGTGGCTCTATGTGGTAGGTGGTAAAGGACATGCAACAGTGTTTTTATTGATAGTTCTGTGCTAACACTTTATGATGAAAACTACACTTTTATCAGCCAAAACAAAGCATCAACAAGGACTTAATTCACAATGAACAAATTGTTGATCAAGAATTATTTAGGCTTAGTAACCACATAAAGGAGACATATTACATAAAATTGACTTTTTTGAGCTTTTAACAGTGGAGTTCCTTCATTATTATCTTACTCAAAGTCGATTGATTCATGAATCTTATGCATTTGAGGCTTGAGCGCTCAGAAAATTCCTGTTTTCATGAACCCCCATTTCCGCCCACTTCTCTTGCCTTAGTTAGTTGTTGTTAAAAATTCTTCACTTCAAGTCATATGCATTGACTGCATATGCATTAAAAAAAAAAAAAAAAAATCAGTAGCCATTCTTCAAAAATAAAACCACAAATGAAAATCTGTTGTTTGTCACAATGAAATGTCTGTACGAAGAGGAAGGGTTTATCAGTTCTGCGGTTCCTCTATTATTAAGCTGTTTTAGGTCAGCATTTTGTCTGGAAGTTGAAAGTTCACTGTCTGACTCCAGCAGAGCTAATTTTATGAGAGATTTGGGTGACCATCAAAGAGACTGAAGAATTACAATATTCCTTTAACTCAAAAGCACAGAAAAAAGGAAAAGAAAACAGCATGCAATATTTATCCACTTTCATAAATTAGTTGTTTAATTAAATGAAGATGATATTCTTTTGTTGTTTTCTATTGATTCAAAATTGACACACAAGAAACTAGGGCTTCACAATATTGAAAATTATTGCGATATGCAATATGGCTATTAAGATCTGCGATATTATTGCAATATTTAAATACACTTTTTGACTAAAGCTGAAACTAGTAACTATTTTAGTAGTCAGGGATTATTTCCATTGTAGAATAGAATAAGAAAAATAATGTCTGTTAGATTAAAGTAAAAAACAACAAATACAAAACCAAGGCTAATTTAGTTTGAAAAAAAAAATAGAAATTATTCATGATTTTCCCATTTCAATGTTTTCATTTTAAAAGCAGATAATTTCTTTCAAATAGAAGACTTTGATGTTACTGTGCCATATTTTGTTTGTTGCGATATCGTTACTGCGTCAGCCAATATTGCGACATCGATACTTTTATATTGTGCAGCCCTTCAAGAAACAAACATCAGAAGATTTTGGACTACAGTGTATAATTCAAATAGTTTCTAAAGATGCACTGTAACTTTTCTGCCGTGAAGTCAATGAACACCTATAACTGAACACAAGACTGACCATTTTAATGCCACTGAGTGGAACATTTCAGACAAAGCTATAACGTTTTGGTTTCAAATTGAGCTGGACTTTGTTGACTTAGTTTATGGTTACTATCTCTGTTTTCAGGGCCTATGACTTGAAACGAAAACTGGCACAAATCTTATCAAATAGTGGTGCAATTATTCAACTCCTAGGACGTGATTGTTGTGAGTTAAAAGGTGTTATAAGTGTTATAAATAATAATAGGATTCAACATTTGTGGGTCACACGTTTAGATATCTCTTTCAAAAATCAATGAATCTTATACAAAGTTATAGGCCACTGGCCTTCATCCTTAAAAGTTACATTATTCACCTTTCTTAAGTTTGTTTTTATTTCTCATTCTTTCATATCTTTCTCTCATCTTCAGGCATAACATCGCTCTGCACAGTGGCTCTGATTGCAGTGGAGAGGATGTTTGTTGTTTGTAAACCTCTGGGACGCATTACCTTTGAGAAGAAGCATGCCTTGGGTGGCATTGGCCTGGCTTGGCTGTGGTCCTTAGCGTGGAACATGCCTCCTCTGTTCGGATGGGGCAGATTTGAACTAGAAGGAGTCGGGACGTCCTGTGCTCCAGACTGGCACAACAGAGACCCCAGTAATGTCTCCTATATCCTGTCATACTTCGCTGTGTGCTTTGCTGTTCCCTTTACAATAATAGTGCTGTCATACGGGAAACTGTTGTGGACTCTACACAAGGTTAGCAAATTAACTTTATTCTATATGATTTAATCGTGGTTATTTAATCCTTGTTTAGTTCTGGTCTAAGATTAGGTTTATCCTTGGTTTGATATAGATTAATATTTTGTAAAGGCTAAAATTTGTCCTGGTACAGTGTTGTATTAAAGGGGACATATTATGCAAATAGACTTTAATGAGCATTTAACCTGATTACAAAGGTGTTTCCTTATAGTTAATTTTGATTGATTCATGCATGTGTGAGTAATCCTGTACTGTCTTGCATTTGAGGTTGGAGAGCTCAGAAAAGTCCTGTTTACATCTACCTCTATCCCCGCCCACAACCCTGTACTTAGTTGCGATTATTTAAAAAAAAAAAAAAAAAGACTCAAGGATTGTCAAATATTTTGTGGCCACTTTTCAAAAATACACAGTGAAATGTCACTATAAAGAGTTGGGGCTTAACAGTTCAACAGGTTTAAATTGGAAGTGAATGGACCCGTTTCAAATACTGAGCTGTTTTAGATCAATAGTGCAGTTTACACTGACTATAAAATAAAATGATGTTCAACCTATGTGACAGTTCAATACCAAATACCTGGGAAAAAGTGTAATATGTCTTTTTTAAGGACTTCTTCATAAAGTTTGGTCCTAGTTTAGTTGGGTACTCTGACTATCCATGAGATCATAATTACCAGAATATATTGTTTAATTAAATTGTGAATTTTCAAACATTTCTTCCAGGTATCAAACATGGAGGGTGTAGAGGGAGGAGCAGTGGCTAAAAGTGAGACCCGTGTGGCCTACATGGTGGTTCTGATGGTCCTGACATTTTTGGTGAGCTGGATGCCTTATGCCACACTTGCTTTGGTCGTGGTGTTCTGCCCCGATGTGCAGATCCCCCCCCTGCTTGGGACGATCCCTGTTTACCTGGCCAAAAGCAGCACTGTCTACAACCCAATCATCTACATTTATCTCAACAAACAGGTACATCATTGGAATGAGTATAATGTGCTATGGAGTACAGCTTGCAGTAAATGTGATTCAAGTCTAAAGGGATGTGAGCACCATCTAGTGGTAACTCATATTTTTCACTCTTGAAAAAGATTGGCAAAATCTACATGTTTGTTTTTGTTTGAGCGTTTCATTGGTTAAAATATAAAAATAAAATATGAAGGTTGCATCTGAATGATAATATGCATTGTAAATTAGGAGACAATTTGACAAATAGGTGAAGCATGTGCATCATTCATCAGTTTGAGGTCACTCAATTTGTTAAAAAGTATCATAATTATCAAGGTGAATCGTGGATTAAATTTACCTGAGTGAATTGTTGGCTGTCTCTGTGTCAACCTTGCAACTAACTGAACGTCTTGAGAATGTGATATTGCACAATAGATACAGTTTTAATATAATGTCATATCCGCTCATCATTTTTTACCCCTTTGTCATTGTAGTTTCGTAAGTATGCAGTGCCTTTCCTGCTGTGTCAGCCTGGGAAGTCGGTGGATGATGAAAGATCTGAGGCAACCACTATGGTTGAGTCTGGGGTCTCTAAAGTGTCTCCATCCTGATCTACTAAAAAAGTCAACCACTGTAATGCAGTCTCAACATTGTGTGCTATTGTAGCTATATCAGATGTAAAGCTCTATTTTTATATAGTGTAAGAGTTGCAATGAAATCAAGTCAGATTAATTACCTTAAGTCATTTAATGATGAAACAATAGAAAATAAAGTGATTTAAATAGACCAACATAAATTAAAAATACAAAAATGTGATAATACAAAACCTATAGAATTATAGTAAAGCATTTGCTACGGCGTTAAATTATGTTTACTAATTAAAAAACGTAAGGAAAAAAAATTCAAGTAGAGATTATCATGGGTCTTTCCATATGTTTGTACATAATTTACATAAGAGTCTTGTTTACACAGCGTTGATAAAATGAATAGTTTAAATCATAATTAGAAAAATATGAAGAAAACAAATGTTCAAATCAATACATGTCTCTGTAAACTCTTTCAGTTTTTTTTCTTGAAACAAAGGGACAGTGCACCTTTAATTTTTTAAATACTCTTTCACTCCCGGCATTTTCAGGTGAGGTGTCTTGACAATTATAGATTTCACTAATCCACAGTCACAAAAAATACAAAATTGTATCACCTTGATACATGAATCTTAGAAAAAGGAAAAAACAAAGCACTATACAGTTACTTGTGCAAAGACAAACAGCTATGTGCTAATATTAAAGTTCATATCATTGGTAGAAACCAAATCCATATTTTCTTCTCAGGAATCCCTGACTTGAGGTAAAAGTAAGTTCTTTTCTCTTTAGCTTTACACTTGAAAAGTTTACAAAATAATGCATATCTTAAGTTCATCAGCACTGTATTTGCTACGAATAGTACAATGTGCCTGTGCATTGGTCCTTTTATATGACAGTCATCAACAAAAGGACAAAACATGTTTAACTCACAAACAATTCAAAGAGCCCTTTCAATGTGCACACAAAATGGAAAAACCTACAGATTCATGACAGTAATCAGGACGTATTCTCCTGTGTTTTATACACGTCATAAACAACAGACCTTTTTGCAATCAATTACTGAAATGCCAACTTCTGTTTATTCAGTCCATTGACTTGACCAATAAACAATGAAAAAAGTGATGTCTCTGTCCTCTTCTTGGTCCACATTTTATTCCTTAAAGCTCTCGACACAAACTGTCTTCAAGACTTCTATGGAAAGCTCTTGTGGGACGATTTGACAAACAGATCAAATAGACAGAATGATATGTGGTCATCTTGGCCCAACGAGGTATACAGGCCGACTGAGAGAAGGGTGTGGGCTAATATTGCTAAGTGTCCTGACAGGAGGACACAATCTTGTCCTCTTCCTAAAACATGCCTTACTCTGTGTAGGACACACACACACACCCATCTGAACAGTTTAAATGGAAATTAAAATTGATCAACAGGAATTAAATGAAAATCCTAGCACATGCTGCAGTTAACATTTCTATATCCATTGAGCTTTTTCAATCTTCCAGCAGCAAATAGGCATTATTGGGGAACTGCTAAAAAGCAAACAAACCAGCTTTGATAATTGTACCATGCTTTTATGATGAATGTGCATACTCAGCAAAAAAAGTTTATTATGAATTAACTAAAACAGCACTGCGTCAATCAGCCTGGCCTCCCAAATGACCTTGACCTCATGCAACAGTTTCTAGGAAGAACCTCATATCTAAATTTGTGTTCGACCCTTTGCATTGAGGCTGCAACGATCAATCACAAGAATCATGACTAGTCGGTTATTAAAATAATCACTAATTGCAGCCCTACTTAGCATATTGCAGTGGTGCTGTGATGTTTTAACACAACAGGTTGATGCATATTCACATAAAAATAAAAGGCAAATTTGTATACCCTCAAAAGAAAACATGTTTTTTGTTGTTTTTTAGAATTACAGGAGTTATTTGGGACCGTATTGCTGATAGTTAAAATGATACATAATCACAAAATATAGATCTCTTTACAAAGTGTATAATAAATACAGTGTATATCAACTATGAAACATTGATCAGGCTATTCTAAAATTTAAAATAACCTGCCTTCTAGTGCATTATTACAAATGCGTTTGTTACTTTAAAAGTACATATCTCAAGTTGAAAAATGCCATAATTAGGATGGCCATTTCCTGCAATATCTAATATAACTCTAGTGGCGCTTTTACTGTTACCTAAAAATAATAAAGTGGGATCAGCTAAAACTAAGAGGGAGATATGCCATTCTACACTTGCATTGAAAACTTGCATGATATACCAAACCTTAGTAAAGTGACTGAGGTAATGACATCATACATCGGATTGTCATCACCCTTTGAGACCACCCTGTATGCCCCTCTGCTATTGGTCCAGGTCTTTCACTGCGTCAGTGTCCCCTTGTCCTGTTGGCTTCAGGGGGCGCCCGCTCCAGGCCAAGGCTTCAGGGTTTACCCCTGCGCTGTGACCTTCTTTCGGCAGAGAACAGGTGAACACAATGTCTCTTATCTATATGCCTTTCTCCTCAGTTGTAAAGGCACTTCTTTTGGTTAGAGCCAACAGATGCATTTGTGTTTAACTGATTGTTTCTGAAAAAAAGTTTTGAATGTTTCAGCAGCTACTGCTATAAAGTGGTGATACAGATCATCTCATCTGCCAGGTCCTCCTCATAGGGAGCGCGGGGCTCGGCCTCTGGCTCCTCGTCGCTGTAGCTGGCTGCATTGTCCTGCAGTTCATAGTCCCTAGGGTTCAATATCGGAAAAACACTGACCCCGTTGATGGCCGGTGCCATGCCTCCATTCAGCAAGTGACTTGCTGCACTCTCCATCTCATCTATTGTCATTTCACATGCATCTGCAATCTCATGCTTTGTGGCAGCCACAAAATTAGGATCCTTGGCAAATCTCCCAAGACCTTCTGATATCAAAACCTAATGTCAAAAAGATGAAAAAAAGTATTATATTATCTTTTCACACAGAATTTATATAACGTAAAACAGTTATTATGAAATGACTCACCGCCTCGACCAGACTGGTGGCGCTGCCTCTCTTCTGGTGGTACTGGCTGTGGTACTCTGGTGGCACTTGGAGGTGAAGTGGAGAGTAGATCCTCTGGGAGAACTCTGGGTCGTCTGTGTACCAGGAGCTCTTTCGTACAGACACCTGGCTGCTGGCCATGCTCTCCCTGTGAGGATTGTCCACACGAATCAGAGGGGTGTAATAGGGGGACTGCTCTTTACTGGCTGGGGTGGTGGGGGGTGTGGCCCAGGAGCGAGTGGAGCGAGTGGGGGAGAGGCGGTGGGCTCTGCTGGAGTCCAATCCTGCTACAGCCATGACCTGCCGTAAAAACATTACATTGTTAGAGGGACAAACGTGTTCAAATGTACAATTATGTGTATGATTGTGTTGTACCTGGTGCTGCATAAGGTGCAGTGGTAACGCAGTGCGCTGATGTGGAAGCTCATCCTGACTACTTTGCCTGCGCAAACACTCAAAGTTGAAAGATGGTCTCCTGTGACCTAAATTACAAAATTGGAAACTCTCTTTAATATAGCTAATACACACAACCACACCTCACAGCGGAAGAAACAGATTTAGTGTCATTCACACTTCACCTTGAGGTGTGGCAGGAAGCAGCCGTCTCTTTGGTGATCGTCGTGAATCACGGTAAAGGGGCTGTTCATCATCGTCGTAGTAACTGTCCGGGTGATGGTAGCCTTTTGGAGTTTCATACTCTGCATCACTATTTTGATATCTGTCAGCAACAGAGTAATTGTAATCTTTTTATTATAATTGTACGTTGGTGTTATTATTACTATATTGTTTGTTAATATTATTATTATTATTATTAATAAATCATTTGACAAGAACACCTCACCTGTCCCCTGTGTCCTCCTCATAAAACTCCTCCCCGCTGTAGTACTCTCCAGACAAACGGTCCTCATCAAACTCCTCTTCCCTCCGGATCGTCGGGTGACGCTTTTCTCCACCCTGGGACCTGCAGGTGAGGTGTATTTTTATGTTAGAGAACACGCAGTGCTTTGGGTAAATGAAAAGAAGAATACAGTCATGCACTGCCATGCAGATGAAAGCCTGCAGGGGGCATAGGTGCAATAAACTATGCATACAGGAAACTGAGGTGCAATACAAGTCACTCCTTAACCAGAATATATACTTGTTCTGGTGATCATTGTAAATAAGATGCTTGTTAAGGTGCAGTCAATATAGTACATTATGGCATCCAACTAACTCTAGAACTACTAATGCAAATAGCCTTTTTAATTTTATTTCAGCATCTTAGGGCTATACATGCAAAAAGCAGGCCGCTCTGCAATATGCTGGTCACACCTTTGACTTTAAAGGTTTGACATAACTGTGTCATAACAGCCTCTGAGGGCAAATGGCTGGCCAGCATATGATCACAAGCACTGACTAAGTATGGCTAGAGCCAAAATAAAACAGATACAGATACACATATCTCTCCATTACTGCTGTCAAACCTAAAACAACATACCGAACATAGGTCTCATAGTAGCGCCTTCTGTTCCAGAAAGCAAAAGGATGGTTGAGAGAAAGCAGAGGTTAGGAGAGAGAAAGGGAGGAAGACACAGAGAAGATAATGGAGAAGGTAGGACATATATATCATACAGTATATGAGACATATACAGCATTATTATATATGTGAGAGGGAGAGAGAATGAGATGTGGTAAACATAGACCACAACAGCTGACAATTCAATTTCCCTTTTTTCAGATAAGAACCTCACTAAACCCATTTGTCTTTTAAGTGAAGTGCAACTGATTGGCCTCTAAAGAAACAATAAACCAGTGCTTCATAATCTGTAGATAACAGTGTGAAAAGAAGAAAAATGTCAGCATTAAACTTGGACTGTAGTTCAAGGGATGTAACAATTACCATCGTGTTTGCTTAAACACAGAAAAAAAATTTTTTCCAGTACGTTTTAACTCAAATCTCAATATTTTGTGAATGTGTTTAAGTAAATACGTATGCAAGTAGGTTTGAGATTACAGACCCAAATAAACACTACTTTGAACAAAGAAAAGATTTGGCAGACAGGTTGAGTTGATACATAGCAGCAATACAACTAGAACATGTTTGTCTTCCTATGAAAATAGAGTACCTTTGTCCCTGGGGCGTCTTCTCATAGTAGTTGGGCCTTAGACCGGGATAGCCGTTGGGAGGCACGTGCTCATAGTAGCGATGGTGCCCGTTGGGGAGGCTGGACACGTTGGCATTGTTCAGGTTGATGTTGGTGGATTTGGGGGATTTGCCATAGGAGTTGTTGTGGTGTCGGTGGTGATGGTGGTGGTGATGGTGGTGGTTCGGGTGGGCCATAGCATTGGCCCGGGACAGTCGGCCCACGGGCTCCTCCATGTGGGCGTAGTGTGGCGGAGGCTGCACCTGTAGGGGGCGCTGTGTAGCATTGGTCTGAGGCGCGTTGGATCGTCGATGGTGGCCGTTCATGAGGTGGTTACTGAAAAGCCCTCCGTTACGCTGTAAAAATATGATAAATAAAAGTAAAATCACGTGCATTATCATAACAATGCAGAGCAGTTTTATTGATGTTAAGGCTGATGGTTTATTTAGCAAAATATTATGAGCAAAATAAGTTTAAGATGGTTTATGATGTATGTGGGCTCACTAATCTATTAGTTTTTTTGAAAATGAGAAAAAACATGGAGCGGGTCACAAAAAGTATGTTGATTACACCATTCAAAGCTACTATTTATGTGTTTTTAGCATTCAATCTACTGAGGGTATTGACTTATAATGTTGTATCTTATTCTTGTATATTTTATTGCCATTAAAATGTCCAATGAATTCATACATATAGAGGACTTAGCTTCAACCATAGATCTCCCTGTCAGGTAAAATTGAATTCATTACCCTATAAACCTCCTCGTCTTCCTCTGGGATAAAGTCTACTAGTTCATCATCCTGCAGATCACATGAAATGGCTCGTCGAATTTCAGGCCCAATATCATGAAGAGTGCGAAGGCCAGCCTGTAACCATGAACAGAATATCTAAGCGCTCAAGGACCTTGGTCTCATAGCTCACAGTATAAAATGTGACAGAGACAGGCACACACACCTCTCTGTGGGGGCTGTACATTTACATTAAGGACACACTGTGACAATGAGAACAGACACACAAATGTGCAACCTGCTGCACTCAGTGTTGAGCTCAAATGACTTGTGAGGCATCCAGCTAAGTTTTGTTTGACAAAAGCTTCACTCATTTAGCTTCCTATGGATAGATCTATTGTCAACACAATTAGCACAAATACAAAAGACTGTGAAATAAACAAATTAAAATCTAGTGAGTAATTCTGATAAAAAATATATGGCCTATACACCATATATTAAAATTGAAAATTGCATGGGATTGTTGAATGGGCAGATGCAGAGGAAACATGTACTGTAATATGGACACGATGACACACACTTAACATCAACATCTGTAATTACAGACACCAAAATCTTACTGGAGACATTTTATTTAAAGTAGAATCATACATTAGACCGACATCATGAATGTCCTGCTGGTTATAAACCATAACATTAGAAATGTTATCTAAATGAGACACACGTTAGACAGACGTGGCTACAGTCAGTCTTTGTCTCTCACAAACGCAGAGGCACTCACCTGCAGAGCGATGGCTGTGCTGTTCTGGGTCGGGTGTTCACCCACTAGGCCTTCCTCTTTACGTTTCTTGAATTTCCTAAAGTAGTCCTGTATCAGGAAAGTGGCATAGAACTTCCCCACGGTTACCTCATCATCTGAGTGAACAGACCACACAAACGCTTCCTGTGTCAGCAGGTCACGACACACAGAGGTTCTTGAAGTCATCTGCATAAAACTAATACAATGACTGGAATATCACTCTAAATGTCATACATCCATCTGAATGGAGTATATACTGTACCTCAATGCTGGAAAAACAAATATATGTCTATAGTGCATTTTCTTACATTACATATTAAACCTGCAGACACAACACATTTCTGTGTCATCTTCTTCAATATTAAATATACTGATGAAGATGAGGAAATGAGCTTATGTCATTCAACAAATAATTTAAATAAGTGTAACTAACAATAAATGTGGCAGCAGAAATATGTTTTTGGATTTGGGTTTCCAATCGTTTTTGTGACTTATAAGCGTATATTACTGTCTGACTTCACTAAAACAGCACAAGCAAGCAAGCAGATGAGTTGTTCTTATATGTGCCTTTTGTGTTAGCTCAAATAAAACTGTACCATTGCAATTTTCTTAACAAGAATCATTCTGAAGCAGGGGTCTGAATCACTTGGTTCAAGTAAAGGCTGGGGACAGAGATCGGAGACAGAGGCAACACTAGTTCCATGCCACCCCCCTAAAACAGAACTGCTTCAGAATATTCGGAAGAGCTTCAGCCAGTTGGTAACAGAAAAATGGAGGTACAAGAGGCAGAGGAATTTGAGACAAATCAGAGACACAGAGTAAGACTGCACATGCTCCTGCACAGCTCTCTACAAGGCCATGCAACAGCCCAGCCAACAGTGGCCTTCAGCGTCCAGGGCTCGAGAGAAACATAGATAAGAGACACACAGGTGAGAGTAAACCAGGACAAAGCACAGTGTTCAGACCATAAAATCAATGATAACTTACACTGTTATTAAAACTACAATTACTGTAAATGTTACAGATCTACAAAAGCAGCAATTGCATGAGGCATTATTTGCTTCAGATTGATATTGCACTAACCACCGGCAGGGGGAACCACTTGATCTAACAGCTTCATGCTTGTCCTTTTCCAGATTTTCTTGATGACTGCCCGCAGCTCTTCATTGGCCTGCTCCAGATTACCTACAATATAAGAGCACAGGTTATTATTATTGTTATATTGTAAACAATTTAACTTTGAAGAACCACATAATAAGAGCATTTGTTCAAACTAAAATGTGTCATCTTTACCATCAGTTTTGATCTTTAGAGCTGTCCGCACCAGAGCAAACAGAGTAGCGTTGAACATGACAGTGCCGTCGCTGTTGAGGGGCATGTTCATGGCTACCAACCTCTGCAAGAACAGAATAATGTAATGCTGTAATGCATTTTCAGTTAGATATTGTTAGAACAAATGGATAGATTGAGGACCTTGCAGGCCACTCTGTGAGGACAGAGTTTTCCAAAACCAAGAGGCGGCTGAATACGACGCAGGAGAGTAACAACATCCAGATGTTTGATCCTGCCCCTGTTTGTTATATTTAAGACAATATATTTAAAACAATTTATACTATAAATGCCTTACAGAAGACATTCTATGTTTTTTTTCTCCATTTTATTCATTGTAAATCACAATATTGATCTAAAACAGCTTAATAATAGAAACAGGTGTATTGATTTCCTGTTCAAAACTGCAGAACAGATAAGCCACGCCTCTTCATTGCAGATTTTCATTTACTTGTTTATTGTTGAAAAATGGCTTTAGGACATTTTTTAACCCTATATGTAGATTAAATATAACTTTGAGCAAACTAATAACGGCAATATGACATGATTAAGAGCTCATAAAATGTGGTTTTATATAATATGTCCCCATTAATAATGCAAACAATTCTAACTATTGGAGTCAAAACACTTACTTTGCCTCTGGGTCATACTCAGACCAGATCCTTTTGAACTCATCCAGATGGTGTGGACCAAGAATGGACCAATCACGTGTTAGATAGTCAAAGTTGTCCATGATGACAGCCACAAACAAGTTAATAATCTGTAGGATGCATAGAAAATTATAGTTATGTATAATGTATAAAATGCACATTCATTAAAGTGTGTGTGTGTACCAGAAAAGCGCAGAGCATGTAAAAGGTGATAAAGTAAATTATAGCAAAGCCACTGCCACAGGTCATCTCCTCTCCGGGGTTATAGTCAGATTCAGGGTCACACAGTTTCCCGGGCATACAGGCCAGCATGATGTCCTGCCAGGCCTCTCCAGTGGCACACCTGGACAAAATCAAACATTATATACTCAACAAGAAGCTTGAAATGATAACACATTTGAAGTATGATATATTACCACAGAAAACATTACAATAAATGATAATATGGAAGACCACTTTATGCCACTGATAACTCCAGAGCAGGATAATCCTAGTTTTTTTTAGTTTTCACTTTTCTAAATGAACCATGATAAGTAGTAGGATAGCATGTTCAACCCTGTGCAACTCAAAAACAGTCAACAGTATAATGTAGTTATTGAGACAGCTCTATTATATTTACACACAGAATCACCAATCTACTGAAGCTCACCTGAAGAGGAGCAGTACGGCCTGAGGGAAGGTCTGGAAGTTGTTGTTTCTGTTTATTTGTGTGCCATCCACCATAGCTATCTTTCCAAAAACCTGAGAGAATTCAAACAGTACAGTTTGTATCGTAGCCTTTTCATAATGTAACTGAACAATTTCTAATTGTTTCTTCTTGCAATTTATGTTTAAAAATCAAGATTCAGTTTAAAGCTTATATCTGTTCAACAGATCTAAGAGCAATACGATTTTAAAGAAGGCTAAAATATCTATGGCTAATCTAGTTTATGGAGGTCTGAACTTACAGGGTTAAAAGGTTATAGACCACTTGGAGATGGGATTCCTTGTTGTTTACAAAGGACATTATATCATATAAAGAATTTTACAATGTTAATGAAAATATTAATTTCCCTTCCACCTGATTAATCCCGCTGCGTTACGCTGTATGGCATGATTGAATATAAAGATACACACCTGCATCCCAATTACAGCGTAGATAAAGAACAGCATGGCAATCAGAAGAGCAACATATGGCAGAGCCTTTGGGCAAGAGCAAACAAAATGTTCACATGAGTAACATTCACTTTTAATTACACACCAAAATGAACAAAAAATAAATATGGCTCTTACCTGGAAGGATTTGATAAAAGTCCAAAGCAAGGTGCGGATGCCCTCTCCTCTGCTGAGCAGCTTCACCAACCTCATGACTCGAAACAAACGGAAGAAAGTGATGGAGATGCGGGCGCTGTCCTCCGTGTTCTGGGGAAGACCACAGCAGAGTCAGACAGATACTCATTACATGCACAGCTTTACCAAGAGAACCTGAGCGTGCGTTCAGATGGAGGGGCCCGAAGACTGTAGAAACATATGGGCTGACGAGGCTCCACTGTTTAAAGCTGTAGAATTACAACAGCTCATGGCATGTTGTAACAAATTGATTAAACTAAAGCAAATATTGAGTACACTGCACAATCTAATATCTAGATATGATAAAATGATTTGAGTTTAGAAATGTATTTATTTAGCAGCTTTTTAACTTGTTTCAAAACACTCATTCTTATTTCTAACTTTCAAATGCATTTGCCAATTGGGTAATAAAATACAATAGGCGACTAAACCAATGAAAAATGCCATGAAGCAAGTTAAAAAATCTAGGCTCGGTCATAAAAGAAGTGGAAAATAACCTTGTCAGTAAGACTCAATTTAAGATGAATATTCTGAATTCAAATCATTTAATCCATGCTAGATATTTGTTGGCTGTGTAAAGTGTGGAAGCAGCTGATATGTTTCTGTTGTCCATCGATTGCACTGTCAGGGCTCACTGTACCTAAAGGGGAGGAAGCAAGGAGGCAGGCATGCTGGAGAAATGTCGCCATATTTGACAGGGCATATCTGCACAAGCATGGCCCCTCAGTCCAGAGTCACTGCATGCGGAGTCACAGTGGGACCCACCCAGACCCAAACGCAGGGCCCACCCATGGGTAACTGCCCCACTCGGGGATGGAGGCAGAGACCATGTTTTCAGTGTCGACAATGCAAACGTGAGGAGCAGCCCAACACTCCCCTGACCTTACTGGACACTACGTCACGTTTGAGCGACACACTGTTCTTAGAAATAACTGCAAACATTAGGAAAAGGAAACAAAAAGTAAAATAAATTCAAACCAGATGGGCAACAAAAGAAAATGGAAAACTTTCCATGAGGGATGTTAGTAAAAGGTTAAATGATAAAAACAGGGGAATAGAACAAAAAATAAAACAAAGATCTAAAATGGCGTTGCCCTAACAGGGGGCTAGACATCTTACCCCCATCTCATCCAACTGAGGAGTCTCCGTTGGCTTTAAAATCAAAGACTCGGTTAATGACTTTTACTCACAGCCCATTGGACAAAGGGCTACACATGTGATGTTTAAAGGCTACAGTAATGTTAGTGGGGTCTTAGGTAGTAAATTCAGACAGAGACAAAACAAAGTCACTACAGCTCAGTTAACAGCACAAAGTTTCTTAATATTCACTATGACATGGACAGACATTTACGAACAGTTTGATTATATTATTTACTTTTAATTACTATTACCACCTTAGCTTACTACTTGTATGTATTACTATGTAATACTTTCAAGACAATTGACTAAAGGTATACAGCTTAGACTGACAACATTAATTATTTAATTACTACATGACATATAGGACACAACTTTATCACTGCCCCGATGTAATGTGGACAACATGGATATGGTGTATGTTTGTTGCACTAAAGATACAATATATTAACTGTCTGACGATGTAATAAACAGAGTATGTATGATGTAATGGCTCAAAGAAATGTTTGTTGTTTTATTTGGTTAAACCCCTCATACAGTCCCATTTTAAATCATGCTACTCACAGTAAAATTCAAAACCATAAACAGTAGGTATACTCTACCACAGCAAACAAGCTCCAGAGAGAAAGTTTAGATTCTCATTCATGAATTGTCAAAGTAATATGGAGATTATGCAGTAAAATTAGCAGGAGGAGGTTTTTTAGGTTTTCTTGGCCAAAGCACTGGCAAAACATGCGTTGTTTAAAATGCTGCTGGGAGGTGCTGCATAGGCAAGAAATGACGAGGAGCCACTGGTGGAGTTATAGCATTAGAGCAACTCATGCATGCCAGTCATGCCCTGCAACGAAAACTGCAGCAGGGCGCTCTCCCAATCACAAACAGAGGAAAGAGAAGGAGCCAGAGTCCAGTCTAAACTCAACTGGAAAGAGAGGAGTGCAGACAGGTTCATGCAGCTGCCTGTGACTACACACCTGCGCTACAATGAGCTCCTTTAGAGCTTTAAGAGCTCACTACAAGAAGACAAACAAAACACACATCACTCACAGAGACAAGATCAGCACAGAACCTGGTCGCCTGAATACACTTTTTTCTAAATAATAAACATGTACTTTCCGTTTATTTACACTAGTTAGATTAGTTATTACACTAGATTAGTTATTGATAAATTCATTCAAGCGTTTAACCTTGTATTTCCCGTTGATACATATTGTATACAACCTAAACAAAGGAAAATCATTATAACAGCATGTAAATCAGAGGTTCTGTATGTTTTTCATTGAAATGCTTTGATCTTGATTGATAGCTCATTACTATGGCAGTAAGCCTCTATTTTTATATTTATTTAAACCACAATGGATAAAAAGTATTTACATTATCATGTTTTACCTAAACCAAAGGATTCAAAAGAAGAGTTTCATTTATTTTGGGTAAATTACTTTAGAGATAAATGCAAATATTGAGCTCTGAGCTCCAGGGCCATTGTGTCTGGAGGTAAAGGTCAAAGGTGAGAAGAAAAGCAGGCTTCACAGAGCACAGTGGACATGACTGACCGGAGGGGCATGGAGCGGGTGGCCAAGCGCCATCTGTGAGGGCCAGACATGAGGCATGTTAGGTGATGGACCAGCATGCATTGTGGAGGATGCATGCAGTCTAATACTATTGTATTATCTTTTTCCATATGAATGAATAATGTCAACAAGCAACATTCAACTGGGATTGGATCACACATTAAGTGAAATAAGTGTGATCCTGTCATTGAGACAAATTTACAACATACACATGCAATTTAATAAATAAAGGATTGATCAAAGCAAACAGCATGCTTCTGTAGGAACAACATGCACACAATGTAATATTGTACAACAAAAGTGATAAATACAGTGTAATATGGGGCAGAATGTCTAAAACACACAACACCAACAACAGATTACCTACACACTCTATTGTAGGATGTGGTTAGTGTAAACCCATGCAGACACAAGATACACAAACAGAGAAAGAATAAAATTATGAGGAAGAGTTCCAGAAAACAGCACTGCAGCTCAGACACTGGAGCACTCAGGACGAGAAACACGCCCCAAAACACTATGACTTTTTGAGAGGATTTAGTCCTGCCTCTACTACATTTACAGTGAAGAGTTATACTCTTATAGCAGTTATGGGCAATTAAATGAATGGATTTAAGTTTTGTATCCAGTTCTACATTAAAGGGGTCCTGAAGATAAAGTTGTTGTCAACAGAAGCACACATCACAACATGTTATTTCTTTGCCATACTTGCCTCTACAAGTTTCTATGGAAATAAAAATAAACAATATAGTAAATTAGACCAGGTTACAAATGAGCGTCTGCAGCACTCTACCTTTATCATAGAAACAATTTCTAATTAGGGGTGGGCAATATTTACCTTTTTTTTTTTTTTTTTGGAATATCTCAACAACAAAATTCAGACGATGCCTTAACAATGAATCAGGAATGGGCTAAAATGTGCTCTAAATGTCTTGGTTGAGGTTGAAGTACTGCACAAAAGGTGAACTGACCAAAAATGTATCCAAAAATGCCCTTGTTTGGAAGATTACACTGGATGTTTATGTTCAATTTATTTTTAATATTTCATGGTATTATAGACAATATACTCAATATTGCAATTTTGCCTGGATTAAAAACTAAAATTGCAATATTATTATTTTTGTCACATTGCCCACCTCTATTTCTATTACATTATAACATTTCATTTCATTTTGTTGAAAGACAACAGTAATACATTGAGAAAAGAATGGAGCACAGACTCCAAGACATCAGTAATGTCAAACTGAAGCTTTGCATAATAAGCCAATGGAAAACAGCATGCAGCAAAATGTGTGTCATTATAGCGACTGCATATGTACATATAAACAATCAAAGTATAGTTTAGCAATAAAAAGGTGACATTGGCTCATATGAAAGGCTTCGGTTCAACTTGAAAACCATGTAAATCGTATACTTACATTAACCTCTGTAATGGCAATATCGACGACGCTACCGACTACAATTAAGGCATCAAATGTGTTCCAAGCATCAGCAAAATAGTGCTGTTTAGGTGTTGTGTAACATGAAGGATGACAAAAGAGGTAGAAAGGGAGTCGGGGAAATGAAGATAAAGACAGATAAAGGTTTGAATGAAATGGCAGGGGAAAACAAAAATGGCATTAGCAAGTAAGCAAAGGAGAAATTTAGCAAACAGAAGCTCCAGGTGCTTAAGCCCTTTAGATAATGCAGAGCAGGGTGAGGTCAGAGAACCAAGAGCCGGACATAAGCGAGTATTTACTTACATCAATTTCACTGAGAACAATGTCTACTATGCTGCCAATCACAACCAGCGCGTCGAAAACATTCCAGGCGTCTCCAAAATAGCCCTGAGTGGTGTTGAGTAAGTGGTAGGCAAATAGCAAGGTTTCTTTTAATATTCAAATTGAAATGCACACTTGTGGATACTTAAAACTACAACAGCCCCTTCAGCAAAGAGAGTGTATGATTACAGCGCTCTGACACTGAAGTGCAAAGATTTAACCAAAGCCAAACAAAGTATAGATTTGAGGACATGCAAAAACACTGCATCTCTGCACCCCACACTGTCTCTTACAAGCATCCTGTCCTTCTTCGGAACAAAGAGCTGTCGGCATTGAGAGGAAGACTCATCTTTTAGTATACAGAAAATTATAATCTGTGCCATACTGTACAAATGTCTCAACCAGGGCTGGACAATTAATAGAATGAGATCCAACTATTCAGAATAGTCAGTGATGAACTTAAATCAAGAAGTACACAGCCAGTCCTCAGTAAAAGTGTGCGGTTTGGAGCAGAGTTCAGATTTTGGATTTGACTTTTTGTGTTAAATATCTTTCCTTTCTTGTATGTCCAAGAAATTCATATTGATGAAAGGCTTGAATTGGGAGAGAGACAATTTTTTTCATTTTGGTCCGGTTCCATTGGATTAAGGCACAATTCCATTAAAAGAAGAAACATTTATGGAATATTAGTCATCTTTACTGTTCTGTATTGGTGTTTCGCTAAGCAAATGAAAAGAAAACTGGAAAATCTTTTTGTCCATGTCTTGATGATAATAAACTGATTTTAATTCAAACTTCCTATTGATGTGAGATCTTTTAGTGCCTTGTCTTGGCTGTCAGTCCTTTCTTTATTTTTGAAATGCACATCAGTCTGACAGTACCATGAATAAAATGCTGAACAAAAGAATAAAACATAGCACACCGACTTACCCTGGGCTTGAAAGCGATGAGTTTGAGAACCATTTCAACAGTAAAGACAGTAGTAAAAACCATGTTGAGAATGTCCATGACGTAGTTAAAAAGTGCAGATTGGCCGTAATGCTACAATAAACACAACATAAATTGCAATAAATAAATTATCTTGAAATGTTCTCAAAAACAGCTGCAGAGGCTCACCTGCACGGCCAGACAGAGTGTGTTGAGCATAATGAGCACAAACATGATGTACTCAAACCCAGTGGAGTTGACCACGTACCAGAACTTGTACTGGTACGGGTTTTTGGGGATGTACCTCCGCAACGGTCGAGCTTTCAGGGCATACTCCACACACTGACGCTGCACACACAGACAAGAGCAGCTCAGGTGAAAACTGTGTCTATAATGTATTTAATGCTAGACAGAAAACTGGACAGTAAACAGAGGTGGGCAATATATCTAAAGTTAGATGATATCATAAATGTTATTTTGAAAATATGCAAATTTTGATTCTTGAGTATATTATATGCTACAAAAAAAGAGCTGATTAGATATTAAAAAGAAAAAAGTAATGTTGTAAACAGGAAAATTAACAAGAAAGTAAATATAAGGTGATATTTCTACACTTTTGTGATTAATTGTATAGACATTTCACATTTGTCTGATAATTAAACCTCAACTAATTTCGTTTAAAGACACATTTCTGTTGGATTGGCATAATATTGTCTATTGACTATTGTTATCTGGATACCCAGAAAAAATATCGAGATATACATTTTTGTCAATATTGCCCGCCCCTAAACAATATAACTAAATAAAAGTAGAAGTAGTTTAATTTTAAAGCTGCCATGCACACACACCTACTATTATAAGCAGCAACCACTAGTACTACTGCCACTGGTCTTTCTCCCACTGCACCTACTTCTACAACCACAACTACAACTATTGCTACCATCACTACGACTACTTCTACTTCTGCTACTAGAACTGCACCCAAACATTGACAGGACCTTTGGGTTGTGACGTGAGCAAGCCGCCCACTTTGCCGCAAAGGTAGAAAATATACTTTTACTTATGTTAATGCTTTCAAAATCCACTTCAGTAAAAGTAACATTTTGTTGTCCAAAAGCATGTTTAGAACTTAAAAGGCCATTTGCTTCTTTCATCTTAATTCAAGTAAGTTTAGAGAAAGTCATGTCTAAATATCTAAACAGTCTCATACTGTGTAATATACTTTCCAATAAATTTTCTAACCTGGTTCTTGTCGAGTTCACAGTTTTTGTATTCTTTCTCTCCTTGCTCCTGAAACGTGACGATCACAAAACCCACAAAGATGTTCATCATGAAGAAGGCGATGATGATGATGTAGATGATGAAGAAAATGGAGATCTCCACACGGTAGTTGTAAATGGGGCCCATGTTCTCCCGATTGGAGTCAATGGCTTTGTAAAGCAACCTGTTTGAAGAGAGCGAACAGCTCAGATAGGTAGATAGTGACTTATTAAATATTCAGGCGCACAGGTTTGGCGGCTTACGCTGGCCAGCCTTCGAAGGTGGACACGGTGAACAGCGCCATCATGGCCATCAGGACATTGTCAAAGTTAAAGTCACTGTTGTGCCACACGCGTCTATGCACACTGGGCTGGTTCACATCGCCGTCCTTGTACACGATGTACGTGCCTCTGCAAACATAAAAAATATACATCATAACATCGACATGGGAATTTAAGTACACAAGCTGAAGGATTAAGAAACTCACTTGCACTCGTCGGGGATGGACTTGGCTTCGTCTGTGCAGCGATAAAACTTTCCCTAAAGGCAAAATAAAATGTAATAGTTATCATTTCAAAGACACATTAATCCTCACAATTAATTTACATTACTTACCTTGAAGAGTTGTACGCCAATGCAAGCAAACATAAACTGAAGTAAAGTGGTTACAATCATGATGTTTCCGATGGTTCGAATAGCCACAAACACACACTGCACAACATGCTGCAGAGCAAAGACAGAGAACATCATTAATTAACAGTTAAATTACATCTAAACATTCAATAAGAGTTGATGGGACGCACCTTCAAGCCTTTGGCTCGGTTAATAGCCCTCAGGGGCCTCAGAACTCGAAGCACTCTCAGAATCTTCACAACAGAAATGGCTGAGGACCTGAACAGATGTATCAGAAGTCGTAGTTGTACGCCTGAATATTTAAGTCACTATCTACCTATCTGAGTTCTCTCTTCAAACAGGTTGTTTTACAAAACATTCAAACAACTTATAAACAAATTATATTTGCTAAAGTTGTATAATGAAGCATAACCCTATACTATAGCCTGAGAAATGTACATTGATTTATTTCAGTTTACAGTATGTTCTTTATGGCTGGCCACCAGATGGCAGTCAAGATGCTCCGGCTGATCTTGTGAATGTCTGTTCTAACATTTAATATTAACCATCTGCAAGGACTTTTATAAAGAGCAAAGGGCTGATAAAAATGTGTTTGATAAATGAATGAGCCCAATGTGAGCTAGCAAAGAGAAATGCAATGCAATATCAGTTTACTTATCTAAAAACAAAACTAAAAAGCCCATACGTTTACCTCATACTTTCAAACCAGTTTATTGACTCACTGAATGCCAAAGGACACGAGGGACACGCCCACCACCAGCAGGTCAAGGAGGTTGAAGTAATTCCTACAGAAGGCTCCTTTATGAAGAAAAGCCCCGTATGTGGTCATCTGAGGAGAAAAGTCATGTTATAAAAAATACATCATAAAGGCATTCAGTCGCACAAACGACACATAATCTAACTGTAAATGTCTATTAATTATCTAAGTTAAAAATTGTTTAGATATATTGTACATTATTAATGGACTCATAATTTCTCCAAGCTAAGTTTCTTCCACACATCACACTCTTTACACTCTGTAGATCACTCTGGTTTGGGGTGGCATCTCAAAGCAGTGAAAAGGAGGCTAACTCTATCTTAACCACCCCTACGGCCCATCGACACATGAATGTAGTAGTAAGTCATTCATTTCACAATCCACTATGGGACGTGGCAATAAAACATGCATTTTGTTGCCAGTGTTACTTACTCTCTGCTTTTCTATTATAGTGATTGGAAAGTTGAAATGCCCTTACTGTCACATTCATGTTGGACCGTTGCCTTAAAGTACATTTTATTATGTTCTTTAAAAGTCTAATAGAGTTAGGGACTACAGTCCCTAGTGAAAATCTCAGCAGGCAGAGAAAACAATCTAGCTAAAATCACTTCTTAAAATAATAAAGTAAAGAAAACTATCCTCAGAGTGCGGAGAAATATGGCGCCTGCAGATGCACGGATCAGCCATAACATTACAACTACTGCCAGGAACAATGTGTAATACTTTTAGAAGTAGGAAAAATGATCAAGTGTACGGATTTGGGTAAATTTGACAAACTGATACCTTGAAAACTGTCCTAAATATTAGAATATTATACGTTCATCATTAACAGGCGGCAGTTATAATGTCATCCCTGATTGTTTACTAATGTGTTGTAATTGAGAGTCAAAAAGCGTTGGTCTAGGTGGGTTTTTGTGGAAACGGCTGCAGCCACAGCTCCACATTTCTATGCACTCCGTTTGGAGAAAGCAGGCCGAACCATGCTCAGAATGAACATGATTGAAATGCCCCCTCTTTTATGGTCATTATAAAGGTAGTCAGTGTGAGAGGCATGGAGACAGCTTTTGTCCTAATAGCCTGGTGTTATATATGGCACGCAAGGGTTGCATTAAAATTCTCATATCACTAACGTCATCATAGCCATGACCTTCCTAATGATGTAGCATTCAAGTGAATGTGCTTAATGTAATGTTGATGCCAAGTTTCCTTCCCCCATTTTTTTCTTTTATTGGTGTAATAAAAACTATTTTAAGGCGAGACACTACACAGGTTTAAGTATTTTTCCTTAATTAATTCATGAATTTTTCCTTAAAAAGAAATGTTATTCTTAATAATAATTTGTAACCAAAGCCACTCTTTGATTTAGAAAATTACAATAATAACGAGTTTCATTTCACATCTCATTGTTGAAATTATACAAAACGGCACAATTTAAAGAATATATTGTCTTACAGTGAGTACAATTTTAAGTATGTAGTATTTATTGTTTGTGCAAGCGTCCTTCTACTTGAGGAGTTATGACCTATTCACCCATAGTTTCTCGCCTTAAGTATGATTTAAAAACTCCAATTTAAAACTTTGCTTTGTAAAAGAGGTGCCTCAAAGAGAATTAAATCAGAGCAAGGAAACAAACAAGCCAGGTTTGTTGAGTGGCAGGTGACACACAGGGAGAGGAATGCAAGGCTCTCATTGTAACTCTATGGGGTTACCTTCAATACGATCTCAAATGTAAACATACTAGTGAAGACATAATCTGCATAGCCTAGGACCTGGAAGGAGGCACAAGACGTTTGCAGTGTTACTGGGTGTGGGAAGTGACAGCACAGACGGGAGACACACAATTACCTTCAACACGATCTCAACAGTAAAGATAGCCGTGAAAGCATAGTCAAAGTAACCAAGTATCTGCAAAGAGCAATTAACATGTTTAACAAAGCAATGTATTTAGCGCAAACAAAGTTTGGTTGAAAAGGAAGAAGAAAATAGAAGAAAGGCATCGCAGAGTATTTCCTGTAAAGACTGAAAGTGAAGGTTATTACAGCCAAGCATCCTGGACCTGCAAAAACGAATTATGATTATGTTACTTTCAGAAAAGTATGAGGAGCTAAGTGTGACAGTGGGTCACACTTCTTGGAAAAAAAATGACTATCTTCTTCATCTTTTGTATACACAAATGGTTATTGTTTTCCTATAACCTGATTGTCGACAGCTTTGCAGAAAATCTACTACAAGCAAATACAAAGAAAGCGCTGTACAGAGAGCATCAGGAACTCAAACCTAAATAAAGCACACGCATAGAAAACAGGCATTTTAACATTTTATATTTCTACAAACAGTGGTATCTGTACCTTTTGTCTTAATATTTTGTTATTCTATTTATCTTTGTCTGTGGCCAAATCTGGGGGGGTCCCACATGTGTCTCTGTTTCACACCTGCTGCACCAACAGCTCAATGATGCATTTGCAAAAAAGGCATTTATGGGCAAAAGGGGTAAAGGAGATGGGGCCCCCTAGCCTTTCCTCTGCACATGCCTGAAGTAATTCTACTATACTGACATGGTTACTGACTGGTGCCAATTTTTCACATTTTTTTGTAAAGGAAGAAGAAAGAAATCAGCAGTTGTTCATTTGACATTTATCCAACAAACTCTGCCAGCAACTTTTTTCTGTTCTCAAAATAAATATTAAGTATAATAAGTATAAGTATAACAGGATGACTGACACTAAATTCTCACAAAAATGTTAGCAGCTGTAGCACCAGATAAATAGAAGCATGTTTTATATTTGTATTATTCTGGGTGTATTATTTGTACGATCTTGTCCAGATGAGTTCCTTTTGACACTATGGATAACTCCTGGATGAACGAAGAATTAGATTGATGTCCATAAAACCTAAATTACATTACACTACAAAACAAGTAAAACAATTCAAATGTCATAATTATACTTACAATATTGCGAGCGGAGAGGTTTCTTATTGGGTCCTCAGCAGCGAGAGACACAGAGCTGAGCATGATGAAGACCAGGATGAGGTTAGTGAATATGTGATGGTTTATGAGGCGATGGCAGAACACACGGACCCTGCAACAAGAGAAAACATTCAGAAATATGAAAATCAGTTGTATAATTTTGAATTGTGGGTGATTAGCTTTATAGTATTAATAGTGTTTTTTCTCACGGGTTTGTGTTGCTAAAGATGAAGAAGGCACTTCCCTCTGGTATGGGGGTAATCTTCTCCTTTTTGACCAGTTCAGAGATAGCGGGTCGTGGTCCAGATGGCACCTCAGGGTCCTCCTCCTCACCTGCTGTGTCATCATTGTCCTCTTCATCTGCCAGATCATCTCTGGCATCATCACCTTTGTCCCTTTAGAAAGATCTGTATTAATTCTATTATTGTAAAAATATATACCTACATGCTGATCTATATTAAAACTAGAGTTTAAAGTAGACACTTGAACAGGAATCCATAAAAAAATGACAAGGGCAAAATTGTATATCTTAAAATATTGTACTGTATTCTGTTATTACATATCAAGCCTTTCCTTCCAAGCCTTAAAATCAACTTTGACATTTTCAGTATCATGATAACACTATTTGAACCAAAAACATATTTATTTATTTATTTATTTTTGTTACCCTTTCTTGTCCCCATCATCAGTGTTGAGCGATTCTGCATCAGCCAAGTTGTCCACAGCAATAGCCAAGAAGACATTCAGGAGGATATCTTATGAAGGTTTTGTGTCAAGGAACAAGCTCAGAAAGTGGTCCATGTCTATTAAATATCATATTACCGAATACTGATATTATATTTTTTTAAAGGTAGAAAAAAACATTTTTCAAGCAGTAATTAGCTGGTTGATGTTTGTGTTTTGCTCCATATTAATACCTTTATACCTGACTATGCTGATTAATACACATTAAACATTTTCCGGAAAGGATGTCTGAGTGTTTTGTGTGAATTTTTGAGGATACAGTTTCCGCAGATGAAAAGGATGATAAAGTAAAAGCAGACGATCATCCCGGAAGAAGACGGCCCACCATAGGCCATGATGCCGTCGTACATGACAGCGTTCCAGTCTTCTCCAGTCAGAATCTGAACACAGCACAGTATTAACTCCAGCAGGTCACATTGATAACCTCTCTCTTTCTATATTTGTTTTGTTTTTTATAACTTATGTAGTCACAATTATACCTGAAACACAGTGAGTAGGGCCTGGGGGAAATTGTCGAAAGTGCTTCTTTTAGTCTGCGTCTCATCGAAGTTGAATTTCCCCCCAAACACCTGCATGCCCAGCAGTGAGAAAATGATGATAAAGAGGAAGAGCAGCAGCAACAGGGAAGCAATAGATTTCATGGAGTTCAGCAGCGAGGCCACAAGGTTACTGAGCGACTGCCAGTGTCTGAGAGAGAGAACCAGAAAATTAATAAAACATCAGACACTCGACACAGACAGAGTGAAGTCAGGTCTTACCGTGTGACTTTAAAGATCCTCAGCAGACGCACACATCGAAACACAGAAATGCCCAAAGGAGACATGATCTCAAACTCCACCAGGATGGTTTCTGTGATTCCTCCACATACCACGAAGCAGTCGAAACGGTTGAACAGGGAAACAAAATAGGCCTGAAGACCAAGACTGTACATCTTCACTAACATCTCACATGTGAAAAGAGCCAGCAGCACTTTGTTGGCCACATCTGAAAGAACACAGCCCAAAATAAGCTGACATTCTCAGGCAATAGACAATTAGATATATGATGTTACTGTTACCCTGCACTTGTGTGAGCCACAGAGGCTGGTTGTAATGTTCGGAGGATATGGTGAGTGTGTTCAGAAACACAAGGATGATGACCAGCCAGTAGAAAGGCACCGATTTGACGGCCAACCGGCACTTCCTGCGGCAGAACCTGTTCCACCGGCGCCAGCGCCGACTGCAGTGTATGATGACAACACATTACCACAATATACTCTATATTCTGTTAAACCTTTGTATAACTTTACACTAAAAGGGCAAGTGGAACACTGCGTCAATACATATTTTAGCAAGTCCCAGTAAATGAACAGAAAGATCTTGCACAGGGCTCTGCTCTATAAATACAGATGGTACATGCTGACTTTATAAAATGTGCTGATTCATCATTCTTACTCAGGCTCATTAAAACACAATACAACAACCACAGATATAAAAGTGTATTAACTAAAGAAGCTTCTGCAGTAACACAATGTCTCATGCAAAGACTTATATGCAGCATACTGACCTGAACTTTGACTTTGAAATTTTTTGACTGACAGAAAGAAAGTCAAAGTTGAGGAATCCAAATCGTCGCAGAAAGTGACAGAGAGGGTATAAAAGTAAATATTAGTGCAAATCATCAATTTTAACAAAGAAATGAAAAAAATAACTCAGACATATAACGACGGCAACGGCGGTTTGTGACATTGTTCAAATAAATGTTCTGTTTGTGCTTACCACAGAGGTCCACAGCATGGCGTTTTCTCATCCTCAGTTTGATTCTCTGTGTTCACAGACTCTGTTTCACTGGCAGGGACACTCGCTGCAGCAGCACAACACAGATATGTGTTAGATACACCGCACTCATTTATCATAGACTCATGATCATGGTTGATACAAAAGTAGCATGTGGAAAGTTTTTTAGCCATACATTTTTAAAAATTAATTATAGCCTGCTTTTATTTTTTAACAAAATTGTCAATCTATATGGTCTTGGGACTGACACAAAATAATACATCAGCTTTTTAAGCTTTCATACAGCTGGATTATGAAGCTAAAATTCAAGCAATGCCAGTTATAACGAGGCATCTGAACCTAAACCCTTAAAAGACTGTTCTGTGATGTGTCCAGTAGTGAAGGCGAGCTGACAGTGGCCAGGATAGTGGACGGTGTCTGGATGTGAGAAAGTGGGGCAGTCTTTCAAATGCGACTCCTGTCCTGCCTGTTTGAAATGTCCCGGTGCTACGACTAGTATTAGGCGGCTCGGTGCTTCTGTAGTGACTTTGACTTTGATTCCTGAGTCGCTCGACAGCTCTCAGTGTATCGTGCTGACAGCTCAAGTAGTGATCTGGGTTTAGCCTGGTTTCCTATATTCACACTAAGCTCTGGGGTTTTTAATGGGGTACAAGGAGAAACAAGGTGCAAGTGCAATCAAACACATCCACTAATTCAGTTGGTTTGATAGATAAACACTTTTAAGGATCACAACACATATATAGGAGAACAAAGAGTGGTAATGGAGGAGACACAACATATGTTTCACCTAATAACCACAATCGTCTTAAAATACAAATTTGTTATTTATTATTTTAGCTTTGACCTATAGTCTCAGTTTCCAGATGCAATGTTAACTTGAACACTTGATCTATAAGACTAAGGAAATTCTAGATGACTTACATTTTCTTTTTACATGTATAAATGTCTTTTTTCCCTTTTAAATGAATATTTTCATCAAATGCCCCCACTTGTTACATTTCTATTGTCCAGGCTTAGAACTGGCACAAACGAGTATGCAGAATTTAAGGTAATGTTGTATTGTTAGTATTACTTCCATTTCCTATCAATAATAACCAACATTTGAGCGAGATTTAGACACCGTCAGTAACAAAGAAATACACAGAGACAAAGTGTAGTAGACACTTAAGGGAAACTCCAGAATTTACCATGAGTGTCGGACGACTGGCTGAACCACCCAAACCTTCCTTTCTTCTTCTCGGTGAGGTCAGCCAGAGTCACCCCTTCATGTTAATGCATGCAAGCCCATGCATTCACACACAACGGCACAGCGGAGGCGCGTGGGGGCGAGAATGGACGGCAATCAAAATGTGTCAGAGCAACAGGCACCACAGGACAACAACAGTATACTTTACATACAGTATTCAACATATTAAGATTAGACAGATATTTAGGGGAGCCGGGGAAGACTGCGGACATCGAGGTGGGGTTAGGAGGAGCCACGTGGACAGTGCTTGTGGGTGACTGTGGGCCTCTGCTAACATGCTCCAGTGCATTTTTAACATGGTGGAAGAGGCTCATGCGCCAACAGCAAGCACTGAAGCTGGAATGGGTGTTGGAGAAAGCATAAAAGTCACACAGGACAATAAAACAAATGACATGGTCCAGTAAGGCGCATGTTCTTATATTTGGTTAGCTATTTTTCATTAGAGCGACACTGCAGAGGCTAAACTCGTTCCTTCCTGTCACTGAGGTGTAGCTGCTGCTGCTGCCGCCCTGCGTCGTGAGCACTGCTTCTATAAAGAGGATTTGGATTAAGAGTCTAGCTCTCAAATAACGCGTCTTTTCTCCCTTTTCCCCATCTCAGATAAACTCCTGGGACTCACTACTCGCTCTACTTTAGTGACATACATTGGGTGAGAATACAAAATGGCACCTTAAAAATGTCGTATACGGTTTATGTTATATAATGTTCAATGCAGTAGATTGTGATATGCGTTACTGTAAGGATTTATACTGACTTGTCTTTTTCAATGAATCATCTGCCTGCAGTAACCATCTTCTCCAGATCATCTGCCACACTATATGTCCTTTTTAAATGGATCCATAAATCTCTGGTATCCAATAGGACCTCTCCCTGTAATGTGGTCACTATTTCTCTCTGTATCAAGTAGGAGTATTTTGAGCAAAGAAATTGTTCTGTTATTACTTTTTAGAATCTGTAAAAGTAATAACATAGTAGCAAAGATAGCAGCTATAATAGTGCAGGCATGAATGGAAGATTGTACAACATCTTAAATACAAAGCTGCAAATAATACATCTATACTATAAAATGATCCATAAATATTTGGTATCGTAAATGTCTCCTGTCTCGTAGTTCTACTCACATAGTCGCTATTTCTCTCTGTAATGAGTAAGTGTTTAGTTTAGTTAGTAGCTGTAGAATATAAAAAGTGAAAGTAATACCATAATAGCAAAGTAATAGCATTGACATTATAGTAAGGATACTTAATGGTAGATTATACTACATCTTAATACAAAACAGCCATTTTATATCTAAACTTGTATACATTTATGACATAGACATATCTTGTAAAGTTCTATATAACCTTATGAGGCTAAAGATATGTATTTGATTTCTACAAAAGATGCATTCAGTGTAGCAGCAATGTCACACAGCAGCACGTTACATCCATTTCCATGGCGACACAGCGGACACAGGAGGTCTTACGGTTGCGTTTGCTGCCCTCGTCCGCCTCATCCTCGTTGTCCGGGTCGATGTCCTCGGCCTGAGTGATCCAGTCTAGGTAGCCCTTTAGGTCCTCCTCCAGCTGCTGCTTCTCACGCAGCTTCTGGAAGTCTCCACGAGCTTTGGCCTTCTCTCTCTCCTTGGAAAACTCTCTGGATGTTTAAACGCACACAAACAAATAGTTAATAGTTGTAAGTGAAACAAAAATAAAATCACACAAACTTAGAATCACACACAGAAGAAAATATAAAAGAAAGCAAACTGTCTTAATTTCATAAGATTTAGACATCAAAAGGTTTTCACACTATAGCTTCAAAATTTGCCCTGCCAAAATGATTTGTTAATATACAAGCATTAGATTATCAGCCTTATATTACCGCTTCAATAAAAAAAATAAAATAAAAATTCTACCTATCTCCATTAGATCTTCAGATTTTATGCGTAATATTTTTTCTATAAATTTATCACATTTCTTTCTTTTAAATTTCTCATCTTACACGTTACATTTTAATATTATCTGGTACAAATATCCGTTCTGTCTTGATGGGCATTAGCCACTGGAGGGAGATGTATACCATATAAAAATGAAGACAGGCCTATTTTTAGTCCAATACAGTAGCGTTTGCTTCAGGCCTGAATCTTAATCATCAGGAGAAGCCAATCTAGGTAGACAGATGGTTTCGAGAGAAATACACATTTGCATGTAAACAACATAAAAACAAACTGGAGCTCAATATGGCATGTCGCCAATGACCAAATATAAATAGAAACAGTTTGCACAGATTTGGGATCAGATTGTAATATGAAATACGTGCTTGATGATTTACTCTATAGGAAGGAATGAAAACAATTTATCCCATGAGAAATTAGATTGAATAGATCAAATCAAACTTGTAACAGTAGATTTAGTCAACTCAATTGATATACATTAGTAATAATGTCACAAATTTTAGCATACTGCTACACTGGTCAACCCTTTTAAGTTTATTTCAAACTGTTTTTGCCCAACCCCCACTAAAATTAGCCGGAAAACTTGAAAACTGTGGGAGCTTAGTGCTACAGAGGGAGTGAAGGGCGAGGAATAAGATTAATTTCTCTCTCAGGAGGTTGGGTGGGATCGGGACACACTGGGGGTGGAAACGCTTACTGCGGTGGGCCTGGAACGTACAAGTTTATGTTTCTGTAGTCAAGAGCAGAAGAGCAAGTCATTTGTTGTTTATTTTTTTGAATGACTTAAATTAAGTAAATGCATAATAGGTCACAAGCCCAAAGAGGACTGTGTCAGAAAGCATCCACTGTAAAACCTGCACAAAATCCATCTGTAAATATGTGCGTCTATGTGTCGTTCATGGCAAAAAGGATGGAAAACATTGACGTCAGTCTATTTCTTATGCTAATATGAAATGTAAAGGTATTTCTGTCATGTGGAACAAAGAAGTTACTCAAGAGTGTCTCACTGGTTTGAACATTTGTCCACCATCCCAAAAGTTGATTCGGATCTGTGCATACTGTTGCTGCATCTCTGAGCAAGACACTTTACCCAGGTTGCCAATGAATATACAATGTATGTGAGATGCTGATGGCGCAGATCGGTAGTCTCACTTCCATCAGTCTACCTCAGGGGAGCTGTGTCTATAGTAGCAGCTACAGCATGTGTGGAGTGAATGAATAATGCAATGTAAAGCATCTTTGAGTGTACAAAAAACTCATTAGAATTATTATTAAAATGCAACAAATGTAATAAATACTGAAAATGTATATATTTTTCACGTATTATATATGTTTAGTAACTATTAACTAATTAAAAAAATATTCACAGTGATCTAGAAACAGAATAATCACTGCAAGCAACACTCCACACTTTGGCCCTTACCCACTGAGTACACCCAATACAAGGTTTAGCACAAAGAAGGAGCCCAGAATAATGAGGCTGACAAAATAAATCCAGGGGGTTTCAAAGCCAATGGCATCATTCACCTACAAGGACCAAAATATCCAGTCAAAATACACAGGTATTGAAAGGCAGTCAGGAGGAAAGTGCTTACCCGCTCAAAACACCCAAAACCAGGTTAAGAACGAAAAAGGAGCCGAAGATCACAAGACTGACAAAGTACACCCATGGAAGCTCAAAGCCCATAGCATCGTTCATCTGAGGAAGCACCAGAGCAGGAAGGGAAGGAGGCAAGGAGGCAGGAAAGGAAAGAAAGCACACAGTAAACAAAGCTGATTTGAGCCACAAAATAAGAGGGTGTAGAAAATATGGTTACTTATATGCATGCAAGAAAGACAGCATGCAACAGTGATCTAATGTGAATGAATGAGTTCTTGAATAAAACTGTAATATAAAATGTAAATAGTAAGTGTATGGAATCTTTCAGTTATACATAAAATGACAACTAATTTTTCTCATAGTGCTCCAATTTGTTCATGCATTTTTTTCTGAATTTTGACATGACTATTTTTAGGATTAATCAACTAATTGTGACAAATCAGCTATAAAAAATAATCATACTTGTATTTTGATCATTGTAATAAGGATAACATACGAAAAAATCGTATAACGAAGACAGCAGGGTTATAAAATTAAAATATTTGTAAATATTCTCTATCTAAATACCCAAGTGTTGAATACATCAATCTATGAGTTAATCTGTTATGTGAGAGTGATGAAAGACGCCTGAAGGAACAATCATCAGCTTCATCAAACAAACGTCAATCATGTTGTGTGTCTAATCTGAACAGGCAGTGGCAGAGGAGGTTACTGCTCTCACCCAGTACAGCACGTCGGTCCAGCCCTCCATAGTGATGCACTGGAACACTGTTAGCATGGCGAACAGGAAGTTATCGAAGTTGGTGATGCCGTTGTTGGGACCGTGCCATCCTTCCCTACACTCTGTGCCATTGATGGGGCACTGGCGCCCGTGTCCAGAGATCGCACAAGGAGCAGGTTCCTCTTCAGCTATCAAGTCTGAAACAACAGGCAAAAGACTCAATATAAGCATGAAACGCCATCACTGAAGCTTCTCTAATCACATTATCCAGGTTTGAGAAGTGTAGAAAGTGACCCTTGGCTGGATTCATTAAATAATCAAAAATCATTTTCTTGTCATGTTTCTTTTATGACGACACACTGCAGGTGAGTAGAAATAAATATAAAATGTAGAGATATCAATCTTCAGTAGACTTTCATAAATGTAAGAAAAATGTATTGTGTAATAGTTATGTATAATCAAGCCATTGGGTGTGTAAAAATTGCACATATTTGGGATATATAAATCTGAAAATTTGACATTGCCAGTTCAGTTTACATTTTATATGTATTTCTTGGATATTTTAATTAGTATTTGAGTAAACTTTAAATGTTGAGAGAAAACTGATAAAAATAAATAAATAAATGCCAGTAGTGTCTCTCCTATCTATTCAATATTTTAATTAATTTTTCTAATCAACAATTATGGATTTTGAATTTTGAGTTACAATTTTTTCCATGCCCACAACACAACATAACTTTTTTATTTATTTACCTGAGCCAGGAAAGTAGCAGGTTGCATGCATTTTGCCAATGAAAAGCTCCAGGCCAATAATAGCATAGATGATGATGACAAACAGGACCAGCAGGGCGATGTGCAGGAGAGGAACCATGGCTTTAATAATAGAGTTCAACACAACCTGTAAACCTGGAGAGAGAGCAGCCAAAGGTTAGAGGAGCAGAAGCAGTGGTGAGAAATCTGTACACAAAAAACATTAAAACATTATGGCCCTGTGTATTCATAAAAGATTATGACAAATAAGGTTTTCTTAGCTTTTGTCTACATTTTGATTAAAACCTTAAATGTAATCTTAATCCTGATAACTTTAAATATATACTATGATATATGAATCAAGTAAGTGTAAGGAACTCTTGTTTTTGACTAAAAAACAATGTTCAGATACTCACTGGGTACGCCTGAGACAAGTCGCAGCGGTCGCAGCACACGGAAAGCTCGAAGGGCTTTAACATCGAATCCTCCTGGTTTACCCCCGTGACCGTGCATCGCGGCATGATGTTCTTCACCTTCACTCTCTACCTTATCTTCTTTGGTCAGCATCTCAAGAGCAACACTGAAGAGTCTGCATCAAGAACAAAAACATAACTTAAGTACTTCTAAAGACAAAGATCTGTTACTACTAGTGTTGTCACAATGCTAAAATTTCAAACTCAATTTTGATACTAAGGAAAATCTTCTATTCCACACTAATAAATAAAAATGTTCTTTTTTAGTTCAAGGTTTTATATAATAGACTGACATTTTCAACACAAAATAACGGTACTTTCTTTTTTTGTTTTGATTAAACTTATTCCAGTTTTGATTAAGCTCAAAATCAAAACCATCAGCATATTGTCCTGTTAATATGATTTTCTTTAGTATGTTCAGTATAAGTACTTAGTGCTTAGTAGTTTCACTACTATTTTTAGTATCTGATTTTTGATACTTGACCACCCTAATTACTGCTAAATTCAAATTACACCTACACCACTGTATGTTATTCACTCGTCATCTGCTCATTATGAAGAGTGTGTGGCTCGAGCCTATTCCAACAACTATGGGCCTTAAGTTGGGTGACCGGTAGCCAGTTAGTTGCATGACTGATATATTAAACTTTTTGAAAATGCTGATCTTCCCTACAGTGCTTGAGTGTTAAATCCACAAATAAATCTTAGTTACATTAGAGGATTTGAATCAGCAGTTAAAAAACAGCTTTAGGCATTTGTGTATTGTGATAATTATTCCCTTGAGTAGTAAACAAAAACTTCCTGCAACATTAGCAGATCATTTCTCCAGAGGGAAAGATCTGAGGCACGGCAGTGAAGCAGCGCGACGAGACAGTGAAGCCATTTAGCAGCAAAAGCCAGTCTCTGCAGCAGAAGTAGCTGACTCTTCGTGTGACTGCACGGCAGATCAGGCCCACATGCTGCATACAGACAGGGATCTGACCCAGCTACGCACTGGGCTGTGAGAGGGAAGGAGCATGGATAGTCCAAGTGTAGCAGTGATAAGGCAACAGATAACATGAGGCTACGACAAGATAGGATTTAGAGCAGGGACCACAGAAACCCACAGACTAATACACGAGCAGTCAAAATGCAAGGAGATGGTAATGTGAAGATGTAACAAAGCAGTAGCTGAGCCGGATTGGGGAGTGTTAGGGAAAGACAGTCAGAGAGATGAACTACGGAGAAATGGTGAGTCATTTCAGTGCTGGACTTATTCTGTCTTTTCTGGGTCATATACTGTGGCTTTATGGGGTTCTCTTAATAGCACTTGCCTGCGCCAAGCTTAAGCTACATTCACTTGAGGAACACAGTAAAAGGACATCAGAAGAGTCCTTTAACCAATGTGAGAGGTGAAAGGTTTCTGCAAAACATTACATATGCTTTTAAGATCAATATACCCCTTGAGTAGTTCAGAACTATGCATTTGGGCCTTGGGCCTCCTGCCATGGACACAATATATGGATACCCTTGGCATATACGTCTGGTGGTAGGAAAGAAGGTCATCAAAAAAGATAGATATGCCAATGTGCCAACAGTATAACTGACATTCGTAAAAAAAACAACAACAAAAAAAAACATTACATTGACAGACTTTCGACCAAATGGGACATTTACGACGAACAATATATGCATTTTTGTCTTTTTGTCTTTGTCTTTTGCGACCTTTTTCTTGTTCTCTCTCTGGTCATGTTCTTTTGTTTGGTGTTTTTCTGTTCTGTTTTACTTTTTTTTTTTACTGAAAAAACATATTCATAAATAACATCCTTAAAATGACAGATCTGGTCCCTTACCAAAGGTGTAGGAGTAAATGCTCTTTCTATTGAGCCACAAAATCTATACAACATAAACAGCGTATATAATTCTGCATTTATTAAAACGTTTGATTTTTGTACCTCTGAAAATGTTTTTATAGTATTGTTTAAATAGATATTTGTGACTTACCCAATGACAACGATGACAAAGTCCAGCATGTTCCAGCCGTTTCGCACATAGGCGTTTTGGTGCATCACCAAACCGTACGCAATAATCTTCAGAAAGGTCTCAATTGTGAAAATGATGAGGAAGGCATACTCGACTGTTTCCTGCAACAACAACAGAATGTGGGTTATTACTTTGCCTGAGAGCACTATTCACTCAAACAAGCATCAAAAACAAATACTGTGCTCTGTTACATTGAGGTTTAACTTGTCCCCATGCAATAAATGAATGCTTTCAACTCCTGTGAACAACATTTCAAAAACACAACACAATTTTGTTAAAGGACATCTAAAATCAGTAATGATGTAACTCTCCAAGGTAACTTTCTGTCATAGTTTGAAGGCACAAAAACACAGGGACACAAGGCACAAGGGCGACTGAAGTTATGCTGACAATGGATGCACACATCTGTAGCAAATGTTAGATATTATAGCAGCTCCCTCTGTGACAACTGTGATATGTGAGAGCTTGTGCATAAAATGGTGAGTCAGATGTTAAGGACAGAGCCACCTTTATGAGAAGACATTGCTTTGTTTACATCATCTATCAGTAGTCGGACTGCACAGAGTAATAAAAAAAATGGTATGGCAGAATTAAAAGACAATGATGTAGGAAGTGCAGTATACAAGTCTTTGTTTTGCTCATAAAAACTAACAAAGGCTCAAAGAGACAAGAGTTTTTATTTAATTCAAGTCCATTTTATAACAACAATGTAACAGTATAAATCAAGTGGTTCTCAAATTGTGGTACAGGTACCTCTGGTGGTACATGTGGTCCTTCTGGTGGATTCCTGTGCATGTGTTGTGTTGTGTCTAATTTATAATTATTACTTAATTATATGGTGTTTTAGTGCTTGTTTAGAACTACTGTTTTCGACCTGGTTTAGACCTAGCATAGTCATGTTTTAGACTTGGTTTTGTAAGGGGTACTTGGTACAATTGGAACAATTGGTGTAAATAAATTAGCACTTGGTCTTTCACAATAACAAATTTTGAAGTACAATGTATTGCTACAGAAATTATCATGGTAAAAAATAATATTTAAATTACTTCATGCCACTGAAGCAATTAGCAGGATAATACCAGCAAACACTAAAATCGTAAAAAGAAATTTCAGAATTAAACACAGCTAGTTAGTATCTTTAATGAGTCAAATACGTTACATATTCAACCCTTTACACCTCAAATATAACTGTATTACAAAATATATAAAACAATTTCAAAGTAAATTTACACACGGTAAATAGTGAGCCACTTTCATATTGTTCCAGCTTTCATTTATTGAGCGATAAGTCAATGTTGTAATTGTCCACACGCTAAATTAGCACATTAAGTTATTAACAATATGAATGCTTCTGCTGATGCAGCTATATTATGCATTATTATTTATTGTGTAGCCCAAAAGAAGTCCGTTGGTACAGACAAGACTCGGGGCTACGTTTCCTCAACAGTTTAATGCAGATTGTGAGAAGCACTTAAAGCAGAAACAGTCTTTTGTCGCTGACTGAAAGCTTGTGTTAAGCTCTGGGCCCCTGCCTCGGCTGCTGCTCTGGCCCCGGGCAGTGCAGCCATAATTTCAGCATGAGGGACAGAGAAAGAACGTCAATTGAGCCGTTAAAGGCAGAGCCGTGTTGCTGCAGCAGTACAGTCATTATTACAATAGGCGTGATCAAAAAGTATGATTATCCTCCTTCATGCATATATCATGGTTTAGATTTGAGGATATGCTGATGTCATAATCAGCCAGTTTTCTTTACACTTCAAAATGCATCTACGTGGAAAATACTTTTTAAAATCTGGTTGTTTTTTTGTCACATTAACTTTATTTTGTCTTCCAAGACATTTGGTTTTGTAAAGATGGTCACAAACTTGAGGAATAGTTTTAATTTTTAATGTTACTATTGTTTGGTTATGGTTTCAAGAATAGATAATTGTAAATAATTGTAACATGTTATTTTTACTCACAGTCGTAACACTAAAATGTCATATTGTGACATTCCTAATATTAACAAAAGAAAAAAGGGCAAAAACAATTGCATATAAACAAATAGTAATTTTAACATACCCATCTATTAATTATTAAAACTAATAGAATGTTGACGTCATCTGAAATTCGGAAATCAGAAATACACATTTATTTCCTGCACAAGACCTAAAAGACTATAGTTGAAAAGGCAATGTAAGGAAAAGTTGTCAGGACGGTTTTAACTGGACACAAATTAATTTATGCAAATTGTCACTTCTTGGCTGTTGAAAGCTTGTTTAATATAATTGGAAATGATAACCGTCCCCTTTCAATTAAACACCAATTTATTCATTCATCAGTGAAACGAAAGAGTGAGCAACAGAAGAAAAAAAAGGATAGAGAAGTTAACAGAGTGCACACACTGGCCTCTGGGAACCACAATAAAAATCTATGAGTCATCCCAGTGATAGGGCAGAGAAACTGTACTTTACGTCCTTCCCTGCACATACATGGATCATCATATGGTGTTTCTGCTTGAGTCAGTGGAAAGCTTACGACGCACAATGATACTGTGTGCATCGTACGTGTGTAGTTCACTGATGTAGCACATAGACTGTGTAGTGTGTGTTACACTGCACAAATGGTGGCTCAGCGCTCTGACATTGGACACTATAAGAATAAAGATCTACTCCTCTCTTTACACAAACATGGACTGTGCAAACCTCTCTCAACTATTTTACTCTTATGTGAAAAAAAAAAATCAATCAATCAATACTCAGAAGATATAAGACCACGCAATTAATCAGATTTAATCTTGTCGATGTCAATGTAATCCCTGAGTCATCCCGGGCCCATCGCAAAAGGTTAAATTCTGTCAACTGGATCAAAGTTGATGTTTTTTTTAATAAAGCAAAATAAAATGTAATTGAAAATCATAATCAAGCAATATAATAAAATATATTCATGTTCTAAAACTAGATATAACTTGAATCATTTTTTTCCCCTATCACATAAATAAGAAAGGTTTTATAAAGTCTTGATCTATATCAGAACTACTACTATTTACTATAATAAATATAAAGAAACTATTTAAAAAAATATTTTTTATTATGAATGTTGCACCAAAATAGGCATCAAGCACTATTGTCCTGCCACTGAGACAAACATTTAGAGATACCTTTCTCAGACTTAGTTCGATTTTGTTTTGTTTTTTTACTGTAAATTGCACTAGTTACATCATAAAGATAAGGCGAGAAGAAGAACAAACCAAAAACACTGCCCGAGACAGCTTCCCAGTCCATCAGTTAGGATAAAGATATAGAGGCTCAGCAGTTCAGAGAATAAACAGACACAGACCCTTGATGTTGTTTGTTAAATTATTGATGAGGGTTTGGCCTGGATCCTAACTAAAAGCACTGGCCTAAGTTTCAGATGCTGGAAGTATAACGTAACTTCAAAGCTAACTGCTGTCATGGAACATGCATTTGCAATACATTTAATAAAACATGTTCTGACAAAAACACGACTGAATGATGTAGGGAAAAATATATAATTGCGATTTTTCTGATACGCATTCCAATTTGGGATTCATGTTTTTAAATCATTATTCACATCAGTCCACATCGTAACATTTTCAAAGAGCATTGTCATTTGAGTGAAAACTGAAATATGGACCCATTTTAGAAGATGTTTGTAGGGGTTTTAGAGGTCTAAACTACAGGGTTGTCACATTTAAGGCATGATATTTTGTTGTTTGCAATAAATTATTGCTGTTATGGCTAATTTAAACCCGTCAAATCGTGATTGTGAGCCCTATTACAAAATGTAAGCCTTGTAAAGTCGGTTAAAATTATATTCCAATAAAACACATAGGACCAAAAACTAACCTTATCAGAACATGTGATAAAAATGATAATATAAATCTCCAAAGCTTTATAAATTGATCCACTGTCTCAAATACAATATGAATGGTTCTCACTGACAGTTGGCCATCCATCTAACGCTGCACTCCCCAGCAAACAGTGACAGGGCCATAAAATGACGCAATACACAATAACTCAAAATAATGAACAGTATAAGATTAAATTATTGCATGCTGTCGTTTCATATATCACTTTTGGCAAGATATCCTTCTCCTTTAGCATCCACAGCATGAGCACCTGAGCTTTGTGGATGTGCGTGTTAAAGAGTGTGACTGAGCCAGGAGGAGTCATGAGTCACTGACACCATGTCTGATGTGACCAAAGCAAACACGACCACGCACCATAATATAATACTACACACACCACTGTCACGATAAATACACATATCGTTCAATACATGGTTGATGGAACAATATTTTTTGGGGCTCGATATGTATCGCCAGGCCTGTCACAATTACAAATTTTGAATATTGCTACATCTCTACGATAGAATCAAAAGTACTTTACACCACTGACTGACCCAGTAAACCCTTTTCTAAATGTACAATATCTTTGAAAAAAATGAGCTGCAACAGATACAACGCTGAATAAAACATATAAAAGAAAAATATTATGCATTTTTTGTTTTGTTATTAGCTTTCAACATGCTCTTGAGTACCTTAAATTTGCCGTCTCATGTTTTGAAACAAAACAGCAGTTAGTAGATGGAGTTTAGCGCTTACACAATTTAGTTATGTTATTGCTTTAAGGGACTGAACAACATGCTATGATCAAGCTAGTAGCAGCAGTGAACGTGTTTAGATGGCAGAAATCCTCAGAACAAGTCTGGTGATGATTTAAAATAAGAGACGTTTAAAATCGTAAAAAAAAAAATCTATCGAGGGAGATAAAAGCTCCAAAAAGTCACTACACTACAAAAAGTGGATTTTAAGAAAGTAAAAAAGTCTTCTAACAAGAAATTAATTCTTATTTTTTCTCTAAAAAGAAAAAAAATCTTATCTAGGAAAAAAATCTTAAGACAAAAAATCTTATTTTAAGAAATAAAACCTAGCCTTTTCTTATTAAGATATATTTGCTAAAATCTGTTATATTTTTGTTTGTAACAAGATACAAAGGTTATTTTGAATCTTATTTAACTGTAGACTAAGAGTATTTTTCTTAATTTGAGAAAAAGTAAGAATACAAACATGTCTTGATATAAGAACTCAGAAGAACACATCGTTTATCCGTTTTGATCATTTATTTTCACACATATGAACTTGTGTGACGATGAGACAACAAATATACAAAAAAGCCATTGCAGAGTGGAGGCCTTTCACTGAGTGAGTGAATATGTTACTGTTCATTATATTATTTTATTAAATTATAAAAGCACTTTTCCTTTAAAAACTCCTTCCTTTAATACCACAAGACAAAGTTGTTACAGTATAAACAGGGGTTTAAGTTACAAGAAGGCATTTCTCCCCTGTAATTTTCAGCAATGTTTTTGCCTTCAGTACAAATTTGGTATTGGTTGTTTGTCAACCTCAGCTAAAATTTTCTTAAATGGTTGTGACTTGTTCTGTAACCAGTCCCATTACATTTTGTTGAATAAATTCAAAATAGAAAATGGTTTTGGTTGTTGTTTTTAAGATTATTTCTGGTTCCTTATGGGTGGCATTATCAAGAGGGCGGCAGTAGCTCAGTTGGCAGAGAGATTGTCTTCTGATCCAAAGGTCGGCGGTTCAAATCCTGCTCCTGACATAAACATCCTTGGTTGAGCGGTCAGATCCACTGACCCACAGGTTGGCGGTGCAATTGATGAGTGCCTCGAAGGTGGAAAAGCGCTATATAAATATGTGACCAGTGACCATTGACCAGAAGAAAGCTGTAAATCTTATGGGAATAAATTAGATAATTTTACTGAACAAAATTTCCTTGAAATGTGATATCCAATAAGAAATTATTGCTTACATTTTACAATTTTAAGGATATTTTTCCAACATCTAGTCTTAAAATGAGAAAAATATTCTTAAATTGAGCAACTTACAAACAAATCTTTACTGATTTATTCTTTTTTTTGAGTATAATTTTCTTGAATTTCCCCCTTCATTCAGAACATTTTGCTTAAATCAAGCCATTTACAGGGAGCAACTGGCTTAAATTGAGACATTTTTTCTTGTTTTTTGACTTATTTTTTTCTTGATCATCAGAAAAAAAAATCTTAAAACAAGTTTTCTAAGCAAGACATTTTTGCTTACCCCATTGGCAGATTTTTTTGCTTAAAACAAGCAATTTTAGTCCAATTTTAATTTTTTTTTTTCTTGTTTCTAGTAAGGCACTTTTTGCAGTGTATAGCATAATATGTGTCCTTTAAGTCATAAGTCATAATAAGTCCTTTAAGTCATAAGATAACAATCTATTATTAGTCATAGAAGTTACTTATTTTTGGATGTTTCTTATTGTAGTACATAAAAGAAAGAAAACAAATCCCACTAGTACCAAACGTTCACACGATAAATACTGAGCCCCAAAACATATTGTTTCATTGTTATTATATATTGAATGTATATGAACGTTATAGTAATTATTGTGACAGGCCTATGTATCACATGTAGCTTTCCTTTGCATTATTTGGGAACTTTTTTTCTTTTTTGTATTACATGAACATTTGACCAGTTAAAGGTTGAATAATTAATATGTCTATGATTTATCAGTGGTACTAACTAGCTTTTCGTTCATTATTTTAAATGTTACTTATGATGTGTATGTTCCTTCGGGAAAATGGCACTACGTTTTTTTTTTATCGTTTATTGCGATATTTTAGTTTGCAATATATCACCTTGAGACTACAGCGTAAATCTAATTTCATACCTGAACAATAAACTGGTATGGAAAATAATACTTTTGTCTGTTTTGTCAAAACGAAACTATACCACTCAAGAAGAACTGTGTGAAGACTGAATACTGTAGAAGCAAAATTAGATCACATGTGCCACCATAATTTCAGCAAAATCTATGGGAAAAACTGTATCGCCCTTCCAAATTTGTTATCGTGACAGGCCAAAGAATAAGAAATTTACACATTAATTTCTTAGGGCAGTAGCGTTGGAGGAGAGGGAGCAACCTAAAAAACACTGCCTTATTTGTTTTTTTAAAAATGTTTTTTCTTGGGACATAGCAAGCATAAACGAAATGAAGGATGAGCTCCAGGTTCTTAAATAGAGTGTGGCAAGCACCCAAGGGTGACAAGTCGTTAAATGAACAGTGCCCCAAATATATACAAACCATCAGGTTAATGTAAAATGTAAAATAACAAATGAATGTAAAGTGAAACAGATGCAAACAATAATAGATTAAAAGGAGTATATCTGAATACATAATGACAATGAATATAGTCGCAGGTAGAGAGAACAAAACTGGTGTGCTATATTTCTTTACATACACAAGCAAATCTGGTTGTTTCAGCATCTTACCGTATAAAAAAAGCCATCATTAAGGCCTTTGGGAGCTAAAGTTTGTAGACAATGAATCCAATAAGCCTCCCTTTGTATGAGCAGTTGGTCATGGTCTCCCCCTCTATGTGGAGGGGGAATATGTTCAATGCCACAGAACCGGAGGGAACAAAGATCATGAATGTGATCATTAAAACACACTGCCACAGGATAATCCCTGTCATTCCTCCGGATGGAGCTCTTGTGCTGTGGTCCGTCCAATGTATGCTAGGCCCCAGGGGCATTTCAGCATGTAAATGACATGTGCCGATGCACATGTGATGACACTTTTGATCAAATATTTCTTCTCGGTGTGAAGGTGTAAGAAATGGTTAGTTCTTACAGTGTTATTGCATTGGGCACAGCAACAGCAGCGGTAGTCGCCATTGAGAGGGCTCAACAGTGTTTGTGAGGAGAATTTGGATTTGGTTGTATTGGCCAGTACCAAATAATCTCTGAGGTTTTCCCCTCGTTTGTTTACAAAAAGTGGAGGATCTTAAAAGATGGTTCAAGTTTCTGGATCTGATTTCAAAATGTGCCTATTTCATAAAAAGATTTGATCGCATGTGTGATGCAAGTGACAGAAAATGTTTTAGTAATGTTTTAGTAACTCTGACCGGGACTTAGACAGAGCATGCACATATGCATCATCGACCCAGGACAGAGGAGAAAACGAGAAAACTCGTAGGAGAACTCTTCTTTTCATGGTGGCTTGCTAGATAAACTCATCAGTTGAATGGCAAATTCTTCTTTTTTCCGTGTTTCTGTTTATCGTGACAGGCTTAGAAATTACAATATGCAGAGTGCACATAAGGAGAAACAGAAAAGGAGAGTAGGATTTTGTAAACCTAGTGAAAAATTATTTGCATAAACTAAATCTTTGCTGTCATGACGATGTTTTAATGTCATTTTAAATCTGGTTGTTTTCAATGTGAGCAGAGACATGTACCAGGGGAGGACTTCTTATGTCTTCCTGCCTCACCTCCATCTCCTTTCATTCATCCGCTGCTCTCCTCTGTCCCTTTGACTGTCCCAATACATCAGTCAGTAACGTTCAGCCAGGCCAGCACTGTTCAGGGCTTCTCCACCGTTGTGCATACAGATGTTGCCATATCGAAATTTAATGGTGTGATTATTGTGAGAAGAAACATTAGGATATATTGATTACTCACATACATTACAAAACAAAAGTGAAATTCTTAATTTTCTTTAATTCAAGTATGTGACCAATTTTACGAAATCAAACTTCCTGAATACAAAAGTCAAGTTATTGTGGTATATAGACCCAGATAAAAGCGCTGTACTGTTTTGCTGTACAGATTGAATTGAAATGAATGATTTTAGCTTCTAAAATAGTCACTATTATTAGTTCCAGGTTCTTACAATTGATATGTGACCTGAATAATAATAGTCTTGACATCCATATGTGCACACTACAATCTAAACTATAGTTGGCAGAATGACAATGCTAAATTTAATCACAAACCAAACCCTTTTCTGAGCAGATAAATTATCAGGATTCAGAGCTTTTCTGTTTACTTCATCTTGCCGATCTTCACGATCCTTTTGAACTCAGAGTAGTCACATGACCATGCTTAGGAAGACGAAGACAATTCCCTCAGGTGAATACTGCCATTGTGCCCTTGGGCAAGACACTTAACCCGCCTTGCCCCCAGTGTCTGCGTGCGCTGGTGTGTGAATGTGTGAGTGAATGGGTGAATGGTTCCTTGATGTAAAGCACTTTGAGTGCCTCGAAGGTGGAAAAGCGCTATACAAATTTGACCATTTACCATTTAAAGTTCTGTTTTCTCATCTTGTGTCAGAATGGAAAATGCCAAAATGGAAATTATTTTATTCAAAGTTTTAAGCCTGTCTAGTTTAGTTTAAGTTTCCATGTAGTCCGAGAAAAGTCTAGGTTTAGACTTAAAGCGTGTGTACAACTGTAGAGTTTCAGATTGCCCTTAACAATTGCACTACTTGTGAATTGTAGAGCCAGACATTGTAGGAGTATAGTATAAATGTTATGCCATAATTAAATTACATTAAAACAAGGCACCACACAGCACTCACTAAATTACACATTAGCGATAGTATTAGCGAGGACAGTGTGAGCGCGAGTCTCCAAATGAGCAGTTACGTTAAGCGACTAAACACATCCTCCCTCCATCATCTCCACAGGAAGCCACTGGTGCCAGCCGTAACAGAGAAGCCCGCCAAACGCTCCCCCTCTCGCACATGTAAAGATTAGCACTTCCACAGGAGGCCAAGCACTGACATATGACCTGCCATTCATAGAGATACGTGTCATCATCAACACAAGGCGGGCAAACATACGCAATAGGACTTCTGTGTGGTAGAATGATAAAACAGCACATTTTAAATCCATGCATAACTTATAATTTGACATACTTAATAAAACAACAGAAATGTACTTTATATTAAGGACGTCAAGGTTTTTCTTTTTATTTCATTTATATCTTTTCATTCAGAGTGATGAGAAATTAGGACCGCTGCCATAGCGATTTTTGCTGCATTTTTTATACAGATCACTATCAGTCTGGTCATAGTTATCATCTCCCCAAATTCAGATGGGTGGGGGATTGAAAAGATTAGCCAATCATGGACAAGTTTGGTCTTTCTAGATTAAAACAAACATAACTGCTTACGAGGAATAAGGCAAGAAAAAAATATCATAAGCAACTGAAAAACACTGCGTATTTCTGCAGAATCAATGAGCGAAGCATAAAACCCTGGTAATCTGAGGTGAGAGAAGTTTGCTTTTATTGTAATTTAATGACAGAACACCACTGAGCTCATGTGTATCACATGCATCACTGAAATGAGAACAAACTTTGAGTTTGACTCGAGACGTGACGGAGTTGGGGAAACCAGGCTCAATCTTCATAAAGAATTATAGAAGTGAGTATTCTGGATCCCAGGCAAATAGTGATTAACAATTTAATACAAAATGTTACATCTAGTGAATTGGAAACATTCCTAAAAATGTTGCATATAACAGGAATCTGAAATCTTTTAACAAATCTCTAACAAATCTTTTATTAAATATTGTGTGGCTATAGATAGATTTAATAAAAGCCCAGAAACAATTCATACATACAGTATATCCAAATTTAGACCAACACTCAACCTAGTCTTTTTGTTTTTTTTTTTTTTTATCAAATTTACACAGCCAGTTTTCAACAAATGTGTAGCCAGCAGGTGAAATCACAGCCTCTTGTAATTGATGTTATTGTAAATAAAGGTCCAGCTAAAAGGCCCTGACAGATTCAACAGAGCCTTTCCACTCACATCCAGCCTCCTCTCACTGATCGTCAGTGACAGAAGCCGGGGCGGCCTCTGAAGCCTCTGTGTAGCTGATGTCAGACCACGGCACTCTCCAACAGTGAGCAGGCAGCAGGCACTGGCTGCGAGTCACAACTTTGGCACTTGGATTGTAGTTTGTATTTACATCAGATTTAAACGGCATCTTTATCTTACGCTGCTCATTTGTGGCACTGCATTTGAAGGGAGTGTGGTGATGGTTTGAACATACGCTTTGTCCAAAGTATAAGAAATCAGATAAACTAGTAAACCACTAAAACTAGTATCAAAACTAGATACTCATTTGAAGTATCGATACTAAAAGAAAAATCACATAAACTGACGCCTATTCCTTCGAAATCAGGTTTGACATGTTAGTATCGTGACACATTGTAGCACTAATGCTTTGATAATATTGAAAAACAATTTAAATCAGTACATCTGCTAATAACATCTCATGCATACACTAAACAAAAAACCTTTTTAAAATTCTATTGTATAGTATTGTATGTATTGTATTGTTGCTCAGACAACAAAACAAGCAGGCAAATATGTTTTCAAGGCTTTCTAAAGATCGTTGTGCCTCAGTGCTATACTGAACAATAGAATTCAAGCAAATAGGGCAGGGTAACGCGAGTGTTTTGCAGTTGTGACATGATGGAAATATTAAAACAATTTCTACCTCAGCTTAAAGAGACTGATCACACTGGATTAGATTGGCATTTTAAAACAACTCTTAATGTGCGATATATTTCACAACAAATACAGTGCAAGAACTAAATTATTATTTTGTGTTGAATATGACATTCTAATCGGGCTGGAAGATATTGACAAAAAGAAATATTTCCTTATTGTTTGTAGTATTCCAATAATGACAATGTCAATCCAACAGAAATGTCTTTAAATGTCTCTCTGTTAGTTGAGGTTTAATTATCAGACAAATGTGAAATGTCTGTAAAATTCATATCATAAGTGGTATCAAGATTGAGTTTTACATTTTAGTATCATGAAGAAGACTACAACATACAGTATTATCTATGCCTGTGTCCTCACCCTTATGCAGTAACATAGACAAACACTATATGTGATACCAGATACAATTCACTGCTTGTTTCTTTACGATCAGACATGAATCACCGTGAAAAGGTCATTGTTTTGCTCATGTACCTTCAGTAAGCTGCCCGGGGATTTGAGTCAGATAAGTCACCATTGACCTTAAAGCAAAGGCAGCGGGTCAGTCTCTTGTCCGTCCCTTAGACAAGGTGGCTGTGAGAGGCAGTCACGTGTGCCCCATTTTCTGTGCTACTTACTGTTAGACTGAATGACTAAACCAATAATAAGCAGATATGAGGAAAGGTCTGTTTAATTACACATTAAGTATGAGTGTACACTGTCCCTTTGTGCCCTTTGGTGGTGGCAGAACCCAAGATTTTAGTCCAGTGCACTGCATGAAGAGTTAATGCGCTTCCATATAATTGGCTGCTTTGGTTAACGCAGCCTTTCCAACAAAGACTAACAGGCTAATGCAACTGATTTTCTATTTGCAGCATTTCTTCTACTATAGCTGGTGTCGCTAATGGTGGTTGCTTGACCCTTGATGCTTTCATTACCAATTTGATGATTATCAGTCGTCAATTTTATTGCTTAAGTAAAACAGTAGATACAGGAGCAAAACATTTACTCAAGTAAAAGTATCACATTTACAAATCCACATAAGTAAAAGTACTGAAATACATGTTTAAAATGTTACTTTATAGTAAAATGTAATGGTTCCACATGCAGATTTTTGATCATTACTAAAGCATAAAATGTGGTGATATTGATAAAGAATTGTTCAGTTTATTTATTTATTTATTTTTTCAGTTTCTAAATATTTCGAGACTTTTTATATGAATATTTTTGTTTGCTTAAAGCCTTAAACCTTTTGGCCGGATGTCACCATAAACATGCTAAAAAATAACCCCTCAGACCATACAGAAAGTACTTTTTACTTTTCAGTCCAATTAAAAAATGTGCTGGAGTAGAAATAAGGGCTGCACAATTTAGGAAAAATATCTAATAGCTATTTTTCGGACCAGTTTGCGATTCCAATTAGATTTACGATTTATGTTGGAGTTTTGTTCAAAGTTCGCATTTTAAAATAAACAGGATAAATGACAAAAAGATTTGACAAACTTACAAACTAATTTTTATTAAAAAAATCACATGTATTTCAGAACGTGTTTATTTTGTGCAGATCTAAACTAAAGGGATGGGAATTTTAATAAAATAAAGTAGGATATTTTGCTGTTTGTAGTGGACATTGTGGCATTTCCAAAATTACAGCCTTTGCAATTTGCTAATTGCATTCATTAAAATTGTGATTTCTATTCAATATTGATTCATTGTGCAGCCCTAGTAGAACATACAGACACCTACTATCAAATGAAGTAGAAGTACAGATACCTAAAAAATGCATTTCAGTACAATACTTTTACTTTTGTACATAGTTATTTTCCATCACTAATGATTATATACTGTGTTAACTATATCCCCGTTGACAGAGCTGCTTGGTTCGCTGTTCTGTGATAATTTTAATACCTGGATTACACACGAGACCCCTCTCTTCACCTGTATGGGTCGACAGCCCACCTCAGAGCAGCAGAGCACAGGGCTGTGAAATGGCAGTACCACAGCTTTAGACACTACAGAAACCAGCTCAGCGTTTTATCTCTCTCATGCTCCTGCGGTGACTACAACACAAGGACCAGAGCCAAGCCAGCACACCTGCCCCACAGAGCATCTTTTGTTCAAAATCTGCTGAAAATAAGGAATAGGGAAATTTGTTGTTGATGCAGCAAAAATTAAGCCAAGATGTGTGCAAAAGGTATAGCCAATACACAAGGGGCTTCCAAATACATTTTAATAACAGGGAATGTGATGTAAAACATGTCTTAAAGAACTATACACACACACACACACACACACACACACACACACACACACACACACACACACACACACACACATATATATATATATATATATATATATATATATATATATGTACTTTTTTCCCTTTTTTTGTGGCGCACAATGGTAACTAATTTAAAGGTGAACTATTTGTAACTTTTCTGGGGCAGGTAGAGATGTTATTGCTTGGCCAGGAATGTCCCACAGATGAAATTAAACATATAAACAAGCAGCTGACGCTACCAGACTAAGTTAAAGGTCAGATTTGTTCAGAGGCGACTAGTGATATAACGGTATCCAACCCTCATGGTACATTTTTGCGATTTTGTGGTGACTAGGCTAATAGAAGTGTAGATTCCTTGAATGCCTTGAAAAGGCTTTGGTGTCGGGCTGAATGATTTGAACTAATAGTGATTTCTGAGAAACATTGTGATTAAATTTGTGATTCATGTTTTAATATTTGGATTATGTTCAAGCGTACATTTTAAACCTGTCCAAGAGCATAAACATTTGACTAAAGAAATCTTGGCTCCTGGACGCAGAGCCTTTCTGTGTGGAGTTTGCATGTTTTCCCTGTGTCTGCGTACATTTCCTCCCGGTGCTCCGGTTTCCCCTTCCACTAAAAACATGTACAATAGGTGTGTGAATGAGAGTGTGTTTGTGAGCGTGAATGCAGGAACACAGGAAAACTAGCCCATGGCTAATTCCTGTGTTGCATGCTCATTAACATGTACTGTCCTGACCAAATAAACAAACAGTGGAACTTTTCAGGCAAAGTAATACCATCTTCATGGAGACAAGCAGGTGGCAGCCCCTCATAGTGTAGCATTTTTAAAAAAGACATATTGAAACTTTATGCTACTGACTCTATAACTTAAAAGTTAGATAATCCATGTAAATCATTTTCTAAATGTATGAAATTGTAAAAAAGTAAAATAAAATAAATAGGAGCTGTAATAAATAAATAGCAGAACAAAACACTTAAGTACTAATTTAGTATATAATTAGTCATAGAAGTTACATATTTGACCCTCCACAGCAATCTTATTATGCATTATAAAAAAAGTAAATAACCCACGATATATATTGAGCCCCAAAAAAAGTATTGTTTTAACTACTATTTCTTGAACAGTGAGTGGCCGTAGTAATTATTGCGACAGGCTGAGTCAGAAGAGAAAGCTGTCGTGACCATGAGTTGTATTTATCAATTAGTGTTGCATCTTGTCCGTTGTTAATATTCTTGTTCATGAACCATCTAAAATACATTATTGCTGCTTTGATGAGTGTGGTAAATATGGATCACATACAGAAAATGTACACGAGATTTTGCATTCGCTTCATAGTTCAATGCACTTTATTAATTAATTGGGTCTAATGCAAAATCCTCCGTCTCTCTGGGCAACACAACTGTATAAATATTATCTGAGATAGAAGAAATGATCACTACATAGTGTGTGGATAGAAGTAAACATGCATGATTTATGAAGATAAAAAGCTTCTGCTGCATACAGTTTCAGTCAAGAGCAGTTTACACACAAAACAACAAAGAGGCAAGAAAATGCCAGTACAGCTTGGAGTACTATAGTAAATAATCGCTCAGTCATTCCAGGTGAACACATTTAAGTTGAAAATACAAGGGCAGGTGATGTCATGAAAGTATAGTACATTGATTTATTTTCACAAATGAAAGGTGTTCATTTACCAAGTGTACATGGCAACAAATGCAACCCAATACGAGCAGTCTCTCTCTGTACAAACAGTAAGCTAAGACGACAGCATATATTATACTCCTTATATCAGACAGCGTAGCATCCACAATGTCCTACTTTCGCCTGATGTGGCACAATGTAAACAAACACCCTGAGGTCACCCTCCGGAGGTCAAACATGGCAGGATACCTTCACACTCTCCACTCCTCAGCACATACAGCTTTTATAACACTCAGCTCAGCTCACTCAATACTCAGACTGTATCTCCAGCTATTGCAAACATGATCTACGGATGATTTGAAAGAAACCAAGGAGTAAAATAACAGCTGGATCTGGCATATTTGCTGTATTTGTCTGGCTTTTTGAAGAGTGCACTCATCTTCAGCTGCGGAACAATGCTTACCACACTACATCACCCATAATCCATCACAGAGACATAATGCAAAAGATGCAGTAGCAAGAACGTGGTGCAGTAACAAGAAGTTCTAAAAATAGTAAACTGAGTAAAAAAGTACAGAAATTTTAAGACATGATGAAGCACCACAGAGAAAGGATGTCAAAAAGTTTCTGAGTACAAGGAGACCTCAAAAGGATGCAATTTACTGAAGCGTAGTAAAAATAAGTAGTTTGCTGAAACCACTTAGGTGATGGCCTTTGATTATTTTGGTAAATCGACTGTTTCCTCAGCACAGAATAAAGAATGCTTAAAGGAGAAACATGATACTCACCAGGTCGTGGTTTGTGGAGTTGGAGTCATCTTCAGGGAAAGGGACATAGACAGCTAAGGCCATGCAGTTGGCAAAAATAGCAATCAAAATAAAGATATCAAATGGCCTGGAGAAAATGGTTAAGGAGAACAATGAAATAAATGTAATAGATATAATACTTTATAACCAGTAATTAATACATAGTTTTAATTTGATATTGGTATGATTAAAACAACAAGCGTAACTTAAAGGTGGAATGGAGGATTTCTCGCCGATTTGAAAATCTGCGACTGTTAGTCCTTTTTTTGAAAAAGCGCATGCGCAGGTTCCCCCTCCCTCCCGCCCCGTTTCTCCTGACTGAACGCTAGCAAACCTCGTGAGCAGCACGCCCAGCAGCACTGCCCCATGCGCATTTGTTTACAAGACGATTGGTGTCGCTTTCTCACGACAACCTCCGCGAAGAAGATTTAATAATACACTTCACATACAATAAGCTAAAAAAAGAGTCAGATAAACAGTTACCTGTCCAGCAGAAAGTTTGCAGCGGAGGCATCAGCCTGTTTTGCGCTTTCAATGCTCGCCAGAGCGTAAACGATTCCCCCAGAATAACACGTGTTTTGTTTCTTTCCTCTGCAGACTTTCGTCTCTTCTGTGGCTTCATAAACAGTCTTTCTCTTCGTCCCTCAGCCATTTCGGTACTTCTCGGCGGATGAAAGTTTAGACCTACAATGGACGGAACTCGCCGCTAACCTGCTACATAAACACACTAGCATATCAACCTCGCATGCGCCAGGGGAAGCGGCGTTTCCCTTGACGAGCCTGCGGCGTGCACTATGCGCGAGAATGATTGACACCTGAGCGGACCAGTTATTTGTGCTACCCACGAGGAAATGAGATTCTGATTTGTTGCCCGAAATCCTCCATTCCACCTTTAATAAAAAAACAGAAATGCATCATCATCATCATCACGCCGTTGTAAAGGATACTTCCACTCCACCAGGCTGATACAGGCCCTGCGTATGGGGTTGTTGAGGTTGAGGCAGAAGAGCGCTCGGGGCGGCCTGCTGTTGGCGTTACTGCCCTGCTTCTTGCTTTTGGCATACTGCTGCCTCTTCTTCTGTGCCAGAGCACCCACCGGGATGGTGCTGGACACAGGGGCAGGTGCAGGAGGTGGTGGCGGTGGAGGGGCTGGAGCAGGGGCTGGGGTGGAGGTGGGTGGGGCTGTGGGGGCCGTGGAGGTGGGGTCTGGGGCGGGCCCGTTGGCGCTCATACTGTGGGTGTGCTTCGGTGAGGGGCATCCAGCAGCATGGACCCGCCAGGGCACAGGGACGGGTGAGAGCGGGGCACAGCTGTCTGACCAATGAGCTGGCACTTTACCAGGGCCTCAACCTCGGCTGCTGCCAGCATACTTTGCCGCTGAGGAAACAAAGATGAAGGTGAGTTAGTATAAACGCAAATCAAGAATTTTAGTTCAATTCAATTACAGCAATTTGTGTGTCCTAGAAGGCTGCAAAAAACAATATTTCTTAACACGCTCCTCGTGATCCTCTGCAAAGTAAGAGCCTGTCACGAGCAGAGTCATTATGGTACCAGGACAAATGACATTCAGGTCACACTAAATGACAAAGCAGAGTAGTGTAAAAGGCTAATGCAGAGCTGCCCCTGTCAGGCATCACTCCACACTGTCATCACTGAAAGTCCTTGAACTGCAGCAGGCCCACAGCAACAAACACTAAAGGTCACACTGCATTGGTGCCCGGAAATTATCTTTATGTTCGCAGACAGAAAACGAAATCTGTTTTAGTAATTTTAGCCTTCAGTCACACGACAGTCAGCCCATCTCCCCTTTGTGCTGTGATGCTGCTCTCAAGAAGCTGACGCCAGTGCAAACACCGCCAGAACAAAGCAAATTAAAGGCTTTTTTCACCGGAGCTGCGGTATGAACAGCATCAACACATGTCTACATGGTAATAATGCTTTTCCAATGAGTGATTCGTGACAAATTTAACATGATCAGGCGTCCTCCCATTTCTCCTTGGACGCTACCAAGGTAGGATGCGTAACCCCCTCTCCTCAGCCGGGGGGCGGCAGTGTCCCCGTGCTCTGTCAGATGCTCTTCGCTTTTATTGAAAAAACATCTGGTTAAACGTCTTGACATCCGACTCCGATCAGTGAGCTGGTCAGATATAGTGTTGCTGTCCACCACCTGACGTGTTTGTTAAAGGTGGGCTTCAGTCTCCACGGCGCAACCCGAGTCTTTCTACGCGTCTTTGTAACAATTAGCTCCCCTCCTCCAAAAGAGACCGGCGGAGCTCAGCAGCGCCGAGAGCAAAGTGGCCATTAATATCGCCCGACGCCTGACAAAATGACTAAAAGCACAATGTACTTAGCTCAAAGGAGAAAAGGGCTGCTAAGCTAAGCTAACTTCAAACCTTGTTGAGTCTTTACCTTTGCTGAAGACTCCACAGTTCGGCCGCGGTCTCTTGTCCACTGATCTCGTCCACAAGGGGCTAAATCCGAGGTCCAATTTTAAAGAGCGGGGTAAAAATCATGTGGACACATCCAGATCCTGCGCCTCAGTCCAGCTCCGTCATGGTGATGAGGAGAACAGGAGACTGGAGAGTGCGCACCAGACAACAGAGCATCCTCGTCCCAGGCATATCGTCACGGCGTCAGTGCACGGGGCAGGGGCAGAAGAAGTGTGGGGCAGAGCTTTGGAGAGACCACCCTGGTCCTGCACCAACCTCAGAGCACGGGTCAGCGTCTTAGCAACACATGGGTCGGTATAACACCTTAAAACACACATCAAGTGCACCATGCTCCAGTCACGTGAAGGTCACTCAAGCCACCAATCAGAGGAGCACCTCCATATGATCACATGCTTTTCTCCCTATTGCAGAAATTGTTCAGGCTCAGCTCATGAAATGTATCCTAATGTCAATTATTTGATGCCAATCAAATGTTGTTGGAGGCTAACTAACACTAATCAATTAGGCCCACATAGGAGCATTTACCTTATTTTGACAATTTTGAACTACTGCCTATTATTAGCCTATCACTCCAAGACTTTGGCTATTTCTAAAGGGTTAGAGGCATATGTGACAGTGGCATCTATGTTTGTTTTTTGAAAATAGTGAATTATCGAGATGGATTTATTCATAGGGTACATCACTAAGATGAGGCATATTCTCCTGCATTTAAGTTTCATGAGCATGAGAATAACCTATTAGAAAATCTAGCTGGTACGTCACCTATTTGCAAATAGGTGACGTACCAGCTATAGGCCAATTTATATAGCCTATACATTGCAACTTGTTCAGCGTAGAGTGGAGTGATTGCTATTTACACATACGCTAATAACTTGTCCTAAAGGCTAGGTAAATAATGGTCGCCCATTGACTGTATTGGCGTTTAAATGACAACATCTCCCAGATGAACCTTTTGTGTGTGTGCATGGTGATAAAGTAAGCCAACACCACATGTTTGATCTGGAGGCAACGCACCTCTCTCCTGTTACAGCTGCTCTTTATCCATCTGGATCAGAACAGAAACATGTATTAAAACATGCCATGATACCATACTATAGTGAGAAATATAATACTTGTTGTAATTTGGGATCAACAGGTGGTTCTCTGTCTGCTTTGCACAATTCTGCACATGTATCCCACACTAAAGAGCAACCTACAGCTATAATCCCAAGAGACTGGAAAGTCACCAATGAGTGCAGATAGCAGCTTCACTTCCAGTTTTTTCGTCATCGGTTGAAATTATTGGTTAAAAGTGTTTTTCTTCCTCCAAAATTCCTCTCTGCAGAATATTGTCTTCTACAAAACTGATGTATAAAGTGTTTTTAAGTGTTTTTTGCAGTTTTAGTAAAACACTGTGGTGTGAATAGCATTTTTCATGTCACTCACAAATGTGTTCGCCTAATGTTGAATTTATATTCTTTAGTGCAACACATTCACCTTCCCTTTAAATCTACAATACATAAAATAACAACTTTTATACACAAAAAAGCACGTTTTAACAGTTACACATAGACCAGAATGAGCTCATTTGTCATTTATACACTAAGAAGAGCCCTGGGGTTAACAGGTCAAAAGGAATAATGGTTATAATATAGCCGCAAGCGGCAATGATCGGCCCTCGCCTACGCCAGATCCCCATAGCAAAGAGCGCTTACGCCCAATTTCCCCCTCATAAAATACTTGCTGCCGAATCTGTGGCGCTACCATAGCCTCCTATGCTCATATTTCATTGAAAATGTGTAAAATTGGTCAAAGTTTCAGGCTGCACTTTAAAGACTGTAGTACTTGTGCTAAAATCCTGGATAACTTTAGATGGCCCACTCCTCAAGATCATTTTCACCACATTTCTGGATGGTCGGGCTTACGCCCAAGGAGGAGTGCGTTAAAGTACAAAGTTTAATTTGAGCGACTTTAAGTTTTTCCCATAGGAATAACATGGGGTTTTTCTGTCTTTTGTAAAATGTTGGCAAAGTTTGCGGCTTAGCCACTTGCACGGAGACCATAATACCTATCTTAATAATTTGGATAACTTTTGGTGCCCACTCCTCAGGATGATTGTCACCAAGTTTCTGATTGATCGGGACTTACTGAGGACGAAGTTTGTTAAAGTACAAAGTGAAATTTGAGAGATTTTTGCGATTTTCCCCAGGAATAACATGGGGTTTTTCGGTCTTTTGTAAAATGATTGCAAAATGTGCGGCTTCGCTGCACGGAGACTGTAATACCTATCCTGATAATTTGGATAACTTTTGGTGCCCCACTCCTCAGGAAAATGTCCACCAAATTTCAGGTTGGTCGGGCTTATACTGGAGGAGTTAGTTAAAATGCGTAGTAAAAATATGCAAATTTTGATTTTCCCATAGGAATAACATGGGATGTTTTGGTCATTGGTACGGCTTTGCCATTACAAAATATGACTTGGGTCTGATTAGCTTTTTTGATCGGTAGGCCAAATGGAATTTTGTGCAAAATTTCAAAAATTCTAAAAACTAAATTTTTGCTCCCCATATAAAAAGTTTGCTTTAATCTGTAGGGGGCGCTAACGCGCGGAATTTAATTATTTCACTTCTAGTAGGTTTCAGGCAGGGAGTTTAACAACTGATTCAAATTTGATGCAATTCGGACTTTATATGTGGAAATGGGGGCAAAATTAAAAATTTGAAAATTTCAGGAATTGTGGGCAAATTTTGCGGCTTCGCTGCACAAAGACCAGAAACGTATGGTTCCTGATTTGGATAACTTTTAATGCCACACTCCTCAACTTCATTTTCACAAAATTTCAGCTCGTTCGGGCAAAAGCCCTAGGAGGAGTTCGTAAAAGTACTAAGTTTAAAAAAAACGCTGAATCAGGTTTAGCGAATTTTGATCCAATATGGCCGACAACTGGTTGGGCGGACGGCGTTGCCGTAATAATATTTTTTGCTTCTCTTGTCACTATCTACCTCTCTTCCAAATTTCATGATTCTACGATCAAATTTTCTTTTGGCACTTTCCTATCCGTAATGCATTTTTGTACACTTGGGGCGCTGACGCGCCATATTTTTGAATTTTGGAAATCGGAAATAGCCAGAATGTAGAGAGGCACGATTTTTAGAGGTGTGCAAATTTTCCTGACTTTTCGTCAATGTTCACTGGGTGAAAAATAGGGGGGTTGGTCCCAAGAAGAAGAAGAAAGAAGAAGAAGAAAGAAGAATAATATTCCGATGCGAAAACAATGTTTCCCCTTTTTTTTATTTAGCAAACTATACATTTTCGGAAAGCGCACGCGCTTTCCTACGTTTTGGTATGGGTCCCTGGTCACTGGGAGACACTTTCGAGAATTTTTTAGTGGGCTATACTTTCTGTTAATTGGCCCTATTTACAATAGTAATGTTCAGTTTTTTACATTACATTGTTATATGCACGAACGTGCATTGAGTTGGGAAACGCATTAGTGGGCCGTCATCCCCACGTGGCGCTTCGTTTAGTCAAGCGCCGTCGCATTTTCGCCGCAGGCTTAGCCCGTTTACAGCGATAATGTTCAATTTTCCCACTACTAATTGGTATGCACGAACGTGCATGAGTTGGGAATGCGTTAGTGAGTGTTTGAGCGGGCGAGCGCTTAGCTGATTTCGGCAGTGCGCACTGCGTGCGCATTTTCCGCAGCTGCGTTTGCCATGCGGCACTGCAAAAATTAATAGGCTCTCGCCAGCTTGTGGCGCTCGGGCCTAATTATTATTTTTTTTTTTTTGCATAATCCAACCTTTTTTGAAAAACGTCCAGTTTTGATGTCCTGCAGTGTGATAGCTGTAAAGCTTAAAATAATGTTGAAAAAAGTATTCTTTAAGATAGGACAGTAATAAAATTATTAAATCAACACCCTAGAAGTTTTTTTATTTTATTTTATGCTATTTTTAACATAACAAATTTGTAGTGAATGTCCTGTAGTGTGACACGTCACATGTTAACGACATGTTGAAATATCTATAAATATTAGAGTTCGTAAAAAGCCATCTTATACACTTGTTGTAGAACTGATTTGTTTATTAGAACTGTTTTCTCCATAGTGTACTTGTGTCACACAAGAAAAAACGGCATTATACCCCCAAATGTCAAGTACCGAGGTATATACAATACACTTATCAACAATGCTTGGCTAATAATCTTCTTTAGTAACAACACATAGGGTGAACCCGCAAGGACCTAAAGGCCCATTATTTTAAAATGGCCATAATGAGACTTGAATCATCCAATTGAATTAGCAAAGAAATAGACACACAGTAATTATAATCAAGCTTTTTAACACAATCTAGATTAAAAAAACAAAACAAAACACACAAGTCACCTCACTGGGCTTCACACATTCAATGAATGTGTCCCACTATTGTGTCAAATTGTGAGAAATACAAACTAAATGTACTGCATCATTAAGTAGTAAATTAACCTTGATGTCCTACCTTTCCAATCAAGTCCCATTGTTCTTCTCTTCCTTCCCCATAGAGCCTACTGAGCCATGCTGAACACACTGGTTATTTCCCTGTAGTGGAGGAGTGTGGCCAGTGAATGGAGAGAAGTAGACTTTCAGCGGGTGACGACGCACCAACAAGGCTTACTGTATCAGCTTACCGTCTGCCCAAGATAATACTTCTTCTAGAGTTGTCCTGAATTATTCACCTTGCACCAGGTAATGTGTATGTGTGTATTTGGTAACACGATACACAGCTGGGAGTACATGTTTGATCACATGTATGGTATTTTTAGGCCTATAAATTATTATTACCACTACAGCAACAAATAGCATCAAATAATATGCATTGCTTACACCTCTAAAGAGGATTTTTTAAATCAACCTTCCCTCATTATTCCTAACCAACAATAAAGCTTCCAAGTGACCAGCAAACCAATTTTCTCCAAAGCCTGCCGATCCCATGAGAAATGCCTAATCCAGTTCATTTAAAAACACTGAAACAAGGTGCAGTGGCTCTGAAGGACTATGGAGGTCATCATGCACTTGATCTGAAACAGTAACTGCCACTTAGTTTATAAAATATCATAATCATAAATAGCACAAGAGATCACAAATCAGCTAGAACACAGGTAGAGTACAAAGTACATTGGCAGAACATCCGGTGTGCAGTGCATGCTCGCAAAAAGATAATCTCCTCATTTTACAACGATAGCCTATTGACAGATTCGATTTGTATCAAACACACAACCTATCCAAATAAATGTAATAGAATATTATTATAATATTATGTTGTATACCAACGTAGAACACACTATTTAAGTCCGTTTTAAGCAAGATGTGTGTTTGAAATAGAGAAGTGTTAATGTAATATATGCATAAGTAGCAATATTTGTGCAAGCATGTATGTACTTGAAGTATAGCAGTAGTGATGGAGCCTGAACGCCCTGCAGCGCAGCTGTTCTCCCTGTGCATCGTCAACTTCACTGTGAGCCACAACATGCTCAGCCTCTTTCTCTACTCGCCTCTCCGCTTTCCAATGTCTTCTCCACCTCTTGTACTGTCCAGAATAATCCTATTTACTTCACCCATTTATCTGTGTGTTTGCATTGGTTGAATTAACTGGGCTTTACTGTGTCCATATGATCCAGTCATCCTAACAGCACTTATGTTTCTGATACATCTTATTGCTGCAGTTGGAGGTGGGGCTTGGTGACAGACGTCTCTCAGAGAAGGACAAACTGTGTGTCATCAGAGTGAGCACAGAGCAGTTTAAGGAAATGGAGTGATAAGAGCAGAGGGGAAGAGGCAGCCGCCTGGAGCAGACACTGGCATTAAAGCAACACTCCATTATAAGAAGTGTGGTATGCAGATGAAGATGATATTATTGTTGAGTTCATTTGGCTTTGTTTTTCATATTGTGAGCACAGATGTGGGTCAGGGTCTAAGTGTACATCTGGGACTACTTGTGCGTCTGCGTTTGTTGCTTGTATGAAGTGGTTGCAGCTAACAATACTGCCTAATTACGAACTGCACCTGCTTTGGTGATGCTGCAGCACACATGTCTGAGGTTATATTAAGGCTTTGTACCACAAGTGGCTGTTTTGCTCCTCTTTTTCTGCCAGAAATATTAAAAATAGCAACATTCATGCTCTCCAAATGTATTTTCCCTCCAGGAAGTGTGCGGTTCAGGGTGCCTGACATTGGCTGTGCACTATCACATGGCCTAGTGTTTGTTAGTTTCTATTGGTTGGCACCTGTGGGTCTGTGTGAAGAAGAGCTTTTCTGACAGGAGCCGGAGCCCAGAGGAGCTGCTGCAGAGTGGGAGAAGGACAGTGTGTTACAACATGAGAGAGAGCTCAAGAGAGACACAGAGCTCCAGAGGCACAGTCAGTGCTCCAGAGGCATAAACAGAGCTCCAGAGGCACAGACAGAGCTCCAGAAACACAGAGCTCCAGAGGCACAAACAGCTCCAGAGGCATAAACAGAGCTCCAGAGGCACAGACAGAGCTCCAGAAACACAGAGCTCTGGAGGCATACACAGCTCCAGAGGCACAAACAGAGCTCCAGAGGCACAGACAGAGCTTTAGAGGCACAGACAGAGCTTTAAAGGCACAGACAGAGCTCCAGAGGCATAAACAGCGCTCTAGAAGCACAGACAGAGCTTTAGAAGCACAGACAGAGCTCTAGAAGCACAGACAGAGCTTCAGAAGCACAGACAGAGCTCCAGAGGCACAGACAGAGCTTTAGAGGCACAGACAGTGCTTCAGAGACACAGATTGTAAGCCCCAGAGACACAGAGCTCCAGGGACAGGCAGAGAGCTCCAGAGGCAAATGCAGAGCTTCAGAGGGACAGACAGAGCTTTAGAGGCAAAGAAAGAAGTCCAGAGATACAGACAGCGATTAGGAGGCACAGACAGAAAGCTCCATTGGCACAGACAGAGCTTCAGAGGCACGGACTGAGCACTTCAGAGGCACAGACTGAGCACTTCAGAGGCCCAGACAGAGTTTCAAAGGCAAAGAAAGAAGTCCAGTGACACGGACTGAGAATTCTGGAGACACAGACCGAAAGCTCCATGGACACAGACTGAGAGCTTCAGAGACATGGACTGAGAACTCTAGAGGTACAAACTGAAAGCTCCATGGGCACAGATTTAGAGCTTCAGGGGCACATGCTGAAGCCTCTGCATCAGAGACACAGACTAAGCTTCAAAGGCAGAGACAGCTTCAGTGGCACATACTGAACGCATCAGACACAGACTGAGAGCTTCAGAGGCAGAGACAGAGCTTCAGAGGCACAGACTGAAAGCTTCAGAGGCACAGACAGAACTTCAGAGGCAGAGACAGAGCTTCAGAGGCAGAGACAGAGCTTCAGAAGCACAGACAGAGCTTCAGAGGTAGAGACAGCTTCAGAGGCACAGACAGAGCTTCAGAGGCAGAGACAGAGCTTCAGAGGCAGAGACAGCTTCAGAGGCACAGACTGAAAGCTTCAGAGGCACAGACAGAGCTTCAGAGGCACAGACAGAGCTTCAGAGGCACAGACAGAGCTTCAGAGGCACAGACAGAGCTTCAGAAGCACAGACAGAGCTTCAGAGGCAGAGACAGAGCTTCAGAGGCACAGACAGAGAGCTTCAGAGGCACAGACAGAGAATATTGAAATCCAGAGATAGAGCATGATGATCACCGCTGCGAGGGAGAGAGAAACAGGGAACAACAGAGAAAAGAAGTTCTCAGCAATTTCAAAATCACCTGAGTTCATTCATCTTTATTTGAGTAGCTTTGATAAAGGCCATGTTTTTGGACTTGTTATAGGGTATTCTGACCTAATTTCTCTATATTTCTCCATCAAATGAAAAAAAAAAAGGGATCTCAATGGAGAGAAATTTCCTTTCAAACTAGTCAAACCATTTTGGCTTTTGCTTGCTAGAAAAACAAAGAAATAATAAAAATACATACAAGTCAGAATCTTTAAGTCCAAAAATTCAGTTCCTCTAATATAAAATAAAATATTATATATATATATATATATATATATATATATATATATATATATATATATATATATATATATATATATATATATATATATATATATATATATATAATATAAGAAAATATTCTTAATTCTAGTGATTTATCTCATGTAGATATCACATTACTTGCAAGAGACTCATAAATAATAAAGCAAATGAGTGGATTGAAAAAAATAAATAAATTAAAAGAAAACACTAATACCATAAACTAAATTACACAAAACAATATTTTAGGAATCTTTCTTAAATGTATGAAATGCAGTAAATAGATTAGATTATTATGCTTTCTTTGATTTACGTTTTTGTTTTTTATGTATTTTGCTGCAAGCAATGGCAGGAATAGTTAACATTTATTGAAAAAGAGTTCCCTCTGCTGGCCAATGTTTTAAATACAAGTCTGAGATTTTTAACTCTGCCATCAACCTTCAGTGTTAAGTACACATAAAAATTGGTTTAATTGCAAGAGAGTTTTTCACTTACTGTTTTGAATTATGTATTTTTGAGTTTTATGCTGTATTATTTGCTTCATTTTGGGCTTACTTATTCCTTAGTTAACCTATTTTACAAAAAAAAAATTAAAAAAAATAAGTATACGCACCAGCATTTATAATTCCATTTATAATTTTGTTGTGAAAAAAGAATACTCAAATGTAATTTTATCTTTTTATTTCAAATCAGAGATTATCCTCTAGATGGCAGACAAACCCCTTATAATGTGCATGTCATCGTTGTCTATGGTTTCTTGGGAAACATCTTGTAAATTGTATGTGTAGTTAAACATAATGACCAAATTTTAATATTACCCAACCAAAAATCAACATTGTAACAATCTATATAATTCTTTGTGCAATAGAAATAGACATAACATTTTTTAGGGCTTAAAAGGAAAGAACATGTTGTCCCCAGAGCAGGCATGTCACGCTCACTGAACATCATCAAACAAGAAAAACATCCAACTGAGAAATAGCAAGCACAAAGCAGAGATGCATTTTTACAAATAATAAAAAATGTACAATGCCAAGCATGCTCTTTTAGGTTATATAATAGTATGTTGTCCAGTCAGTTACAATACAATTGATTACATCCATTAAGGACACACAAATACTTTATCACACCAAGTCCTGTTTTCAAATAAATAATTGAAAAATCACATGTGCTGAAATGTCTAGTATTGTTATTGAAACATGTAACATGTTACATGCTACAATAACATAAAATATTGTTGTGTACAAGATATCTTGCAACAAAAAAAGATTGATTTTGTAGGAACAAATTTGAGGAGGCTGATGAAACTGTTGTGTGTGTGAATAACAATACAGTCTGCGTACCAAATGTGATGTATGCATTCAGACAGTTGCCCTGAGCCCCCACGCCTCCCCTCCCCTTGAATGTCATACACACAGGTTTACCACTCTGCCACACCTCCACCATCCCACTCCAATGCAGCCAATGGCGTAAGCTGCCTCCATTTTGAAAGGTCACACCCAACCAGCATCATCCAACCTCTGCCCCCGCCCCATCTCTGTCTGTCTGTGGATAAGTCAAGCTCTCCTCCACCTCTCTCTCTCTTTGACCGTCTCTACATCACCAAGTCAATTCAAACATTGCACTTTGCTATTATTGTTTTACTTTTTTCATACAGTGGGATTTGATCTAACCAGCATCATGGAGGACTACCACAAACCAGACCAGCAGACCATCCAGGTGCTCAGGAACATCGCCAACCGCCTCCGCATCAACTGCATCAAGGCAACAACCGCAGCAGGCAACGGGTGAGCCTCTTTACCCTCCAAACTGGCAGAGTTTAGGTGTCAATGTTTAAATTGAGCTGAATATGGTTTTGGAAAATTAAAACTTGTTTGATTGAAGCAAATCGGTATGGTGGAATTCCATTTTGGTAAATAAATTAAATATTGTTAAGTGGTACTATTAATTATTTGGAAGCACATTCACAATACATGTACTTTGAAATGCCTGGTTTCTAATTTTTAAATCGAATTGAATAGAACATTTTGTAAATTTGGTCCCTGATAGTTTCAACACACGTGGTACATTTGAGACTGAATGAAAGTATTTGTGAAAATTGTTTTATGTATTAGTATATTCTGTTGTTATGACAATTAAGTAAAACTTCCATATGTGAATACATGGATTTAAAAAATATAATTTTTTAAATGTATTGTATCAATAAATTATTAATTGGTCACATTGTTGAGCATGTGGCTGTGTCTGACTGAGCATTGGATGGCTGGCACTTAAAAAGTAACTGTAACACTCCCTCTTTAATACTTTCTGAAGGACATTTTTATACTAACAATAACCTGAGCAGGCCTGAAGCACTAAATAGAGCAACAATAATAAATGTGACCTTTTTAATTGACTTAATAGTGGACACAGATATTTCAGTACATTGTATCTCGACCCTTTGTTTGAAAATTGGAAATCCCCCTCCCCTTAGACACCCCACGTCGTGCTGCAGTGTGGCCGAGATCATGTCTGTGCTGTTCTTCCATACCATGAGGTACCGCCCTGAAGACCCCCGGCACTACAACAACGACCGCTTCCTCTTGTCCAAGGTGAAGGCAAAGAATGGTCACTTATAATGAACATGTTTAGGCTTGAAGCACTGATTTAAAAATGCATTTGATCCATTTGATAAAGTTGTTGCAGTTGCTTGGTATTTCTCTTTGGTATAAAAAAAAACAAAAAAACGCATTTTCAGAATTGAATTAATTGTGCTAAAATTATGGCAAATCTATGCAAATTTACATCGTTCATGAATATATTTTTCTCTTTTTTGTAATTGTCTTTGTTTAAATCTTGCAATAATCAAGTTAAAAACAACCCGCTATTGTTGGTCTTTGTTCTTCAGGGCCATGCTGCTCCGGCCCTGTACTCCATGTGGGTGGAGACTGGCTTCCTCAAGGAGAGTGAGATGTTCAGCTTATGCCACGCCGACTCCTCTCATGAGAGCCACACTATGCATGTAAAAAGTCCCCTGATACTGTTTTTTTATTTCATTGTTATAAAGACTAGGCCTATAACAAATAAAGTGTGCTTTTTTTTTTTCCAGAAACAGCATTTTGTGGAGGTAGCTCATGGCTTCTTGGGCCAGGGCCTTGGTGTGGCATGTGGAATGGCCTACACTGGAAAGTACTTTGACAAATCCAGGTAATCTTCTGCACATTCAGATTCAATAAACCACAGTAAGTTAAGTCAGAATTTGCATCAATATTCTGGATCCTTGCTGTGTCTGGCTGAGTGGGTGTGTGCAGCAGCTCCATGCTCCAGCTCGCAATTCTTCTGCTCTAATAACCCCAAGCGCATGCGGCAGCCTCATCTGAGATATTTACACGAATATGCTTGATTTCTTCTCAAAGTTAAAGAAAAAAATTATATATGTATTTATTTTTTCAAACATATGAGCATTTTAAGCTGTGTTTTCGTAGATTGTTGGTCTCTTTCATTGAACTATTTTTGTAATTAATGCAATAATATAATCCAACTTATTCTACTATTAATACAGATACAGAACAATTTACATTTAAAGGTCAAATCAAAATGGGTGTGGTTGTTCTCATGGCTGTGGCATGTGCAGAATGGTGCAGCCACACCTCCAGACTCTGAAGCTATCATGTCACTGCAAGTTAGTGTCTGATGAAGGGAAGAAAACCAATTCAAGTGGAAATATGTCAAAGAGCATTTATGATGATGTGTTCCTCCTTTTCAAACCCTATTTAATCTTTGTGTATGTATCCCCCACACAAGTAACTGTACCCCTGCTGTATACCTGCAGTTACCGCGTGTTTTGTCTGATGGGAGATGGGGAGATGTCTGAGGGCTCTGTGTGGGAGGCCATGTCCTTCGCGTCCTACTACCAGCTCGACAATCTCGTGGCCATCTTGGACATCAACCGCCTTGGCCAGAGCGACACCGCCCCTCTGCAGCATCATGTGGACAAATACTACAAACGATTCGAAGCCTTTGGGTAAAATAACCTCTCATGTACACACACTGACAAAATACAATGAGTCGGTGCAATTTAATTACAATTAAAAAGAAACAAGAGCAAGAATTTCTATTTGTAACCTTTATGCCTATATACGCAAAGGTCTAGAAATAGTATGCACAACATACAAGTAAGTGAGATATTTTACAATTAAAGGATAAAACAACAAACTGTAAAAAAATTAAATAGATAAATATGCCAATAAATAAAATGGTGAAATATCATCACACATTCACTATTGGGAATAAAATGCATGCATGGTTGATTGAAATACAGCACTTATATTTACATATCACAACAAGTGCCATATTAGTTTTGGTTAAAGGGTGGCCATGAGTACATGTTATTTCTTTTCCTCTGTTACATAACTGCATTCATGTTTAATAATTCATCTTTCTGGTTGCTTCCAGGTGGCATGCTATCATAGTTGATGGACACAGTGTGGAAGAGCTGTGTAAAGCACTGAGTCAGCCCCGCCACCAGCCCACTGCCATTATCGCTAAAACAATCAAGGGTAAAGGCATCCCAGGTGATTGATGTTGTCTAAATACATTACTTTACTAAGCTGCTTATAGCCACCGCTGTGAAAGAAACATCTAAACAATATGTCAAATGTGCATAGAACATTGTAATCTATATCCAAGTATATGTAATGTATCTTTAGCTGCTGAGGATAAGCAAGGCTGGCATGCCAAGCCCCTGCCAAAAGACATGGCCGAGATGGTGGTAAAGGATTGGCAGAGTCGAATCACAAACACCAGTAAACACCTGTATCCATCCGCCCCCATCGAGGACTCTCCTCCCGTCAGCCTGAGGAACATTCGAATGCCGAGCGCACCCAGCTACAAGGCCGGAGAAAAGGTTAACAAATTATACTGTTTTAGGTCTAAACTCCTGCATTCAAAAAATATAGATATTATTGACCAACCAAATTATATGTGTTTTATGTATAGATCTATAGTTACATGTGAATGCTTGAGCTACATCATTAAAGCCAAAAGTAAACCCTTAAGAAAGACTAAACCATGTCTAAAACAAATTAGGATTAAATTTGTTGTAATCCAGTCAATATTTAATTTGGATTCATGATACATTACCTGTACAGTAGTAACAAAGTGAAAAACGTTTTGACGCCTTTGTCACTATGGCTCATGCCTGGGACTACACAGACATTTTGCAATAGAATGTGCAATTTTACATTTAATCTATTCAAACAAGAATACTATGCTTGTAACTAATAACTGTGTGTCTTCTTCTATAGATTTCTACCCGAAAGGCTTATGGGATGGCGCTGGCAAAGTTGGGCCGCTACTATGAACGTGTCGTAGCTTTGGATGGAGACACCAACAACCTCACCTACTCAGAGATATTCAAGAACGAGCATCCAAATCGCTTTGTCGAGTGTTACGTAGCCCAACAAAACATGGTAAAAAACATGCATTACTTAGTTTAAAAAATACAATTCATTTTCCCTGCTGTTTATCTTAAGAAAAATAATACGTGATTTAAAAAAAGGAAAAATTGGAAAAATTGACAGACAACATTTACTATTACATATATTGTTATGCATTATGCTGATGTTGTGCTTTGGTCCAGTTTGGAGGAGGGGGAAGGGCTGACTTTAATTTCGGGAGCTGTCAACTCTCACTGCAGCCGTGCACTGTAATCTAGGTCAGACACTGTACAGATGATGAGCAGTCGTGACAAGTGAATTCAGAGGTGAAATATTAATGCAGAGGGTCGAACCATCTGCCAAAATATTACACGAAAGTCAAATGTTTCATCACAGCACAGAACAATGGCATAGGTTTAGGACAATACTTCAAGGTTCATTATATGAAGCATGTGATGTAAAACATGGATGACAATATATGTGCAAGGAGACAGATTTACTCTGATCACTATAGGAAAAGAACTAAACCATAAAAGCTGTTGTTTTATGCTTAAAATTCAAGTTCTCAATTTCTGAACTCTGAACTGAATCTAAGTAACACATTTTGATAACTGATTTTCCCTGAAACAGTTAGGTGCAGCTCTAGAGTATAAAACCTAATAGCTCATTATGATGATCAATGTGTAATAAATGTTTATTTGATTAACACCACATCTCCTCTCCAGGTCAGTGTTGCAGTGGGCTGTGCTGCTCGTGACCGAAACCTGGTCTTTGCCAGCACCCTCGCCTCCTTCTTCACCCGGGCCCACGACCAGCTGCGAATGGCCGCCATGTCCGAGAGCAACGTCAAACTGTGCGGCTCCCACTGTGGCCTCTCCAGTGGTCTGTATTCGGGATTTTACACTGAATTCTATCACAAATTGACCTCACTGTCTCAGTATCCCAGAAAGTGTGACTATCCTGTTCTGTAACTCGTGTTCTCCTCACAACACACTCCTCAGCTCTCCTGCCTGCCCACTGCCCTCCCTTATTTCTCCTAACTTCCCTGTTTGAGGTGTGTACAAGGACTATAGCAAGGTATCTGCATGCTGTGTGTGCACCGCCACTAAATTCACCTCCTATTTGTATTATGTGTATTTTATTATTTGAGAAATGTGTCAATGGCATTTTGCAGGTGAGGAAGGACCATCCCTAATGGGTCTGGAGGATATTGCCATGTTCAGGGCTCTTCCCTCCTCCACGATCTTTTACCCGAGCGATGGTGTGACCACAGAGAAGGCCATGGACCTTGCTGCCACCACAAAGGTGCGCAAACCAACACTGCCATGGGGAGTAATTTAAAGGTGATGAAAAAATTCTAATTGTGTTTTGCTTTATTGTTCAGGGTTTGTGCTACATACGAACCAGCCGCCATGACTGTCCCATTATTTATAATAGTAATGAGGACTTCCATGTTGGACAAGCTAAGGTATTTTAAACATGTTGCAGATTTTAAATGAACTTACATTTAAAGTAACAAAATACAAGAGTTTCCGTGTTGCAAAATGCATGTTTTAGGTAGTATACCAGAGCAAAGATGACCAGGTGACTGTGGTAGCCGCTGGGATGATGATTCATGAGGCTTTGGCTGCAGCTGAGCATCTGAAAAAAGGTATGAATGCTATTTATTATTAGTAGTTTATTTCTGTTATTTATTTTATTAATTTCATCTTAAAACAATAATAATTAATATAGAGTTTGACATTGTAAAATATATGTGTATATTTTAAATTTAATTTCAGCAAAAATATCTCCACTTTTTGTTTTTTCCAGAGAGGATCTCTATTAGGATTATTGACCCATTTACCATCAAACCACTGGATTATAAAACCATCATTGATCATAGCCGCGCCACAAGAGGACGAGTGATGACTGTGGAGGACCACTACTACGAAGGTAAATTTACATAAACATATTCATGTACTTACTGACATTACTTTTACAGTGAGATTTTCTTTTTGTTATGTGGTACATTATTGGATGAGACAGGAGGCAGCAGGTGACAATCCTGTCCTCTTTCCTCTCAGCTGAGCAATCAATCAAATTCAGTTTTAGAAAGGAACAAATGTTGATAATGACACAACTGACATAAAAAACATATACACTAAAGCTCTTGTGGGACTTTTGCTGGGAAAAAGGTATCTTGTTATATTTTGGAAAGCCACAGAGGGCTGTCAGATTTCCTTAACTACAAATGTGCCCATGGGGACGAGAGTGACCTACATACAGCGCACAGACGGCCATGCCCTGCGCCCACAAAGAGCAGAGGGAGACTAAAGACAAATGTACTATTAGACCATCTCGTTTATTCCCAGAGGTTCTCAAAATGGCGGTTTGTCAAGCCTGATACTGGCACAGTGCAATACGCGTAATTTTAACGTAATGTTAACGTTATGTAAAATATGTAATATTGCTATGTAATATAATATTTTTCTTCTTAATTATAATTTATCATAATACTATTACTAAATAATTTAAAAAATCCACTTTTCCATGTTTGCCTTAAACTTTTGCTCATTTTCATATATATATATATATAGATATATATATATATATATATATATATATGAAAAAAAATTATATATATATATATATATATATATATATATATTTTTTTTTTTTTTTTTTAAACAGATTAATGGTGGTCCTTCAACAACCTAATGCACTATTATATTTTGTGTGCCAAAATTAACTAAGAATATTGTTCTACTTGTATTACTTGAAATGTTCGCTTCCAAAGATTTTATTGCCACTTTTAGAATGTATCATTTGCATCATCATGTCTTTAGCATTGTATAATTAACTTTTGTTTTGCAGGTGGCCTCGGTGAAGCCTTGAGCTCTGTGATGGTGAATGAGCAGGGCTTTAACCTGCATTGTCTGGCTGTGTCTCATGTTCCACGCAGCGGCAAACCTCACGAGCTGCTCAAAGTCTACGGCATCGACCGCGATGCCATCGCCCAGGCCGTCCGCAAACTGATGAGCAGCTCCACTAACGCTAAATAACTCTGAGGACCATACATTGCCAACACACAGATCTGTTTTCTTTCTGATTTCGTCACTGTGAATGTCCCTGGCTCTGTACTCATATTATGTGACTTTGTGATGTAGACTTCATTTCATGCATCTTTCACACGTATCACAAAATGGCAATAAAAAAATCCCTTTGCCTGATCATGAAACTCAAAAATCCAAAAATGGTAATAACTAACATGGCCAATAGTTGCTGACTGGTGCTAGATGACTTTCTGATGGTATTGTGTGTTTATACAAGCTTTTTACTGAGTGGAACATTTTGTATTGTATTTGTGAAGGTTGATGGGTATATACTATTGAGGCATAACATTATGTTTGACAAAGTTTGATGACCAAGGTATGATGGCTAGAGAAGTGATATGAGTTGTCAAGGTGCTGGTTGTTGCTGGTCTACAGCAGTCAATACAGAAATGGGCCAAGAACTGAACTGATGTCAACCAGGCCATAGTGTTACGTCTGATTAGTGTAGAAACGCAGTAGGTAGGTTTGGTAGATGTTTGTCGAACATAGTAAAGCTTAAATAAATGAATAGCTGTAGGTGGGCCCATGTAAACAAAAAATAAAAATATTTCCCCTTTTCACAGTTTTGGTTACCTTGCATTTATTACAGTTTTATTGAGTAACAGCTCTGTTCAATTGGCCTTCAGTGTGATTCTTACTCAATTTTCTCTGCATTCAGTAAATGGCATTCAGCATTTGCTGTTATCAACACTTTTCTTTGTTACTTGAAGTTTTGTATGTATACCTCATTCCAATGTAATAAAGCGTTGAGCATTTAATATTGTGTCATTGATTATTGCAAGGGCAATATAAAAACAAAGGCTTTAAGTGTATTGAGCATTTTAATTATAAATATACCTACAGTAATACAAAATGAATCATTCAAATTTTACATTTTATAATTTAAACATCTATTAAATTAATGAAATATAAATTAATTGACTCGCAACTAAACCTAACAACAGTGGTTCTCAAACTTCTTCAGAACAAGTAAAAAAATATTTGGCCCTCTTCCAACAGACACAAACCTAGGGCTAAACCCTGGTCTAAAATAGAGCTTTACCATGATATTATAATTCTAAACCAGGATTAACCCAAAGGAGGACAAAATTGTGAATTGACACCAGGAGCTTGTGTATCACATATTGAGACAGGGGCGGTGCCAGAGTAGGGTAGCACCCCCATAGTCCCCCAAAAATGTTGCCCCTTTTTACAGGATATCCAATCCCAACTAAAATTGTTCAAATGGCAACCAAAAAGTGTTGAGGCTTCATAAAAGCAAGAAATTTCACATATTTTTTTGAACAGTGAAGCAAATGTGAACGGGGATGTGCAGTCCACTGTTAAAAGGCTTCTACAAAAGATTTCTGGAGATTTGATTTGAGAACCACTGCCATAGACATTGAAATCAATACGAAAGTACTTGTCATATGTACAGTAAAAAGAAATCATCATCAAGTGTATTAGGATTATGTGCTGTAATGTCTTCTATACCACCAGTTCTTCTGTCTGTCCCTGAGCTCCCTGTGAGAAGAGAGAACACAAGTTTAGTCTAATTATTAAATTACATTTTAAAAGGTAAGTGCATTAGTCAAAGATTTTACCATAAAGAACTATATTTCCGTTTTGCCCCTCGAAGTGCAAACACCATCAAGCCACATCCATATGACAGAGTATAGACTTGAATGATTGAAGCAAAATTCATCCCATTAAAACAGCATTCAATAAAGATATTTTTAATAAACACCAATTTGGGTTTTTACCATGGTATACGTTACAATGCAAAATGGCCACAAAAAGTGCAAACGTAAATCCCCAGTAAACATCTGCAAAGTAAACAAAAAGTACGGATATTTTTTTTCTTTTGTATAATACATAAAATGTAAGTAAAAACATATTAGTGCTCATTCATTGGAGAGAAAAGTACCTCGTTTATCGTAGGGAGGGCCTTTGCATTTTGCAGTATGTGCTGGCAATTCTGAAAAATACAGTAAGTTAAAACAAAAACAAATATAAAAATAAACTTCTATGTTGCACTACATGTGTCTTAATTTAGTTTCGTACCAAAGCATATGCCCATAATTTCAAAGACTATGGTGAAAGTGACAGCAAGGACTGATGGGACCACCAGCGCTATAACACAAAAAACTTAAACATCAGGTGCCTGTAATGTATGAGTATGTGAATTAACATGTGATGCTTACAACGATAGGGTCTGTACAGAGCCATTCCACATCCAAGGCCAAAAATGATTGCGAAGAAATGATAATATTTGTCTAAAGAACAAAAAAGGATTTTGCAAAGTTCACAGAATATCTAGTTGGGTTTTATAACAGAGAATAAATTTAGGAACATCTTACTGGACAGGCTATTCTGTCTGACATAATCTACATCTACAAATATAAATATCTATATACAAATATACAAATATCTATAAATCTACATTTATAATTTTGTATTAATAACTGCTGCTGAAACTAGTGTTAAATACATACATATTGAACATGTTTTAAATGACATACAGTGTTGATAAAAGGTAAAGGCAACGTTCCTTCCATTTTCCTGCAAAAGAAACATTATTTAACCAACAAAACAGGTTTTGACAGATAATACGTGACAGCAAAAACAAAGACACGTGCAGAACTGTGAAAGACTAAATGACAGACAAAACACTGAAAATAAAGTGGAACATAAAGAAGGGGACAGAAACTGCAGAGCTCAGCTGTGGTACACCCACCATTTATCAGGGTTCAGCTGCAGTCCTGTGTCCCAGTCCAAGGGCTTGTGGGAGTCATTCATCACAAGATGATTTCCTCAACTCATCGAAGCACTTTGCAAGACACACATAACACAAGGAAAGTCCCACAGTAAGTGTTTCACTTTCACATTCATACACTGTGGTTTTCTGTTTATAATATGATGTGTAACAACACACATAATGTGTAACACAAGATTAGATCAGTTTTCAGAAAGAGATAAAGGTTAGGTCTTAAACCATTTCATCATATTTATTTAACTGTTCAGTAGGCTAATAAAATAATTGCACAGCTGTAAAATTAGTATAATAGTAGTAAATTGCTATATTTACACATCTAACATGTATGTACCACAACCTACCACTAAAAACATGTACAGTAGGCTCCTCCCCTCTGGGTCCAAGACTCTCCTGAAAAAGAGATACTAATTAAATTAATCAATCAATCAAATTTTATTTATAGAGTGTTTTTCATACATAAAATATAACACAAAGTGCTTTACAGTGCATTAATAACACATGCCGTTCCCTCCCAACCTCCCCCACAACCACCTGACCCCACACAACCAAACCCCCCACAGACAGTCACCAATACATACCCGTACATTGGCACGCACACGCTTACACAGACTCAGACACACACGCGCACGCACGCACGCACGCACGCACGCCCGCCCGCACGCACGCACACACACACACACACACACACACACACACACACACACACACACACACACACACACACACACACACACACACACACACACACACACACACACACACACACACACACACACACACACACACACACACACACACACACACACACACACACACACACACACACACACACACACACACACACACACACTCTAAGGTACCAAAGGCTGGGTACAGATACACCAGTTTAAGAAGCACCATCTGAGGAGCTGTCTGCACCAGGAGCAGAGCAAGGCTCCATCACGGGCATATGAGCCAGGGCCCAGCAGCTACAGCCGACCACCGCTCCTGGTACAGTGGGCCCCTCATAGGAAACACTGGAGAGTGTAAAATTAATAAAAGAATAAATAAATAAATATGAAGAAATAAATAAAGAATTGGGTAGAAATAGAGTAAAACTAGGATATAAATACATCTAAAATAGTAAGCCTAAAATAAGTGAACACAATAAATAGCATAAATAAATTAAATAAATACACAATTAAATATTAATCAAAAGCTAAGCTAAAAAGGTGGGTCTTGAGCCTGCTCTTAAAAACCTGAACGTCCTCTGCGGCCCTGAGGTTCCACAGACGAGGGCCATAGTGCTGGAAGGACGCCTCGCCGTGAGTGTGTGTCCTGACTCTGGGAATGACTAGGAGCCAGCTACCGGAGGAGCGGGGGCCGCGAGGGTTCGTATGGTAAAAGCAGTTCTGATAAGAAGATAAGAAGGCCCAAGACCACTAAGACGTTTATAAACCAGTAAAAGAACCTTAAAACTTTCAGTACACCATAAATAAATATGTTTAACATCAATATAATAACAATATAAAAAATACACGAAGTGATTAATTGTAGTGTTAGAAAGTCCCCCCAAAACACGTTTCCTGAAACCATGTGTTCAGTATGACGATCATACACTGTACAACCACTAGATGTCAGTGTGGTGTCATATACTCAACTGCCCGTGAAAGCCATCGCATTGCATTATGGTACTTGAAGTCGTGTTCTGCTGCTCTCCGTTGTACTATGTGCATTTGCGTCGCGTTAGAAACTACAATTCCCTTTGCTGCACATTTGAATGTCTTGCAGGAATAGCATTTTCCTCTCGATGATCTCAACAGAAGTTTTCACAGCCATACGACAAGGGCAGAAGAAAAGTCTCCGATAATGATTAAATTATTGGCTTTATCGATGAGATCGGCCCGAGACAGCTGCAGAATCGCAGAGGAGAGCTAAACTCCAATGAATCGGAACAATGCGACTCAAAAAACAAAGAAGTCTGTGATATCTGCGCCCCGTTCTTTCCGCACAGCCTTTGCTCGTCTGGGCTGGATCCCGTTATAGCGGCAAGATGTCCACGGACGATCGGGAGTACGCCGAGGCGGAGCTGGTGACCGAGGCCGGGCCGCAGTGGCTCCGAGCCGAGGTCGAGCGCCTTTCCCGGGAGCTCCGCGACACCACACACGAGAAGATCCAGGCTGCGGAGTACGGGCTGGCGGTGCTGGAGGAGAAACAACTCCTCCAGCAGCGATTTGAGGAGTTGGAAACAGAGCACGAGTCTGTCCGACAAGAACTGGACCAGCTCAAGGAGGTAACCCAAAGTGAAGCTAATTATGCTCAGGAAAATGCTGACAAATTACCGCCCAAACAGCCAAAGAGGACTGTTTAATATGGCATGTCCCTATATTTTAGCTTCTCTGGAAACTTTTTTTTAAATTATAGCCACTGGAGTAATGGAAAAGGCCAACAGAAAGTTGACTTAAATAAAATTCTTGGTCGACTAAAGACAAGCCCTGTGCGTCAATTAATCGACTAAAAGAGGGCGGGGCGTGATGAAGACAAAAGAGCTCAAAATTATTAGAAATACTATTAACCAAAACAAAGAAGTACAAGTAAATCTTCATAGTGACAAGGCAGATTAAACTGTCCAGTCACTCAAAACAGCAGATAACTCACTCCATGCTCTCTCCTTTTTGTTGTGGTCCATACTAATCTTATAATTGTAATAAAATAATTGCTGAACTATGAAAAATTTGGTTGACTATGACAACATTGACCGATTAATCTACCAAACGACTAAAGGCATACACGGCACTAATGGTTTTTGCAGCATATTGTTCTGTTTGTAAGCGACAATAAACTAACCTATCAATGTATGTATATATTTAGTCTAACTAAAGCTGTTGGCAACCACAGTGGTTAAATTATTTCCCATTTAGGGGAGTTAGTCAGCATCAGCAGTACCCTTTAGTGTCTCGTGTCTGTACTTGCTCTTGGTATGTCTGACAGAGGCCTAAAGTCACTGATTTTGCTCTAGCTGCAATATGTCTGATTTCACCATGTGTTTGAACAATCAGATTATATATATAAAAAAAAACAACAATGTGGTCAGTGTTATCTGTAACAAAGGAAACTGCAGAGGAACTGAAAAGAGAAAAGTTTAAACTGTGTGTGACGTCACTGGGAGTTTTGAGAGGAATAACAGCTCCCTGTGGTATTTTCACAGCCCTCAGTCATGATTTCCAAACTGGTTATTTGGAGGCTCTTTTATCCAGCAGCGTAAAGACCTCAGTCCACTCCAGGGGACGAAGGAATACCCTAATTACAGACAAACCGGACTAAAATACTCAGCTAACTAAATAAACAGCATTCTTCTGCTTCTTGTATTTATAATAATGTTGTAGAAACATTTGTAGTGTAATAAATCAGTACAGATGGAGCCATAAAAACACACACACATTGGCATTACCATTTAGAAAACTTTGAGTAATGTATTGTAAGTCATCTTCACTGACTGACTGTAATAAATCAGCACTAAAGCCTAAACTGACTCATGATGCAAGTAATTGTGTGAGTAACTCATGATAGTGAGTAGTTGCTTCCTGTTTTATTTACATGTGATGGTGGATGGCAGTGATGGGTCATGTCATGAAAAAACAATTAAAAGAAAGTCTAGAAACAATTATAGTTGTTATCTCTGATTTATAAAGAGACATATATTATTGAATAATAAAGGCTTTGCTTGGCTATAATAAGAACAACTTGTGTAATTACTAAATGTTTTTTAAAATATGTTTTACAGCTTATTGAGACCACAACAAGAATTTTAAAAAGCTTTGTTTATTTTTGGCGCACCATTCTATGGAAATGTACAGCTGTGGGCCATGTGGGCCACAGATTCCACTCTTTAAACACAAACGGTTCTAATGTTTTGACATCTGACTGAAATGTACAGATTATTTTAATGTAATCTAAAAGAATGTTTTTTTTTTGGCATAAACTCATGCCAGTTACAATAGCATTAGTTAAACTTCACAAGAGATACTTGTTGTAGTTTTAGCTATGGTAGAGATACAACATGCCTTCCTTTACGTTATTTCTTGCACTTCTTTGGAAGTGACATGGTTAGTATTACATAATGCATGTCATCTAAATGGCTGCATGACTGCAGGATGAATGTGGGAATAAGTGCATTAGTTTTTAACTCGACATCTCAGGCCACTAAAAAGTCCTAAGTGGGGTTCTTTTATGCATATGAATGCTTCCCTCACTTTCTTTCTACCCACTTCTTTAGGCTTTTGGACATGCTCACTCGACTCACAGGAAGGTCGCTGCGGATGGGGAGAGCAGAGAGGAGTCTCTGATCCTGGAGTCAGCCAGTAAAGAGGCTCTGTACCAGCAGAAAATCCTGGAGCTGCAGAATGACCTCCGGCAGACCAAAGCCTCCCTCACCAACGCCCTGGCTGAAAACGACCGCCTCTCATCGATTGCTCTGGAGATGAGAGAGGTAATAAATGTTTAATGTTTCATGTTTGGTCAATTGTAGCTTACTAAAAACTATTTTTGGATGTAAATGATCTACAGATGTTCATTAATGTGCTTTGTCCCTAAATACATAAATTAATAAAATGAAGATTAAGAGGTGTGGTCTTATAGTTAAGACAATATAATAAATTATAAAGGGTTGTCTGGGGAAGAACTATCGATTGTCTGTTGTAAAAATGGAATTTGAATGATTTTGTAACAGGAGTTGTTTAAATAACCTACTGATTGACATGTTACTGAAGGAGGCTCCAATAGGAGGAAGAGGATCTGCTTTAACAAACCTTAGAAGGAAACGCCAAAGTAAGATGGGACAAAAAGATGTATGTTTTTGGGGTACACAAAGTGTGATCTGCAGGCCATTCATGGAGTCTGTCTATAGCTGGAAGGGAGATAAACCCAATCCTAAACAACACAACATTTAGAGACAATTTAATCATTATCTTTGCAGAATAACCTTTTGTTTGGTTCTTGTCTTGCTTGAAGGTTTAGGTTGAAAAAAAAATCCAGGCTTGAGACACTAGTTTGTAGCTAGAAAGGTCACATAGTCAAAGGTCATATGAATAATTATGAATGAATACAGTATATGTTACAGTTATGTGAAACTCAAACATTGCTGTTTCAGAATTCAGATCTTGCTGACCTGCAACGCACTCAAATGCGTGATGATATCAGAGAGTATAAGGTGCGAGAAGCTCGGCTGCTACAGGACTACAGCGAGTTGGAGGAGGAAAACATTTCTCTTCAGAAACAAGTGTCTGTCCTGAAACAAAACCAGGTTCGACAAACTACTATAACATTTAAATGGATCATCAGAACAAGAGAAGCAGCTCACATCTTTATGATCCTCTCTTCAGGTGGAGTTTGAAGGCCTCAAACATGAGATCCGTCGTCTGGAGGAGGACTCCCAGTGCCAGCACAGTCAAACTGAGGAGGCCATTCGTTTAAGAGAGATCGCTGAGCGGCAGCTGGCCGAGGCCTTAGAGACAATAAAGACCGAACGTGAGCAGAAGGCCAGTCTTCGGAAAGAGCTCTCCCACTACATGACCATCGGAGGATCAGTCTATAGCAGCTCATTTAATATATCCATAGACAATCTGAAGCTCCATGATGACCCCTCAGCCACAGAGCCCGACAATGATGATCTTATCCGCGGTTTTGAAAATGGATTGGTCAAGACGGGTGAAGGAGACGACAACAAAAGAGATTGCTTTAAACCTGCCCCCAGCTTAGTGGACGATTTACTAAGCGAACTTAACATATCAGAGATTCAGAAGCTCAAACAGCAGCTTGTACAGGTATTGATCTTGCTTATGAATGATTGCCATCTATAAGTTATAAGTTGCCTCATTGGGTAAACTGTAAGATAAAGTGTTAAATTGCTGATTTTAAAATTGTAAACATTATTATGGATAGTTGTTAACCTTTTTGGACAGTAGATTCATTTTAAATTATATTAGTTTTGCTTCCCAATGTCTAAGTGCTTTTTAAGTCACCATCAATAGTTTATCCAGAGTTTAATTCAGTAAAGCTGGTGTCATAGCATAGAATTGTAATTAGACCAAGGATTTAAATTTTCTTCATACTATTACTGTGAATAATAATCGCTAATTAGTGTCCATTTCATGAGTGCAATGTTTGTATTCTTTTGCTGAAGGTGGAGCGAGAGAAGGTTTCCCTCATTAGTTCTCTTCAGGAGAGCCAGAAGCAGCTGGAGCAGGCCTATGGCACTGTATCGGAGCAAAAGGAAACGGTCAACAGGCTGACGGAGAACCTAAGCGCCATGAGGAAACTCCAGGCCAGTAAAGAGCGGCAGTCTGCTCTGGACACTGAAAAAGACCGTGACAGTCACGACGATGGCGAGTACTACGAGCTGGACATCAATGGGCCTGAGATCCTCAAGTGCAAATATACAGTGGCCATGTCAGAAGCGGGAGAGCTGAGACAAGAACTGAAGAGCATAAAGGCAGAATATGAGCAGTGTCGAAGCCAGTACGAGGCGGAGCGCGCACGATTGGAGGGAACGGTCCAAGAACTGAGGGCGAGTCTGGCCTCTCTGGAGAAGATCAGCCAGGTGGATAAAGCCCTGGTCGCCCGCCTGGAGAAGGAGCTGCATGTGGCCACTGAGGCTGCAGGAGAGTCTTTGGGATGCCTTAACATTGCCCAGGATGAGCTCATAGCTTTTAGTGAAGAGCTTGCAAACCTTTATAACCATGTTTGCATGTGCAACAATGAAACTCCCAATCGTGTCATGCTTGACTACTACAAAGATGGTAAAGCCTTGGTCAGAAGAGGTCAAGAAGGAAAAGAACTCACTAATGGTCTTGCTGAGTCTGCTGCAGAACAGCGGCCAGAACCCATGAACATCTATAACCTTGTAGCGATCATCCGAGATCAGATCCGTCACCTTCAACAAGCTGTGGACCGCACCACGGACCTGTCCCGCCAGAGACTGGCCAATATGGAGCTGAGCTCAGTTGCAGACAAGGACAAAGAGGCTTGTATGGAAGAAATCCTCAAACTGAAGTCTCTGCTGAGCACCAAACGAGAACAAATTGCAACTCTTCGAGCAGTCCTAAAGGCTAACAAACAGGTTTGTTTGGTTTTACTGTCCTAGTTTGTACTATTGACAGTCACAGTTGCAATCAGCAGTACCGTAATCTGATTTTCTTGGTTTTTACCTATAGACAGCTGAGGTTGCTTTGGCAAACCTGAAGAGTAAGTATGACAGTGAAAAGACGATGGTGACTGAAACCATGATGAAGCTTCGCAATGAACTGAAAGCTCTTAAAGAAGATGCTGCCACATTCTCCTCCCTGCGAGCCATGTTTGCTACAAGGTACATTAACAACTCCTGTTGTGTCCACGAGCAGCCAAATTGTACATCAAAAATAGGATGGCAATTTAAAACATAAAATATAGTATAAAATATAAAAGAACATAACAGATGATACTGTGAAGGTAGGCGTATGTTATTCTTTGTAAGTCATTTACCAGAGATGTATCCTCACATCTGGAAATTGGTGTTCAGGGAATAAAACATGTGACTACAGCAGCGTTGTGGAAGAAATGTCTCCACCTGCTGGTCATCTTTCACATTTCTCTCAGTATATGGTGTCCTCTTTGTGTCCTCCAGGTGTGACGAGTATGTTACTCAATTGGATGATATGCAGAGACAACTTGCTGCGGCAGAAGATGAGAAGAAGACCTTGAATTCCTTGTTGCGCATGGCCATTCAGCAGAAACTGGCCTTAACACAGCGACTCGAAGATTTAGAGTTTGACCATGAACAGGCTCGTCGCAACAGTGCCACAATGGCAGCAGGCAAGGGTAAAAAGGGAAAAGGAGCCAGCCACAAGTAAAGTAAGTACAAATGAGGCAGCATCATTTTGTGTCATCTGAAATCCTAAACGTTTTAAATTTCTCTTTTTTTCAGCATGTCTTCCAAGCTCAGTGGCCAGTTTCCTTTGCACCTGGTCCTTTGTTTTCTTACAGTATTAGTCAAGTCACTTTCAAAAGTGCCAAAGTGGTTTGCCTTCCTGCTCTCGACATTCGTATGACAGAGATTGAGTGAATGATCTTCTTTATTGCCTAAACTGAGCACTTTTCTTTTAGACTTTTCTTTTGAACTAAAAATGCCACTTGCGAGTATTATACTGTTTTGTCTCTATCCTGGATATATAATGACATTGTTAAGAATCTAGCTTATATTTATTTTATTTTAACTAATAAGGATCAGGATATTCTGTGAAATACTTTTAAAACCTGACATTTCAGAATATTCTGAAACACAAAAAGACAACAAGCTCTTCTGCCTTAACTGTTTTCCTTAAAACCTTGTGACAGGTTTCTTTAACACTGCCTGGAATAAAAGATTTTATGAAGCAATTGTGATAAATCTCTAAAAATCTATTTATAGCTTTTAGTTATGTTTTTAAACACAAATGTTCACATTGGTTTTGTATAAATTGTTTTTAATTTTATAGATGGCAGAGCTGTTACATATCAACTTGTTATAATCAAGGAAAACATTATTTAAAGATGTTTATGTTAACTGTTACACGAGTCAACAGTATTTCCATGAAGGAGAGATTTTAATGTTTTACTTTTTTTTTATTTTGCCAATACTCCTGCAGTTTAAAATGCACAATGACACAAAATAATATTGCTATGCTATAAATGTTACACTAGATTCAAATGTCTCCTAGCATTTGAAGTCCTTTAAATGTTTATGTTTGACTACAACTGCAGCTGTATTTATTTTGTCCTCTTTTCACAAGGTTTGAGCTGAGTGACCCTCTGGTAAACCACTTGAAAGATTCATGTCTGTATGTGGAATCTGTGGTAATAACCTACTTTTGTGTCTTGTGAAATAAATCTAATTTTCATTATTGTTTCGTGTCTATGATATAATACCATAAACTCAGCTCACTGTATATGTAACTAAAGTTACTACGTCAAATCTTACATGATCGTATCAATCATCCTATAAAAGCAGAAGCATTAAACACGTTGACGTGTTTGTCTATATTGTCGGAAGATTAACCATTTTATAGGCGAAATAATTTTCTACTTACTTTTGTTTCCGGAAGAGACGGAACGCTTAAGACGTGATGACGTACGCCCTGGCACTTTGCGTGCTGACGTAAGAGGGAGTGTCCAAACAAAGGGCAGAAAGAGGGGACTCCACAATGGGAGGTTTGTGTCTTTTTGTAAAAGTCGAGCATTTGACAGGTTTTATCTTAATCTTTGGCTTTCACTTTGATCTTTGTTCAGCGCGTGTTTCATCAGACAAATTCACGTCATTACAGTAACAAACTAAATGTTGTTCGGCTTTGCTACCACCGCGTGTATGCTTTACAGAAGTTTTGGAATGTTTCAGCTTTAAAAAGATTAAAGATGAACGTCTTTTCAAATGACAAGCAACACTAACTCTAAGGGCTTAATTGCAACTTTTGAATGTTATTTTACTCATTACTTTAAGTTCACGGTTTGTTTGGTTTTAATAAAATGCACTATGTAACTTCTCAGGCGGAGGGTATACGCCACATGGATGTGTTATTAATATGGAATTATACTTAACTGTTTTCGTGGAGACAAACAGGGGATGCTACCAGGCCAAGTTACTGAGAAAGTCCGTGGAGAGGTGCTCCAGTTCACAATCAGAATGCATGTGTTTCAAAGTATCTTTTTCTTTTTGTAATAGAAACACTTGAAGATTATATGAATAAATGCAGGATAGATACATCTAATGCTATACCGTTGAACATTCGAGGCAGACCCATCTCCAGAAACGTTACTCCTTGTACCCTAAAATATGCATGTGTTTATGAAGTTGTCAATGCACTTGTCTAATAAGATTATGCCAAGACAGAGCGAATTACTTAATTGAGTGTAAACTATTACTGCCAGAAAAGCAGCAAGGGACAGATAATTACTTCCTTGTCATATCTTGTTTGAAATCAAATGTTTAAAATGTTATTCTTATTCTAATAATCCCCCAGTGGACAGTTTTCATGACCAGCTAGCAGAAGACAGCTCCTTCCTCAAGACTGACCACAGATTGGACACAGAGCTTGTGGACAAACTCATCCTACAACTTAACAGAATCTACCCTCAAATACTTACAGATAAGGAGGCCTCAAGAGTAAGTACACTTTACTTTACCTATTACTATATTAGGCAAAATATGTCATGTCAGTAGTCTCTTACCCTTCAGAACTCTAAATGAACACCAGAAATTTGTCATTAATTTTATTTTTTGTTTACAGTTTCGTAACTTGGATGTGCCCACCAGTGTCCGACTTGGCGAGCTCTTGAAACATTTGCAGAGTAAAGGAGATGAAGCCTGTCGAGAGTTTTACAGAGCTCTACACTTGCATGTGGAAGAGGTGTACTACAGTTTACCAACCCGACTTCGCCTCAGAGGTGCGTACATCTCAACAACAATATTTTAAATACTTAAAATGTCAAGGTATTAATACATTACCTATATTAGATTCTTCAGATCCTTTGAGATATCCACAAAAAGACCAGCAGAAACATGTCCTGAATGATCAAGGTAAGACTTCTTAATGTAGTCCAGTGGTTCCCAGCTCCCAGTTCACTATAGAACAGTAATGATTTTAAAATTCTTTGATGGAGGAATTAACATGCCATCCCTTCATTAAAATTTAGATTCTTGGGATCTCAGGGGAGAATCTGGGCCCAGACACCCAGGTTAACAATGACAGAAGATCTACATAAAAATTACTGTTGCAATAGACTTTTATTCAGAGATGCAAATATAAAAAACATCTGAAATAAAATTCACTAATCATCTTTTTGTATTGTTGCTAGGGCCTTTCTTCTTCATCGGTTCTTTCAGTATTGCCTTGGGATTGGCTTTAATCTATTATTATGGAGGTAAATGGTATTTTCATTGAATTATTCATTTTTCAAGTATAGTATTTCTTTATTTTATTTTTTTTGCAGTCTCCTTTACTTATGTTGTTTTGTTTTGTAGAAGCTAAACTTACAGGAGGCAGCCGTGCTCTTGGGATGGCAGCTCTAGGTCTGAAGAAAAAGGCACAAGAGGTTCTCATATGGTACACAGAAGAAACACTCAAGAAGTAATATAAGTGCTTTATTACACCAATTTTTTCAACATTTTCTCCTCACCGTGAATGTACAAATTGCCAAAGCACACTATTTTTTCGGCCTTAAAATAAGTTAGTAACATTTTGTATTGTTTTTAATGTTGTGGTGGTGGTAGCTGTATTATGATGAAACATAATATTCTTAGCAGCAAATGAGAGTGCACTTTATGTAAAATTTGAGGCCTTCATTATTGAAAGGGATTTTAAAGAAACACATTTGCATATTTGGTGGGTCTTGTAAAACCAAACTAAAGAAATTCTCTTCGAAAGGCCAAAAGCGCCCTTTTGTGGTTTTATGAGTCACTACAACAAAACTCGGGCATGCGCTTCTTCGATGCCATTCATTTCTTTGGACAGATAAAAATGAACTCGTACGTGATCCGAGTGTACTATTTACGCACAAACCTACGTGAAAACTTAACGAAGGGCTGTCAGGATCTTTTGCGTTTCAGTTTTATATGCGGAAGAATGGACTGCAGCTAATTTCCATCTCTTTGTCGCATTATTGGGTTTTTGTTAAAGATGTGTGTAAAAAAACAAAAAAACAAAACAAAAAAAAAGCAAATACGTGATTGAAAAGCAACTCCTTGTGTGAGAAGCAATGTTCACTTTTCCGCAATCTCCAGCAGGATGCAGCTTCTTCCTGTTAGATTGTACTTGCCGAGTTAGAGAGTCAGTGATTTGCGCAAACACAATTTTACTGGCCTTCATATATAACAAATCGCATTTATCTTTAGCCATATGTTATAGTCTGTCAGAAATACGTTTTCAAATGCTTGTATTTTGGCAACTGCTCAATAATGAGCGGAATGGACTAAAACATGACAAATAAATACATATCTGCTCTTGAGTTCTGTAAACATTGTTGGTCACTTCACTTTGTGTTTCAATTAAACAGGTGCCTAACTTCATAGACATTTTCCATTTTATTTATTTAAAAATACCAAAGTGCCACAGTGTATTTGATGCCATGATATGATATGATCTTTGATTAAAACAATATTTTAGGCCTGACTCTTCAAAGTAGAAGGGAAGGAAAGGGGGAAAAAGATTAATTAGTTGCCATAAATTATTTTGGTCTCAGGAAGCTCTCCAGATAATTTTGGTTGTGTGCATAATAAAAAGACAACAAAAAGAATATAAAGCACACAACACATTAAATTGAAAAATACATACAGCACAAACAATATATTCTTTATCTTGTTTAAATTGCAGCAGAGGAATTTAACTGAAGGCTCACCATCAGTGATAAAAAGAAAAAATATAACATCATACACATTGCATAGAACAATAAATGATAAATGGTGTAAAAATGTGATTCTAAAGCTCATATTCCTTAAATAAGTGTTTGCTGACCATGATAAAACAGTCTGTGTCTTTGAAATATAAAGGCATCTAGTTTCAGTAACTTGAGGTAATAAAACGTACAGAACCGTATCATCTTACACATATGCTTGCTTACAGCTCCCATTTACTAACACAACAAGAATATATATCATCATCTTGGTCCACAGTGGATTTGAAGGCAGCAGCATGATGCGTTCACATGCTTGTTGGAGAGTTGGGATTGTTGCATTAGTTGTAATAGCACTGTAGTTGTCAATAGCACTGTAGTTGTCCATAGCACTGTTGGTCAAGGATCCAGGTGAAGGGTAATAAAGCTGAGTTATCCGCTCTTTGGAGGCTGCTGTACTCCAAAGGCAGTTATGAAGACGTTAACGACAACAATAACAAAAACCAGGGCAGTAGCGACATTCTCAAGGATGTTCAGTCTATAGTGCATGGTCTCATCATTTAGGTTCCACTTCACTGAAAGTACAAAATGTTCAGAGGTTACACATCTTCACAAGAGAGCAGCACATAGTTAACACCACCATTTGACAGTATGATTGTGCTATTAATCAATTTTTAATCAAGAATGAGATTCTGTTATTTCTAATTGTCATATGCTTGGGTTGTTTTAATTGACCATTTGGTTTGGAGCATTTTGTATTAAACGGTAAAGTCTGTATTGTTTATGTTCAAGAAGTAAATATAAAGCCTTTTATATTCATATACACATTTATTTTTATTAACACAAAATATCAAAAAAAAAAAAATCAAAATTGAAAGTTGTAGTTGAGTGATATGAGGAAACAAATTTTATTCATATTGCCTTGTCATATTACACATTATAGTGGCATTTTAAAACACTACTGCTAATAAAATCTATTGATTTGGAAGAAAGGTGAAGCGACATGAGCAGGCTGAGACATGTGTGATTTAGGAGAGAAGTGGCTGGGTGGGTTTGATCATTTACAGATGAGAGATGGCTACAAGGGCCAGAGGATGTTCCAGGCCTAAGTCCATAGAAAGCACAAGAGTCCATGGCAACAGGCTCGTTTGAGCTAGTCCAGACCTGAGCAGGTACGATTGGTGTCAATCAATGCTGATCTGATCCCGAGTGTTCGGTTTATTTTTTTTGACGCCCTCAATGGACACTTCCACTCTTGTTGATCATTGCTGATCATCCAGACGAGGTGCAGTTTAAACCTGAACAAGCCTAACCTTTATAAAGGTCATCATTTGAGGCTGGTTAAATAATTTTCCTAATTTTGATTTATCTAAATTTTTTTGTGATTAAAAAAAAAAGATATGGCTTTTCACACTGGGCTGTTGCCCTAAGCTGATCATTAACATTTTGATGTAATTACATTAAAAATTGATTAAAATTCTATCAATTGCACAGACATTGTTTATCACAGATTATGTTCTCTACAGAATTACATTTTTAAAGAGAATTCAGAGAGAGCTGAATACTTAAATTGGAACCAGATGAGATCTGGTGTGATCTGGTGTGTCTTTACGTCCCACTCCTCTGAAGACATCTGTCGATCACAACAGTGTTCTCTGTTCACATAAGATAACGTCACGACTGTGGAGTTTAACGGCAAGAAGGAGACACTTGATTACCCATTACAGAGTATTACTGTTATAGCACCATGGTCTTGGCTCAGTGCAGTGTCTAAAACTTTTTTTTTGCTCAAAATATGAACTCCTAGTATAGATGGAATCAATCTTGAACCCTACCTTGTGTATTGTTTTGGACTTAAAGAAAACATATCTAGTTATTCAGTGATTCAGTCCTCTTGTGTTCACTGCAACTCTATGTTAACACAGACACATGCCATCTTATTTCCCCAACAAACGTTTCTTATTGGTCAGCCTCCTCTAAAGAACTGACAAATGTAGCCAAATACAGTGAAGTGTAAACACGTAGACTGCAGAAGCATAATACCGTGTTCTTTCAAACAATTAGGCAGACTTCCCACATGGCCTCACGAAAATTACTACATTGATAGTTTCATAAATGAGATGACAATTTTTTGGCCTTTCATAATCCAGGTTTAGATCTGGTGGTACTCGGAAAGCCAAACATTACTGTATGTGGTTAAAGTTTGAGAACCACATACAGAGAACATATGACTAAAGATGCTAATGTGTTACATTGTGGTATTATTTGTTGCAGCTCATGTTTTATTCATGATGCGGTGTTTACAGTGGTAATAATGATTTAGGGTTATGCTTCATTGGCATAAAGTGGTCTTCAGTATATCTATAATTGTAAAAGGCCTTCTACTCACCGATGAAGATGAGCAGTATGCCCACCACTATCTGCAGTATGAGAGAGATGCTGATGAGGGTTATGAGGACTGTGTAGAAGGTGAAGTCTGGGCCTTGCTGCAGCACAGCCTTGAGTTGTGAAGCGTTGGCCATTAGCAGAGCCACGTCCAGCATGCTCTCTGCCGCACTCTTCTTATTGGCATAGTGGTTCATGTTTAGGGGCCCCTGCATCCTTTTACCGCGGCCCCGCAGAGGAACCTACGCCGAAGATGGAGAAGAACACAAACACAGGTAATTACGTTATCGCGACCACTAACAGGTAATGAATAGCAGCATGTCCCTAACAGCAAGATTAGGTTCAACTCCCTGTTGAGTTCATCTCCTCCACGTGTCTGCTTGAGTTTATACCTGGTACTTTAGATTATTTTGATATATGATGATATAATAAAAAATATCTATGAAAATGTTACCAGTATATTTTAGTTAAATGACTAAACCACTCAAATTTGTACAATGAAACCTATGTTATACATTTTTGGACATTATTACAGGTGAGCAGGCAATTTGAGTTTGATCATAACTAACTTGTGATGGCTAATCTAGAGTAAGTGAAAAATCGAAAGCTCTTGGTAATTAAAATGTGAAGATGCATGAGGGGGGCGAAGGTTGTCCAAATGGTTAATAGTTGTTCTAGCGATGGTAGACGTTACATTACTTGTATTCTCTGTATTTTCTATATCTGTGAAATGTTTATCAATTCTGGGTTTTACGTACCTTCCATGGATTAAGAAATATTTAGGGACATGTGGTTAATACATTCCCCAATAGTTTCAGTATTAAAGTAGAAGAAGTGACCACTAAAAAACAGGAAGTCTCCAGGTCACCGGCACTTACATGACTTCCTGTCATGTATATTCTGGGGTCATAACTAAAACAAATGCAGTTACTAAAAGTAACTCCACCCAAATACATGGGAATCATAAGGCAGCAACACAACGTTAATAGACAGATATATAATAAGAGGAAGAGGAAGAAGCTTAATACAGACATGATATTGTGATAAAAAACAGCAACTTAGGTTTATCTTACCTTTTTCATTCAAACAGAATAAACACATTCATTTCCCTATTTGCCTGTGAGTCCTGGGCTGTAACTATGGCCACATACACAGGAGACCATCCCATATTTGGGATTTGTCAGAGCCCAAGTAACATTTACAGCTGAATATGACATGTTTCAATGAGCCCACAATGACTCCCTTATGCCCAGGTTGGCAACTTCTCATACTCCGGAAAAACTTGGCCACAACGCAATGGAGGAAAATAACTCTAAATAGGTCCTTCACCTCCACAGCCAGCAAAATGGTGATATTTTAATACGTAACTTGTCCTAAAATAGCGTTTGGCTAATATTTGTTCTACAGTGTTGTCAGATGAGAGTTTTGTCCCATAGCCACACTAGAGATTATGGACTGGAATTTAAAGAATTTCATAGCATAAGCAGTGAACACAGAATAACTACACAATTATTTTTGCCTCCTAAATTCCACACGGACACACAATACAAAATTAGACCTATGCATTAATAATATTAGAATTGTCTTTCTTTCTGGATCAAAAAAAGGGTCACACAAATTCTTTATAATTATATTCCACTTTTAAGCAGTAAAGCACTGTGGTCTAATAGGGATCAGGAAAATGTTTTCCCATAAGGTATTTGAAATGACTTAGAGTGCGTTCACGCTTGCACATTCATCACATTTAATTTGGGACTAAACCAGGACTAAACCTCAAACTAAACCTGGACTAGATCAGGACTAAACAAGGACAAGAACAGGACCAAACCAAGTCCAAAATTAACCCAATAACGAAAAGTGTGAAGGCACCCGTAGAATGTATTGCAAAGTATTCACATAGGAAAAGTTAATGTGGATTTTAAAGATCCTAAATGTAAGGTGGATTACAGTGTAACAAAGCGTCTCTTTTCCTCTGCACCTGTAATGCCACTGAGCTGACGGACGGCCCACCTGGATGCCTCCTCTCACTGTAACCTGCACCAGCGCCCGCTTGGTTTGGTATTATCTGTCATTATGTGTAATCTGAGCCTCTCAAACAGCACCAAGCGGCAGGGGCAAACTATGGGGTAATTGTTTAACTGACAAAATTGTCCGAAAATTTCGGAAAACCCCGGGAAATTCCAAAACATGGAAGATATGTAAACAAGTATTCGACCGATCTAGTTAAGTTAAGTTTACGGAGAATTATTTTAGCTATTTTGTCTTAACGAATACGGGAAAATTCTGTAAATTAGCCGTCCGTGAGCAGTTTACGGTCAGTGCCCTTGGTCCCGGCAGCCGTCATAGTTAAGGCTTAACAAAGAAGACGTCCAGCATTACCTCCGCCTCTCCGTTTGGATCAGCATCACCGTTCATTTCCATATGATCCGTCGTCATGGTTCTGTGATAAGTGTTCTTTCGACGGTAATAGTCCGCTCATGGAGCCCTCAGAGCAGCTTTCAGACGATGGTGGTCCGGGCAGTGGGCGCAGACAGGCGACTGTGTTTATACCAGTGCCGGTTGTGACGACACCGCCCTCGAAGCAAAGGGGGCTGGGGTGAAGCGTGGATCTACTGGGAGGAATTAGGTCACTATTAAGGAACTCCACAAACTACTCAAACTGATATCTATTCGTTTAAGCTGCATTTTACTCATTTCGGGTGTAACTGACATTAGTAAACGTTATATTCCAGGATTACAACAGTGATATTACAATAGACGCTCTGGTGACCTCTAGTGGCTGTATTGTAGATATATATTCCATTCACAACTTTAAGAGACCTAATCAGTCATTCCTCATTCAAACTAAATGCACAAATCAAATCAAATCCAGCCAACCACTGCTCGGAAAGAAAAAGAGTAAAACTAAATAAATATATAAATAATAATAAACCTAAAATAAGTAAACACAGTAGATAGATAGAATAAATAAATGATATAAGTAAGATTGATCCAAATGAAATAATGAATATTAATCAAAAGCTAAGCTAAAAAGGTGGGTCTTGAGCCCTGAGGTTCTCCGGCAGCCGTTTGCACAGACGAGGGCCATAGTGCTGGAAGGACGCCTCGCTGTGAGTGTGTGTCCTGACTCTGGGAATGACCAGGAGCCGGCTACCGGAGGAGCGGGGGCCGCGAGGGTTCATATGGTAAAAGCATTTCTGATAAGACGATAAGAAGGCCAAAGACCATTAAGACATTAAAAAAAACCAAACAGTAAAAGAACCTTAAAATCAATCTGTAGTTAATCTGCAACCCTTTGTAAACTTTCTGGAGGTGGCCCGTCATATGATTCCATAGAAAAAGAAAGTCAAAACACTCTCCAGGGAGATAAACAGTTTTATGACATACTGTGGAGGATTATAGTGAAAGTATAGTGAAAAGTATAATGTTAGTGTACATGTTTTCACTGCAATAAAAACATCAAAAAAGAAAAATGTGCTTTTATTTTATTCTATTTTGTGGCTAAAAGGTTATGTACTGGGGAGAAAAATGTGAAGTGTGTTTCACATTTGACTGACATATGCATTTCCATAACCCCCTTGCTGGGTGGAATAAATGAAGTAAGCTTACAACTATAGGCCTAACCATTTTTTTGATTGCCTGAAGTCTGCCCCTTGGGTGATTACCAAACATTGTAGAAAAAGAGGGACAATTTGGTAAATGTGATGAGACATGAGACATTATCAGTTTCAGAGAGATTGGAATAGCAACATATTATAAACCATAAAGCCAGTACACTCAAAAAAGTCTTGCTTTTTTTCAGGAGAAATATAAAGTTCATGAAAAAGGCATTCTCCACAAAGTGACAAAGGACAGGGGCCTAAATGGTTGTGTAGTAGGACAACCAAAAGAGAGACAGGTGGTCACCATAGTTGAATGTCTCTGTGCTCACAAAGTCAAACACTAAACAAAAGCCAGAGACTCTTGTAAACTCCCAAAAGCACCAACACTTCGCACTCGTTTCCCGTGGGAACAAGGGCTTTTGTCACCATATTGCCCAGTTAAATTGAAAATAAAAACTAGGTGCACGTGCCATTACAGAAACTGTTGTATTTGGAAGTCAAGGAGGAGTGGTACATAGTTGCATTTTTCATAGATGTGAAAGATCAGAAGAATCAGATTACTCACGTCAGATTTTTCTGTTTACATGACATTTCTGTCAACTCCAGTAAAAGACACTGACTAGGTAACTGGTGTGCAATAATCAACATCTGGGCCTTGGCGTCATCTAGTGGTTAAGTAACACACGTGCATACAACCTTTCAGACCACTTAACTTGCCTGCATGGTTATGGGTTATTACTCTTCAAACATGTTCTTTGCACCATTGTTACAGCCATAGCATATTTTAAAGAACTATGGAAACAAGTTTTGACGCCCAAGAAGGAAATATTTTTCAAGTCTATTTTAACCACACTTCTGGATACATAAATGATTACAACAGCAACAACAATAATGGTGAGATCTTGATTAAAATCATCTCGCAATATGGATGAATTTGTTCTCTTTGTGTTATCCAGACCTACCAGTCCATACCTGACTCATTGCGCACCATTAAGAAATGCTCCGATGGCCCATAATTCCTTGCAGTGCCAGTAGCTCATTGGAGGCTTATCTCGTCACGCGGAGGACGGACAGCGGTGTGGTTCACGCTCAGGATGAGAAAGAGGCTCTGGGTGCCGCCTAAAAACGTGCAGACTCATTGGATACGCGTTGTTGCTAGGGGCGTGGGCTGGTGCGTCAAACCTTCACTTTTTCAAAGCCAAAACAGGTGAGATTTTTTGAAAACTACGGACGGAGGAGAACAATTGTGGAAGTGGAAGACTTCATGCCGCAGTGAGAAGCGGAGGGAAGTAAGTCTCCTCAGCGCAGCCTCTGGGTAATGTGGAGTTTTATGGGAGCAACGCAAGGATGCTGAGGTCACACTTCCTGAAGCTGGTACGGATTTTCACTCGGGAGTCCAACTTGCATCTCTTATCTCGGATGTAACTGTGTTTGTGATTAATGTCTCTATAAACGAGTCATAGTGTATGGACATCAACCCATTGTTAACAGCATACGGGCATGATGCGGTGTGTCTTGGGCTTATCGGATGAGGTCACGGGGTAAAGAGGCAATGAAGCCAGATTGGACAAGAATAGGTCTGCGCTGTCAACTCTGCAGCAGGGAGCAGGAGGAGGACCACAGCGCAAAGCGGCCAGAAGCGCGGCACGGTGACATTCAATGCCTCAAACACAGGCTGCTGAAGACCTAGGGCCAAATCGGATGCGCTCATGAACTGCGTCATTGTGATTGTTGCAGGTAGGCTGCAAACTCTCACAGAGTCCGGGAGAGCTGTTGTCATTACGCAATGTCGCCGGTGAACGCTGAATAATTAAGGGGATGGATTCGGCGGAGGATTCAAGTCCAAAACCGCCTCGGGGATCCACGTTCTCCTCTGCGCCTAATTTAGACTCGGACTGCGTTGGAAACACACGCAGGCTCGTCTATGTGAATGGGACGGACCACAATGTCAACAACCAAACTGAAGCTGTGCGTGGAGCCAGCGACTCCTCCACTGACTACCGGGGGCTGGTCCGGCAGAGGTTTATCCGCAGGGCATTGTGGATGTCCGATTCAGAGGAGCAGCCCCTGGACCCCCCGGACTTTGCCAACACCAGCTCTGCCCTCACCATAGACCTGCGCACCATTGTGGGCCGGAGTCGAACCCGTAACCAGGAGACTTCAAGCACCGAGAGCCACGTAGCGCTCAAGGACAGTGCCACAGAGAGCGCCAGCGCAGATGAGGGCAAGGAAAGGGGCGAGCCGGAGCCCAAAGCTGACAGCGCGGCTTTGGATGTGACAGGGAAGGCCGGAAGTGACGAGAATGAAGAGGAGCCTGGGATGAAAGCTGTGTCAACCTCACCTGGGGGACGGTTCCTCAAGTTTGACATCGAGCTGGGAAGGGGCTCCTTCAAGACGGTCTATAAGGGTCTGGACACCGACACGTGGGTGGAGGTGGCCTGGTGTGAACTGCAGGTGTGTTTTACCATCCATGTCATAAGCCATACATTATCGTATACAGTGTGGCATAATTAACACAGTGCAATTAACATGTCATACAGTGTTGTCAGTGCACAGAAGTATCATCCTTCAATGTTTCTTATTGATTAGTCCATATGATTGGCTGGAAGATGCATCTCTCACAGAGCAGTACTTTAAGTCATGGCCAATATGCCCTCACTTAACCTCTAATAGCCCTACATGTTTTATTTATGCTCACAAAGGAGAAAGTCTAGTCTAGTCCCCAGTGACTGCTAGGCCTTTGCGCCACTCTAATAAGGCATCGATCATATATTTGGTGTCATATTAGAGAATAATTACTGAAAGGTATCAGTTGTGGATTTTCAATTGCCTCATAGCAGCAGACGACAGCATCACTAATCTGTGTTGTAATCTAATGATGAGTTTATGATCAAAGTAGGCCTATCGCCAATGTGCTGTACAGATTAGCCTGTAGACAGACAGACCTCAAAGTACCCCGGGATACCCTTTAAGACAGGGCAGAGTACTCTGGTAAATAACTGTAAATAAATAGCTTTAGATATTCTATGTGAGCAAAAGATCTGTGTTAATTTATATCAAAGACAACCTATATTTTAAAAATATGTATAATAACCCAAGATGCACCTGGGGTTTTCTAAATATTAAAATCTACAACAATTTACCTTTAAACAACATATACATTAACATGCTGAAAATGTTATTTTTGAGAAGGGAATTATTATTGTTATGTTATTATTACATTATTGCACTGCAAATACATACATATGCGATGTGTCAACATTTAAGTATGCTAGTTTGGGGTCTGGGATTAGACTTTTAGTGTTTTTTGTCAAAACAAACAAAAATCAAACCCCTTCATTAATACATTGGTTTACAAATTGGCTCTTTAGAACAATCCAATATTTGCTTGGTGCATTTTGTTGATAAACTGTCAAATTGAAAAGTGAAACAAGTGCAAACCGACTGCTATCAATATGAGTAGTATCTAAAAGCGTTTCACAATATTTGTCTTGTTTAATGGATTTGCTATGATTACTAAACATAATTTCTTCCTCGTCACACAGAGAAGCGTAGAGGCTGTTTTATGCTGATGTAGTGTTCTGCAGCAGAGCAGTGAGAAGAGAGAGGGGGAAGGTTCAGTTTAGGACAGTGCTCTAAAATATAGTGTCCAATACACAACAAAACTATCTGTATTTATAGTGTGGCTGCATTGTGTGTCCATTATTCAAACCAGTGTGACATAGTTACAAGAAAGAGAGGCGCTTTGGAGCCACGCCCTGTGTGGATCTTCTTTCACCAGTCTCAGTAACCCTCAAACTATGACTATTGTAAGCATTAAATGACCTAAAATAAAGCCAAAGCACTGCATCAAGTCTGACAATGAAACTTGAAACCTTAATAATAATCAATAATCAATAGGGACACAGGATCTACAGGATCTAGACTTTTGAACTAATCATCCCCATTATGCATCATACATAAATAAAGTAAATATCTCATTGTTAACTTCTAAATAAGGGTATCAAGTGATCTGTTGGTAATTTCACTGACACTTAAACCTCAACTAATACATTATAAATACATGTTTCTGTCAATCCAAATATTATTTTTTGTCACCCACCCTTAGAAGGCAGAACATTTCAACTGTGTACATCAGTTTTACACATTTGTAGTAATAGAAGAAGTTGCCCTTTCTACCTCAGGTTTGCACTAATAAATCTGCTTATACTTCAGGCATAAACTGAATTTTACACTGTTTATCTGCAATGATACATTTATTGCCCTGTCACACTTTATTAAATTTCGCTTGGTGGAAAATGTAAACACAGGTATTAGTTCAGAGATGTTTCACTGTTGTGTTTAGTGACAGCATAAGTAAGGCAGACCCCCATGTTCACACATTCAAAATGCCACATCTGCATCAAGTCAAAATAACAGCCATAGAGCAGTTTTACAGCACAAGAAGCAGAAGGAGATTTTGTTTAAAAGCATGGTGAGTGATAAAATGCAGATAATTCTGTTCTGAAGAGAACTCATTCTCAATTTTTCACAACGGAAAATACCAGGACTATGCTTTAAAGATAGGAACTAGAGCGGACCGAAAACAGGACAGTCTGAATGCTAAACAAATCTTTGGTTCTTCATGACATTAATTTTCTCTTTAAGGAACGGAAACTGTCCAAAGTCGAACGCCAGAGGTTCAAAGAGGAGGCTGAGATGTTGAAGGCCCTGCAACATCCAAATATAGTGCGCTTCTATGACTTCTGGGAAACACAGCTGAAAGGGAAGAGGTGTATTGTACTGGTGACGGAGCTGATGACCTCAGGGACACTCAAAACGTGAGCTCAATTCATTTGTGAAAGTGCAGTTTCAAATACTTCAATCAATCTAAATAATATAAAAGTAATGGGACAAATTGGCTGCTCAGTGATGCTTCCATGACCAGGTGTGTGTTGGTCCCTCCGTATCTCATTTACAAGGAGCAGAAAAAAGTGTGCTATTTGCATTTGGAATCTGTTGCTGTCAACTCTCAATTCACTAGCAAGGACCACAACCTCAAGCTTGGATGCAGAAGTTTATTGGCGAACGAGAACAACGATAAAATGCATGAGAGTAGATGATAAATGCAGTTTTGGGGCTTCTAGCGATGAGGGCTGCAGGCCCCCGGGCCTCGATACCCCCCGACTAAAAGATAAGACAGAATAATTAGAAGAGGGTAGGAGGGAGGGGCACGAAATAACGAACACTGGTGTGTGTGACCGGGAAGCTTAAATAGAGTAGTCACTGGAAGGGGCGTGGATGAGGTGTGGTCCTGCTCCCGAACTTTAGATAACAGATTTATCTCCATTATGAGATTTTGAGAGCTGTCACTATCAGCCATCATTAGGCTGAAAAATCAAAACAAACCCATCATGGAGATGGAGCAAAAGTATTGGGTGTGGACAAATCAACTGTTTGGAACATTCTTAAAAAGAAAGAACACACTGGTGAGCTCAACACCAAAAGACGTGAAAGACCACAGAAAACAACTGGTGACAGAAGAATCTTTCCCTGGTAAAGAAAAACCTCTTCACAACAGTCGGCCAGATCAAGAACACTCTCCAGGAGGTCGGTGTATGTGTGTGAAAGTCAACAATCAAGAGAAGACGTCACCAGAGAGACTACAGAGGGTTCACCACAAAATGTAAACTGGTGAGCCTCAAAAATAGGAAGGCTAGATTAGAGTTTGCCAAACATCTAAAAAATCCTTCACAGTTCTGAACAACAACCTATGGACAGATGAGACGAAGATACACTTGTACCAGAATAATGGAAGGAGAACAGTCTGGAGAAGGAAAGGAACTGCTGATGATCCAAAGCACACCACATCATCAGTGAAGCAGGTGGTGTTAGTGTCATGGCGTGGGCATGTATGGCTGCCAATGGGACTGCTTCATTTGTATTTATGGATGATGTGACTGCTGACAAAAGCAGCAGGATGAATTTTGAAGTGTTTCAGACAATATTCTCTGCTCATATTCAGTCAAATGTTTCAAAACGCATTAGATAGCACTTTACAATGCAGATGGACTATAACCAGAAGCATTCTGAAGTGGAATGTTATGCAACGGCCAAGTCAATCACATGACCTGAATCCGATTGAGCATGCAATTCACTTGCTGAAGACAAAACTGAAGGGAAAATGGCCCAAGAACAAGTAGGAACTGAAGACAATCGCTGTAGAGGCCTGGCAGAACATCACCAGGGATTAAACCCAGCGTCTGGTGATGTGTTACAGACTTCAGGCTGTAATTGACTGCAAAGGATTTGAAACAGAGAATTAAAAAAAGAAAGTTTGATTTATGATTGTTAATTTGTCCCATTACTTTTGCTTGCTTTAAAAGTGGTAGAAAGTGTACAAACTGTTGTTATTCCTACACTGTTCATCTGATTTGGATCTAAATACCCCCAAATTAAAGCTGAAAGTTATCTTTTGTTTATCTCATTTGAAATCCATTGTGGTGGTGTATAGAGCCAAAAATATTAGAAGTGTGTCGATGTGCCAATATAAATGTAGTTAAATTAATTTATTTTCTACCTCTTGTTCTCGTTCCCGGGGTCGAGGGTGACTGGAGCATATTCCAGTGTCTTTGGGCCTTAGGCGGGGTACACCCTGGACAGTGGCCAACTCATCGCAGCTGACACAGAGACAGAGACATGGACAGACAACCATTCACTCTCACATTCATACACTATGGGCAATTTAGAGTTGTCAATTAACCTACACATGCATGTCTTTGGACGATGCCACCGTGCACCCCGTAGTTAAATTTGATTTTATTTATTTTTATTTATATTGATATGTCGGCCATGTAAGTTTAATCCACCAGGACCACACTGGGGTACTCCTATTGCCAGTCTTGAGAATATTAATATAGATTAGGTTTAATAAACTTATTAGCGATAAAAATTATAAAAATTATTATTTAAAAAAATAATTTGGTGAAGATAAAAATGTAAATGTAAAATGTTGCATTTTGAAATTGTCATTTAAAAATGCAGTGTACTTTGTCGTCCAAATACAACAGTTACTCCAAAAATCTATGATTAACTGACACATGTCACCAAGTGTTTTTGATGATCAGATTTTTCTTTGGTATGTAAACGCACAGCTATAATCAGACCTATCAGAATCATTAAGATCTGATTATTCTATTCACTTGATTTTTTGGCCATGTAACTGATTATTGCACTCAAAATAAATCACAAAATAAATCATCTGACCATGTGAACACATTTATAATCTCTATTATGTGTTATTATCCGTCAGGTATCTAAAGCGCTTTAAGGTGATGAAGCCCAAAGTGCTGCGAAGCTGGTGCCGGCAGATCCTAAAGGGGCTTCACTTCCTCCACACCAGGACTCCTCCCATCATCCACAGAGACCTCAAATGTGACAACATCTTCATCACCGGACCAACCGGATCCGTCAAGATCGGAGACTTGGGCCTGGCCACACTCAAGAGGGCTTCATTTGCTAAAAGTGTCATTGGTTAGTCAGCCACAAGAATTATTAAGATAAGTTTGATACAGTTTAAATGTGTATAATTTAAAAAGAAAGTTTTAGCCTACTGTATGCAAAATGTAGAGATAGTAAACATGCAAAATGTTTTTTTTTTTTTTTTTAATTGATGATTAGCTATAATAATAATCCCAAAATAGAAAATCCAGAAAAGAAAAGGTTAAACTTTTTACACTGACATAATATTATATTTACAAAATAATTCTATCAAACTCTGTCTGAAACAGGATGTTATTTATTTGTCAGCAATATTGGAAAACTACATAAAATGTTTTCAGTCATTCTTGAGTTTTAGACCTTGACACTTATTGGTTATATGATATGAAAACGTATACCTAAGAGTCTGTGGGTTGATCATTTGTCTTTGTCCTTAATGAATGATCCAGGCACTCCTGAGTTCATGGCCCCAGAGATGTACGAGGAGCACTATGACGAGGCAGTCGATGTCTACGCCTTCGGGATGTGCATGTTAGAAATGGCCACCTCAGAATATCCTTACTCTGAATGCCAAAACGCTGCCCAGATCTACCGCAAAGTCACCAGTGTAGGTAGCCCTGCCAGTATATGAAAAGTCTAACCCCATTATTATTTATTATTTATTATTATTATTATTATTATCAAATGATAAGTATGTTCTTTGTGTGATGGCAGGGGGTAAAACCTGCCAGCTTCAGCAAAGTGAGCGACCCAGAGATAAAGGAGATCATAGGGGAATGTATCTGTCACAAATGGGAAGAAAGGTGAGTGACTTTTTTGTTTTGATATGGCCCAAAGCAAATCCTCTTGACATCGTGCCCTTTTTTTTGGATTACGACAGGTACTCCATTAAAGACCTTTTAAATCATGCTTTCTTCGCGGAGGACACAGGCGTGAGAGTGGAGCTCAATGAGGAGGATGATGGGGAAAAGACAACCATTGCTCTGAAGCTTTGGGTCGAAGATGCTAAAAAGCTTAAGGGGAAGTACAAGGACACTGGAGCCATTGAGTTTACCTTTGATCTGGTGAATGAGGTCCCCGAAGTGGTTGCTCAAGAAATGGTAAGAAATGTATTGTACAGTTAATCTTTTTTCCTTTTTAATCAAAGTGCATATAGACGATAATAAACTAGAGGCAACCATTGCAACTCCAATTGCAATTTGCATTTCCAATGCAATTTGCACTAGCTGTAGTTGCTATTGTGTGTTGTTTCATGTAATCCCTTACTGGTCAGTGATCTAAAATAGGTGTGAACAGCTCAGTGACTGTATTGACTGAAATGTGAGCTCTTTGTGGGGTAAACTGATTGTTTTAAACATTTCTTTCACAGGTTGAATCTGGTTTCTTTCTGGACTGTGATGTCAAGATTGTTAGTAAGTCCATTCGGGACCGAGTGGCTCTGATCAAATGGAGGAGAGAGCGCCGAGTCACTGTGACAAATGGAGATGTAGTGAAGAAGCCCCAGCCGAACCTGCTGCAGGTCCCTGGATCTGTTGCCCCTCTGGTCCCAGATAGTGAGGAGCCAGAGGCAGAGCCACAAACCCTGGTCTGCAGTGTGCCAACCATTGCAACTGCCACATGTACGACTCCTATAAAAACACCATGTATAATGTATTAACCATGGGGAAAAAAATCATTCATATTCTGTAATTGAGAGTGCAAGAAGAATATTGAATAGTAACAGTAACTGCAGTGTCTGTAGCTTTAGTCAGCAATACTAAATCATCAATTGTCCCCTGTGCATTTCAATGAAGCACGTCCTTTCAGCAGAGGACAATGTCGTGAGTTATGTTTTCTTCTGTTGTTACAGTTGACATTGGAGGGAGCGCTACACTCGAATTAGACGGACACCAGGCCCAACAGAATATACCCTTTCAGTCTCTGCCAGAGCCCTCCACTCAGATCTCCAGCCCCCCTTCACAGGCTGACCTCCGACTGCAACAGGGATCCCACCAGCAAACAGCAGCACAGGTCCCACAGGAGATCTACTCTGCACCTCTCACACAGGTACAGCAGGGGGGTCCCCAGCCTGGGACAGGACCTCCGCATCATGGAACAAACATCTTCCAGGAGCCATACAGCCAGCAAACAGTAAGTGTATCACTTCTGATGTTTTCTTTTTTTGTAAAATTATTAACATATTTTTATATTTAAATGTCTTAGTGCTGCAACAACAAACAGTTACTTTGCCATGAACACCCACTCCTCACAGAAAGCACTACGTCTCTCAGGCGGGGGAGTGCCCCTTTGGTAGAGATGGGCCACTGTAGAATGCGCTGTAAGAAAGTAAATTTGAAACATGGTGGAAGTTTCATAGATATTGATGAAAAAGACTCAATTCACAGGACCTGCTGCTCTTTATCTAACAAACACCCATTACTATCTCCTGTACGCAAGTCCCCAATCCACCCACAACATGAGTCAGCATCCAGCCATTTAAGTTCTCCTCTTCGCCCTCTGAATTTACAGCCTCAGAGCCCACAGTCACAGCACCAATGCCAGGCCTGCATGTTCCTCCTTAAGGAGAGGACTAAGGCAGGGCGGTCTATGGGACATACTCATTCACAGTGTTTCTCTGCTTGTACTCGGGGTCCCACATCTCCTCTTCTGACACCTCCAATCGCGCAGACTTTTTCTAACCATGCAATATCCTCAAGCACTCATTTTGTGGGCTCCTCTCCATCTTCACAACAACAAACTAAGCATTTGCTTGAAGGTAGAGATCTTACTTTACTGGACCACTGTCTCCATCACATTGTGGGACGCAGAACCAGTTCCCCTACTCTTCGAGTTGAAAGAGCTACTCGGTCACTATGCAATCAAACAGTTCCTATTTCATTGTGTGATGACAGCAATGAAGACATTGATCTTACATTGCCTTTGCCCACAAATCTGAGCAGGAATCCTGAGTTTCCACATGAAAATGAAGACAGATCAGGTTTATTGGTAAGAGAAGATGTATCCCTGCCCTGCGATAGCACTAGCTGGGGCATTTCTAAGGAGTGGCCAGAGGTGGCACAAGCCACTTAGAGGGGCTGAAGCATTATAGTGGGCGTAAATAAAAAATTTTGTCAAATTTTACTGATAACATTGCACCAAATTATAACAATATAGAGCAAATCGACATAAATATTTAAATGTCTTATCGCCTTAAAGACTTGGTGCCACTGGGCCACCCCTGTGACAAAAGTCTGGACAAGCCCCTGAGCACTAGACTTTTCATATAGCTGCCTTAGACTCTTTGCTTTCTACAACTGCAGAGGCTAAACATGCTTTCCTTTTCTTTACATTTAACAGTATTTCTCATAACGTTTTGGTATTGTTTTATTAGACAGTTTCAGCTCCAGGAACTCCTCCTACAGCACAAAGCCTCTCTTCTTCTACTGCTCCCACTCCTCCACAGACTCAGCTCACTGGTCAACTTGAACAGGTACAGCAACAGCAGAGATTAATGTGACAATGATCTAGTCCTTTCTACTGTGACTTATTAGCGATAAACAGATAGATATATAGAGCCATCACTCCCTGACTTGTGCCACAGCCCACATACAGCACCTAAAATTCAAAGATTCTTTACAAACATTTCATCCTGAAAAGCCTGTAAATATGTTTGATTTGTTGGAATTACTTTCTCTTAAGGTATCTGGTGATGTATCATCCTCTCACCCTAGTCCTCCAGACATGTCTGCTAATCTTCCACATTCAGTGACTGTGCTACCACTGCAGATCAATACACAGGTATGTGCTGTAGCATCCACTTGAGCTAAACTAACCTCTAGGCTCAGGGCTTATGTGAATGTTGTGTGTGTCTTTTTCATTTTGTATCATTTTCCCCTTTTCTTTCCCAGTTTTCTTCACCATACCCAGGCACAAACACTGGGTTTCACCAGTCCTCTCTGTTCTCCCCTCTTTCATCCACTCATCCAAACAGTCGATCTGTCTTGCCCAGTCCCTTTTGTTCACCCACAGCCCATCTCTCTCTCCCTCTGAACACTCCCCTCCATCCCTCCACCATTACCCCTCTATCTTCTCTCACTGTGCTGCATGTCCCCTCTGTCACACTTTCTAGTCCACTGCTTACCCCCACCCTGCTGCCTGCTGTGTCCCCACAGCAGAACTACCCTGGATCCCACACAAGCCCATGTGGCATCCATTCCCCTCACTTCTTGCCTTTCTCCCAGGTTCAACCCACCCCTTACCCTGCTAAGTACCATGAGCAGCTCCTGGCTGGGCAGCCTGTCCAGGTGAATATTTGACTCAGTTCTCAATTACTGATTGAGGAATAGGACGTTCTGAGACAATGACAGATTTTAAAATTATTTATTACTAACCAGATCTGAAAATTGGCCCCTCAATTTATAGTGTATATATATCTTATGATGAAGACTTGATGAACATCTCATAAGTTGTATCTGCTTTTCTTTTTTTAAGTTTTTGAATAAAAAGGTCAAATCTTTAGATTAATGTTGATGATGATCATTTTCATACAACTGTATGTACTCCATTTTCAGGTACACGTGATGAATCTGGGGGATCAGCTCCTTGCTCCTGTCCCCTCTGTCCACCCACCTGCTCAGTCTGCTCTCGTGGGAAGTGAAGATAAAGAAACTGCTACAGCTGCTCAGAAAATAGGTCCAAGCACAGTCCCTGACTCTGTCCAAGCAGAAACCCCAATTGTGTTACATTCTCAAGGGTTATGTTCTCCTCCAAATCTACCTACACCTGCGACGATGTGTCAAACTGCTGGCCCTCACACTTCTGTCCCTTCAGTTCAAACAGAGCATCAGATCTGTCACACTGTAGACCCAGAGTTACCTCCAACCTCAGCACCAGCCGTCCCAGGGGTGGCCCTGGCTGCTTCTGCTGCTGCGTTGGCACAAGCACAAAATGCAGCCACTTCGCAGATGGCAGCTCTGCAGCCTGCTGGCATCCTCAGCACTGTGTCACTGCCTGAGTGTGCCAGCCTCCCCCCAACTCAGCAAAACACTGAGACTACATCTGCATCTAGCACCTTACAACAAGATCACTGTTTAGAGGTATGGCTAAAGCCAAAATGTCTCTAACATTGGGTTATTTCATATTTTTCATTGTTTTCACAGGATCTGCTGAAGGAGAAACCTACATCTTTACCAAACTACTGCTTTGACAGGTGCATAACATCTGAACTTTAGTTATGAAACTTACAAAAGAACCACAGGAGTGGGCTGAAAATGTTTTTAAAATTTTTAGTTTTCCTTTTTTTTTTATAGTGTCAGCTCTGATGTGGCATCTGGTAAAGAATACAGTGATGGCTATGATAGTCTTGCCAGTATGGGAAAGGGAGACGGAAAACCTAAAAAACATCGCAAATCTGCCAGAACACGATCACGTCAAGAGAAGACCAGCAAACCTAAATTGAGCATGCTCAATGTGAGCCACTATAGATACATGCCATTTTTGTGTTTTACAAAATGTGGTATCTGATGTTCCATATTGTCTGCATATCCACAGGTTTCCAACACAGGTGATAAAATGGTTGAATGTCAACTGGAAACTCACAACCACAAAATGGTGACTTTTAAATTTGACCTTGATGGAGATGCTCCGGAAGAAATAGCCACTTACATGGTCAATTTCGTTACACTCATATTTTTCAAATTTCTCTTGGGAAAAAATAAATATCTTTAAAAGAAGTTTATATTTACTGTTTCCAGGTCGAAAATGGCTTTATCTTACTCTTAGAGAAGGAAATCTTCATTGACCAGCTGAAGGACATAGTAGATAAAGCTGAAGATATGCTGCATGAAAATATGGAGGGAGAGAAAGTTGCCGTGCTGAGCTGTAGTCCCAAGCACGGCCAAGCTTCAGAGAATCAGACTGGAGAGGTATGGGAGCACACAGAAAAATACATTCAGACACACACACACACACACACACACACAGTATGGCCTTTTTTATACTTACACACTTCTGTTTAACATTGTAGAGTTCTCCGACTGGGGCTTTTCAACCTGTCTACCAACAAAATGGTAAAACTGAATAATTCATTAATATACCTAAATTAATAAAATATATGTATGATATATGTATTGTATGATATATATTTTATAATCATACTGCTGTGATTGCAGTTCTCCACACAGGTAAAAGATGGTTCATCATCTGCCCAGTAGAGGAGACCCCCAGACAAGAGACCACCTCCGCCACTGCACCATCACCTGGGACCTCAGCTCCTGCTCAGGACGAGTCTGGAGTGAGACGACCTTCAACCCTAAGAGGTGACTGTGAGCATGTCAGCTCAGAAAACTTTAAATCTGTCCCCTGTGTTAAACAATAGCACCATCTTCTGGCTATAAAGGAAAAAAGAGGAAACTGCTTATTGCGCATTCAATTTCCCCTTACAACAGTATTTTTTAAACCAGCAGTTGTTGTGGTCAGTGATTTATGAGTTCATAGATGTTTTTCATTTTTCTTTACAGAGGATGGCTCATCTTCCACTATGTCTGGTGGAAGTGGAGGATTTCCATATGATGTCTATGGATTCTGTAGTCCTCCTATAATGTCCAATACAGACCCCCTGCTTTTAGCTACTCTGTCCCCTCCTGTGTCTGCCCCTCCCACTCTGCAGTCAGTCCCTACAGTGGAGCCATCTGCCAGCTCTGTCTCGCAGGCTCCACAGACTTCTCTCCCTCGGGAGGAGACCCAGGCCTCTCCCGTAGGCTCCATGTCCCCCATTAACACTGTCCAGCCCTTGGCAGAGCTCTCCCGTCCTCTGGCTATAGCAGAGGAGCTTCCCTGCTGTCCTCTGGTCATACCGCTGTCTCTGGATGTCAGTGGTCCTCAGACAGGCTCTCCTCTCACCCCTCTGCCTCTAAATGAGCCAACTCAATCCAAAGAGCCTCTGTCTGTGGCTTTCACATCTGCAGCACGTGACCGGTCCCAGCAGCCGGTGGTGCTGCACCAGCCTTTCTCCAATGTGACAAAAGTGTCCTCACTGCCCCAGAGCCCAGCACCCTCCCAGCACGGGGCAGGGGCCACAGAGTCTGACGCAGAGGGAAGAGTTGGGCGTGGGGGCTTTGTGGATAGCACCATAAAAACCCTGGATGAAAAGCTCAGGAACTTACTTTATCAGGAATACGCTCCTATGTATCCATCTGGCAGCACTGCTGAGACCCCAGGATCAGGGACTGAGTACATTCAGTCGCCTCCAGGTCCGGATAGCGCCACCCTAGGGTCAGGAAACAGCACCCCAGGGCCCATTGGTGAGGGACGCTATCGGGCAGGCGAACAGCTTGTGAGTCATAATATAAATAGAATCATTGTTATTGTTTTGAATTATTCATTGCAATATTGTCTAATCACTGTGTCTGTCCCCGATAGCCACAGATTCCTGAGAGAATAGACAGTCTGAGCACACTGAGTGATTCGGCAGTGTGTGGTATGTACCATATGCAGTATATTGTTTAATCATTAAAGCAAACATATAAGTTTCAGTGTTGTGTTCAATAATTGCTCTGTAGCTTCACTGTCGAGAAGACAAGTCCCCCATTCAGCTTCTTGCTCTGGAACAAGAGGCCGGTTCAAGGTATACTGCTGTACTTGTGCATGTTTATTTTTGTTGGCCTACTTTATACTAGAAAGGCTTGTATTAAACAGACTGCTCTGTTTTTAGATCATCTCTGTCCCACCTGAAGTGGCTAACAGACGTGATGTAAAGCAGAGGAGCTGGAGCAGTGTGGCCTCTCCGGCTCAGCCTGTTGGGTACATGGTGGAACAGGTGGAGGTCTTAGCTCCCTCCACAACTATCGGGCGTTTCTCTGTTGTGAGCACAGAGGATGAGCTGACACAGAGGACGCGCTGCAGTCGCTACTCTGCACCACCGGACTTCTATCTTGACACTTTACCACAACCGGCCACAAGCTCTGTGCCAGTGGATGTCACAGTTCACGCCCGCTTTATGTCCTCTGACTCTGGGGCCGAGAGCAGCCCTGCAAAGCTGCCCCCCTCCACCCCATCCCAGCACAGTCGCTCTGAGCGAAGAGGAAGTGACCTCATGAAGAGGGCGGTGGCCTTCCTGCGTCGCTCGGGGCGCAGTAGTAGTGTTCAGAGCTCGGACTCTCCTGCACGTCATGGAGGGGTCCACGGCTCTGCCTATGGCAGTAGTGACAATGACTCTGAGATGGAGGACTCTGACATCAAGAGAGAGTTACAGCGGCTCAGGGAGAAGTATGTTTAATATATTATTATTATTATTTATTGATTGATTTAATTATTATTTTTTGGGCATTTTCCTAGACATCTACGGGAGATTTCAGAGTTGCAGGCACACCAGAGAGATGAAGTGGAACTGCTGTATCGTCGCCTTGGTAAAGCTCCACCCCCTGGCATAGGGTTCTCACACACAGCGCCACCTGCAGGCCGCAGAAAGAGATCCAGTAAACATCGGCTCAAGGCGAGCAAACTCCTCAGCCCTTTGGTTCAACAGTTCAGAAATGTCACAACCAGGACCAATGAATCCAGCAAGAACTGTTAGTATCTTTTCACCTTCACCTAACTGTGATAAACATCGCAAATTTGACAAACTGCTTGTGTTGCTGTGTCCAGCAGCTACAGCTTCCGCTGGAGCAGGTGAAACTGTGGTGAGTTTGAATGGATCTCCAGCCAAAGGGATCTCCCTGAGTCAGGGTCGCCCGCGCTCCTGCACCAGCCACCTGCCCATCTCCACCTCAGAGCCAGTGCACACGCAGCAGCCCTGCTCCCTCAAGGGCTCCTTCTCCTCTGACAACATTTACTCTGGTCCTCATGGAGACAGTAGCACAGCTGCTCCCCCGGCACAAGGTGACACAGCAGTATTCATTATTTATCTTTGTGCAGAACTGTAAACCTGATCATTTAACATTCTAGATATATCCCTCTGCAGGCTGGTCTAATTACCCTCCGCCGACAGAGAGTGTGACTTATAAATCCAGTACCAAGCCTCGCGCTAGATTTCTGAGTGGGCCCGTGTCTTTATCTATATGTTTGTATCTCTAATTGTTCGCCATAGATTTGTTGCTTTTTTTGCAATGAAGGCATTATTTATTCAAACCTTTGACAATTTTTGGTTCTTGCCATCGATAACCAGTCATTACGATAATTTAAAAGGTATTCTGGGTCCTTGTTTGACCAGTTGTGGCTGTTAATTTCAGTTCATTGACCCTTGGCCTTGATGTAAGGTTTGAATAACTCTGTGCAAACATTGGTGCACTGTGTTGGAACACTCTGAAGCACTCCCAGCATTTGCATGGCTACATGTTTATGGTCAGATTACAGACCCATGACTTTAAAACTCATCTTTTTTCAGTTTGATCCTGTGTTATTGCACAGCATGATTGTACTTATTTTTGTATTCAGCCTTGTTCACAATTTTGGTGGAAGCATTTAGAAGCATTTTTTTTCCTTACATTTTGTCTTGAAATATTTAGTGTATGGTATAAATATAAACTTTTTGTATTTCAGGGACAACATTAAAGCGATTGTGTTTGGGCAAAGACCGCAGCACCAGTATGTAATTGGATCATTTTAATCAATATGAGGAATTTTTTGTTTATACATCCCTGTTATGTCTTCTCCAGGGTCAGGTGCAGGACCTGGGGCCTTCAACCAGCCCCACCAGCCCCCCACCGGCACCACACCCCCACCTCATCAACCCGTCATAGGTCTGGCTCAGGCCAACAACAGCAACAACAAGACACGCTCCTACAGTGTCACCGAGCACGTCCTATGCGAGGACCTACAGAGGCTCATGGACGACTGGGCCCAGGAGGTGCTCATCGTGACCCACCGTCCTAGGACAAACTCTCTGAGCATCAGTGGGAAGCGGCTTTGTGAAGAGATACCCCCAAAGCATCAACAGCAGCAAACTAATGTATCCAGTGTAAGTTTTGCTCTCGAGGCATTTAATGGAATTGTTGGATTGTTTGTAGAATCAACATTTGTAGAATCAATAATGTCTCAGTAATATGTTTATTTGCAAATATTCAGCACATGCATTGCAAACAAAGCCAAACACATGCTTGTTGCCTTAAAAAGGCAGAATGTAATAACTTCTGCCTTCTTCTTATCCTACCACATAGGCAAACTATATGTTGCTCCTGCCCCTTCAGAAGCTGGTAAAACTATTGAAAGACACTTTTCAGCCAAATAGCTGACCAAAGTAAAAGCATTTATTTAAATATTTTTATTGCACAAAAAACTCTTCAAAAACTCCATCTCCACAGATCTGACTTGCAACTTGGCCTGATGAAGTATCTAAGTTGAATCTCTATATGTCTCATGTTGTAGGTGTTGGCAGCGGTGGATCAAACCCCCTACAATCTTCCTCGAGCTGATGGTTCTGGATGTGTCCTGCTGAACCATGCCTCCTCTGGACCGTGTGCCTGTTACTCCCTTTCTGTGTCTCCACTCCAAGCTTTGCCCTCTCAGCTCTCAGTCAGCCAGGGGCCCGGGCTGCCCTACCCCCACCCCTCAGGAGTCTTTGTTTTCCCTCCTGTCCCATCCGCCTTGGATGCCCTCCCCAGCCCTGATTCATCACCTTCACATCAGCCTCCTTGTCCACCTCACCTTAGGACTCAGCCACCTTAGGTAACTGCAGTAGCTTTACGTCTTCCAACTCTATCACAGTAATATAAATAAGACCGGAAGTTCAGTTCATCTGTGCATATTCTGTATTGTATATATTCAGCCAGCATGTATTGTACATGTTGACCTCTGCTTTTAATTCTGACAAACGCCACATCAAATTAGACGCCATCAGTTTGAGTGCAGCCTCATAGAAACTTTTTTTTCTAAATTGCTATAGGTGCCTGTATCAGCACTACTTCAATTAAATATTTGAATACTGTGGAAAATACATTTATATATTATTATTATTATTATTATTATTATTATTATTATTATTATGAAAGGAAACATTCTATAGAGACTTAACACATCCAGATTGTATCATTTAAAGCAATTATCGATAATACTGTGTTGAGTATAGCCAATAGATAATTAGGATTGTGTATCAACTAGGGTTAATTGTGAGAAAAAAATTTCATGATTAAACGATTATTCACAATTACTGAGACGATGATCAACTCATTACTATTCCACAAATTTGTGACAAGCTTTATCAAACTGAACTGTCGGAATGACAAAATAAAATAAATGTGACAAAAACAGCCAACTTAAAAATTACTTTATATTTAGGCATATTTTTTAAGAGCTATACTATGGATTGAGTTAAAAACACCCCAAAAAATCTTTTAAAAAGTCATTATTATTATTTTTACTTCTTACAATTACGTGTTGCAATCACGATTATCAATGTACCTAATAATCTTGACATCCCTTGTATGAACAAGACCACAGGGTTTATCAAGTTTACAGTTAAGGTACACTTTATTATTAAATTTGTCCTTTGTATTTGACCCATCCTTCAATGCCACTTTGGAAACCTGTCAGGAGCAGTGCAGCGCCAGATCTTTAGCAAGATCTAGCAGAACTACTTTTGCTGGAGGAGTTTATCTATTGTGCATATATTGGTTTTCCCACAATATTCTCATTCGTTGTAGTGCCTGTACATGAGTTTCTCTGAGTTTGCCTTCATATTAAGTAATCTGCCATGTAAATATAGACCTAGCCTGTACATAGCTGTGGTATTTGTACAGACAACAATAAACGGTAGGCAGGTGCTGCAGATACGCAACACTGTTAGGCACCATTACGCTGTCACTGTGAAGTTCTGCGCTGGTAAATAGGATAGGCTTTTAATATCTGCTTTCTCAATCACAAAATAAGTTTCCTTAGTTATCAACAAAAGTTTTTGTTATGACACTGGATATCTTTTAGGGACATGAATGAACTTGAACATTATCAACAGGTTTCCAATGCAGACCTGCGAGAGTGCCTTGAACTGCAGTTTCTGTTGTGAAGAAAAGCATTTTAGACATTTGAGAGATTATCCTCACTTGGTTTGTGAGTTAAACAACAAATCAAGTCGCTGCACATGAAATAGTCTGGATGGAAGGGAAGGTTTTCTTTGTTTGTGTTTTTTCCCACACCACAACCTGCATGAACACAGGTTGAAATGTGGCTGTAAAAAATTGCACTAGTTACAAACCACATCGTCCATACCTCAGAAACTGCAATCTGTAGCTTTACTTATTGTTGCCTTTGAGTTTATATTTCAGAAATAAGTAGTGATTTGTTTTGAATGTTGGAAACTGCTATTGGCAGTTCACTGTGTTTGTTTTGGACTTAGCCACACAATTTTGGAATACAGTTATGGAAATCCTACAGATATTATGCTGTTTTAATTTGTTTATTTGTATGGCACCTTTAATATATACAGTCATGGCCGAAAGTTCTCTCCAAAAAGTATTGCAATCCCACATTTTTTGCGTTACACATGTTCATTTCCTTTGTGTGTTTCGAAACAAACGGTTTTGTGTTGGAACAGCACAAAAAGCAGCACTTTGTTACCATCGATTTCTGGGTGCTTTTATATGTTTGGGGTTATTGTCCTGCTGGAAGACCCATGACCAAGACCCATGACGCAAACCCAGCAACTACAATGCGACCCAAAATCCTCCAGCGGAATTTCACACACCTTGCGCACAGTCAAGACACCCAGTGCCAGAGGCAGCAAACAACCCCAAAACATCTTTGAGCTTCCACCATATTTGACTGTAGGCACTGTGTTCTTTTGTTTGTAGGCCTCATTCCCTTTTAGGCAAACCTTAGAATGATGCTTTACCAAAAAGCTCTTTCTTGGTCATCTGCCTAGACATTTTCCCAAAATTATTTTTGCTTAGTTAAATACATTTTGGCAAACTGCAGTCTTACTTTTTTATGTCCCTGTGTCAATAATGGGGGTCCGCCTGAGTCTCCTGCCATAGCGTTTCGTTTCATTCCAATTTCAACAGATAGTTCACGTTGACACTTATGCACCCTGAGCCTGCAGGCTGCTTATCCACCTTGCAACCTTTCAGCAATTTTTTTTCTCCCGTCCACATCCAGGGAGATTAGCTACAGTGCCATGGGCTACAAACTTCTTGTTACGCACTTGTGTGGACAAAAGAACATCAAGATCTCTGGAGAGAGACTTGTAACCTTGAGAATGTTGATATTTTTTCCACAATTTTGGTTTTCGAGTCCACAGACAGCTCTATTCTCCTCTTTCTGTTCTCCATGATTAGTGTACCACACACAGACACACAATGTTTGTGGCCATACCTGTTGACAATGCCCAATCCCGTCAGACCTTGGAAGCTAAGCAGGTCAGGCCCTGGTCAGTACTTGGATGGGAGACCGTTGGAACACCAGGTGCCACAGGGGGGCGACTGGAGGAAGAAATTATGTTGTGTCTTTAGGCAAGACACTTGCCACATGCCTAACATGAAAGTTGTTCGTGCATTAATGACTGTGTGTGTGTGTGTGTGTGTGTGTGTGTGTGTGTGTGTGTGTGTGTGTGTGTGTGTGTGTGTGTGTGTGTGTGTGTGTGTGTGTGTGTGTGTGTGTGTGTGTGTGTGTGTGTGTGTGTGTGTGTGTGTGTGTGTGTGTGTGTGTGTGTGTGTGTGTGTGTGTGTGTGTGTGTGTGTGTGTGTATGAGAGTGAGTGTATGTGTGCGTGTGCGTGTGTGTGCGCGTGCGTGTGTGTGCGCGTGTGTGTGTGTGTGTGTGTGTGTGTGTGTGTGTGTGTGTGTGTGTGAAACATTCAAAACATATAGAACAGCATAATTAACTCCAATATTGAAAAGTCGACATGTTGTCAATAACTATGTGTCAAAGGCTAGATTGGACTTTGAGGGGCACTTCAAGGTGTAACTTCAGGGGCTAATCAGCCTTCTTTAATAGGAATAACTTGTTGAAGCCATTTGTTGAGGAAGTACCTTAGTTATGATTTAGATGAATGTATTAATCATATAAGAACTAGAGACTTGCCAATTTAAAGTGAAATGTACTCAGAGCATACATACACACACACACACACACACACATATGTATACATTACATAACCATACATCGCTATTCATTCCACAGCAACAGCAGGGTTAGTTAAACTACACACTGAAGGATATAAACATCCATGGTTTTCTATCTAATTTAAGGTCACTTTCTATGCAGTTAACTTTTTTTTGATGCTTGCAGAGTTAGATTGCTTTTGCCTGATATTCCACCCTGCACTTTGCTTACTTGTTTTGAACGGTTTCATAATAAAGCTGTAAATATTTGAAGATAGAAACACAATAAATATGTTTTTGCTTGACCTTGATATGTCTGACGAGCACCTTTTTGTCCTTTCAAAACTAAGAAGTATAATTCACCGTATAAATACTTTATGTGTAATTGCCAGTCACAACAAGTGGGTGTTTTCTGGACCCGAGGCTGGACTGTCCTGTTAGCACATCAATATCAGGTTGTGTGAGTTTAAAGCCTGTCCAACGCTCTGCGATTCAGTTCAGAGGGATCACAATGGAGAGTAGAGTCGTCCTTCTCACACTCCTGGGGTTTCTACTGGGACTGGTCACCACATTGCCCAACAAGGTACAACACTACTATTTCAGATCAATCAATCAATTCTTAATTCACTATTACTGGGGGCAAAAGCTGGCAGTTGGTATTGTATATGAACATAATATAAATACAAAACACCTCAACACTTAAAACACTTAAAAACTGTCTATACGCAAAACACAATGGTTCTACAAAAGTTAATATATACATTTAGTAGTAGTAGTAGATTTATTCACATGAGCGTGCATTTGATTCAAGGTGAATTTAGTGTCAAAAATAAACCAGGACAAGATGATGAAACAAGAACTTGAACGGGAAAACAAGTCACATCGGGACTAAACTGAGCTCAAACCAGGAATTAACCAGGTTAAATGTCAACACACCCTATGTAAAATAAGTAATAATTTTCGAATAATTTTCTAACCAGTAAATTATTAATAATTATAATATAATATAATAGTGTTAAAACTATAATCTCTTATAATGTTATTTTATTCCATACATTTATAAATCTAGATTTTTAAATTATTTTTTTGCAGTGTATTATTGAGAAACTGATGAGTCTAAAAGGAACAAAGGTCATGTTTTTTTGTCATTGTTTGTTTTGATTAGGCCTACATTAAACATATTTGTGTAGGCTCTTAGAGATAGAACTTTTAGTTTTTTATAGATTTGTGACTGGTATAATTTATATATATATATAATATAATATAATATTTTCAAATAAATAATGTAAGGGTGTGTCTGCAGTTATTCTGTTATAACTCATTTTAATTAGCCCTGAATTTGGCCAATTATACCCATTTCTGCCCTGAGACGAGTGCACTGCACCTCAGAGGGCTGATCAACTCTCCAAAGTAAACTCTTTATATTATGAAATGTGTGTTTGCTCAGGGTGATTGGGACATCTACAGTTTTCACATCAACTCCACAGTGACCAGCCGCTATGCCACCACCGTCATCACCAGCCGAGTGGCCAACCGCATGGATGAGTCTAAAGAGATTGAGTTTCATGTACGGATTCCCAAGAATGCTTTCATCAGCAAGTTCAGAATGTGCGTATCTGATTGACATGGCACCAACAGGTTGGCCCTTGACAAATTCAACCAGACATTTCCTGTGTTTGACACACATCCCAAATCACATCTAATAAAATGACAAAATATTGGTACAGATACATTACAATGATAGTATTGGAAGTTTTTAAACATGTTTTTTCCCTTTAGCAATATGACATTAAAACACTTTCTTAAAAAAAAACAAAAAAAAAAAAAACAGTATTAGTGTAAGTTACATCTAAATTACAACTATTCATAAAAGACAACAACTAGCCAATTTTTAACTTCTATAATTGCAATACATTGATTTTCTCTGCCAGATCACCCACACATTTATTCTGTGTTATATTCTTGCCCTGTTATCATGTTTGCAGGTAGTCTCATGTTTGAAATATTGACTGTGTAGGTTTATGGACGGGGAAGTGTATGACGGTGTGGTGAAGGCAAAGGAACAAGCTGAGCGTCAGTACACAGAGGCTGTCTCTCAGGGCCAGAGTGCAGGGATTGTCAGGTACAAACAAGAAATAATCAATAATTTCGAATGGTTTTTGGTTGCATTTTTACGACTCAGTAATAGCATGGTAACTTGGATAGCGGGGTGTAAATGCATTTTGCGGCCATGTTTCCATATTATTACAAAGAAAATAATAGTTACTAAGGTTCCAAAGGTTGTCATTTGTTCAAGACATTTCAACATAACCAGCATAATCCAGGAGTCAGTCTCTAGAAGCAGATGTGTCTCCTGGTAATTAACAAAACTGGGCTAGGTTAAAATAAATTATATAGCTATGTCCTGTTTCCATGTGTAATTACCACGTTATTACCATAAACCCATGCGTTTTGGTTTCCATGCTATTCCCATTCTATTAGCATGCAATTACTGTGACGAAATAGATAAGCAATTTTTTTACGCTCATTGCTTGTTGAAGTTCTGTGGGGAGAACCCTGGAAGAGTTTAAGACTTCTGTCACTGTGGCCCCTCACAAAAAAGTCACCTTTGAACTTACTTACGAGGAGTTGCTCAAGCGTCGACTCGGCAAATACGAGCTGCAGATCTTCGCTCGGCCCATGCAGCCAGTCAAAGATTTCAAGGTGAGATTGGACAAAAAAGATTCAAAATACAAATTGTGTGCAATTTGTTTTATTTGTTATTTTCAGGTTGATGTGAACATAAATGAAGATGCTGGACTTAGTTTCATAGAGATTAAAGGAGGTCTGAGCACCAAAGAACTGGCAAATGCAATTACTAAAACTGTAACAGACAAACAGGTAACGTTTCAGTCATACTTACACTATACACTATTACTCCTTATTATTTAATGTCTATATGTCAGGTTAGATGTCACAATACACTAAAATGTAGTTAAGACGATTATATTTAGGATTTTACTAAGCATTTTTAAGCATGTTTGTCCAGAGTAAGACTATTTTCGTAAAGTTTATAATGTTACTTTATATGTTACTTTGTCATTGACAGCAAATATGACATAGGTGGAGGTAATTCCATAACTGTTACCTATCCATATAAATTACACAATGGTTATGACAAATTATAAGACCTGATAACACCTTTATTTTGTTGAATGACCATTTCAACTGTCAGAAAGATGTTTCAGTTGAGTGTTAACTATTTATTTTCAACTGTGTCGCTTTTTGATGACATAGGTGGAGGGATTCCATTTTAGAACTCATCACTGCTTCTTGTATTTTAAACTTTTATTTAGCAAATTATCTTCATAAACTGCTACTACAGATGTAAAACCATGATGAATATTTAACACAGGTGCCCTCCCACTAAACTGAGTCAGTATTAGAAAAAAATGAGTCATATAAGCACGGTTGGCTTAGATTTACTGTCTTTGAAAATAAACATCAACAGCCTCACACATTCTAATTTAGAACATATTTCTTTTATTTGATTATCTGTTGTTATTGATGGTATAATTTGATTTGAAGGCCTGGATCTATTTCTATCCAACTGTGGACCAGCAGAAGGTCTGTGACAGTTGCTCAGACGATGGCCTGAACGGAGATCTGGTTATTTTTTACGATGTCAAAAGAGAAGTCCCATTTGGCGATATCCAGGTAACAAACAATGAAACAAACATGAGGAAGGAATATATAAATGTTAATGTCCTTTACCATTTTTTTCATGCAAATCTAGACTGGAGATGGGTATTTTGTGCATCACTTTGCTCCCTCCAGCCTGCCTCGCATTCCAAAAAATGTTGTTTTTGTTATTGACCAAAGTGGCTCAATGCACGGGCGGAAAATGATGCAGGTAAGTTTATATTTATTTTGTTAGGGTATGCCTGTGCTCTTCCTGGTTTAAAAACAACAGTTGCCTGTACATTAACCTCCATTTTTATTAACTTATTCACTGTTTTCTTATTTACAAATGTTAGAATTTATCTCATTCTCAGTATATGGACAGGCCATGTGCCATGTTCAGCTTCTTCTCCTCCAGAACTCCCTTTCTGAGCTGAAGAGGCTACACTAGCACTGATTCATTATTGACAGGCTTTAGTTTGTGACCATTCAGATCAGAGAGAGGACTTAGGTTTAAATCAACTGGATTTAGACATTGGAACTGGCAACCCAAATTTGGCTTTCTGATTAGGTAATTGTCTTCAGAACCAAAATACAGCATTAACCCATAAATAACTCTATCATGCCCAATGTTTTAGTAATTAAGAATAAATCAATATCACAGTTGTTATTATTAAAATATTTTGGCGGTCGGACTTCCGTCTTCGCCTTTAGTCTCAGAGACAATTCCTCAAAAGTTCCACAAAACATCCTGCTCTGTCAATTTAGTTTAGTTGGTTAGCAGAAACCAAGCGCCAGTTAAACCATTTCTGACACTCTGCTTATTAGTAAATGCATTTTTAGCTTCTGAAAAACATTTTAAATAACACATTTTATGAAAAATTCAATTATTTATATGAAAAATAAACTGTAATATAATTTATTCCAGACACGCATCGCACTGATTCACATCTTAAGTGATTTGGCAGAAGATGACTTCTTTGGGCTCATCACTTTTGACAGTGAGATTTTTCACTGGAAACGAGAACTTGTTCAAGCTACTTCAAAAAACATTGAAGAGGCCAAGAGGTTTGCAGAGAACATTCGAGATCGAGGATGTAAGTAGTTGACACAGTTACTAAAATATTAAGACTGTGCCATAGAGCTAAATCTTTAAAACTGGTTTTGGTTAACAGCCACAGACATAAACAGTGCTGTGCTGGAAGGCACTCGCATGCTGAATGCACACCCCAGAGAGGACTCAGCCTCCATCCTCATACTCCTGACCGATGGGGACCCCACCTCAGGTTTTAGAGCACCTCCTTTACATGACCAGATGTCAATCAAGAACTTGTATATAAATTATTGATTTTGTTACAGGAGAGACAAATCCCGAGAGGATACGAGTTAATATTAAAAAGGCCATTGCAGATAAATTCCCACTGTACTGCCTTGGATTTGGATTTGATGTCAACTTTGAGTTCTTGGAGAAGATGTCTCTGGATAATAATGGTTTAGCTCGTCGCATATACGAAGACTCTGATGCTAATCTGCAACTTCAGGTATTGAGCATTAGGTTTCTCAGCGGACCTTACGATACAATTTCTTATGCCTGGATTACAAAACTGTCACACCTAGTCACATAGTAAAGTGGTGTGACTGAAATACTATATATTATTATAGTAATATAGTATTATATATACTATATTGACAATTTTTTTTTTACAGGGCTTCTATGAAGAGGTGGCTACTCCACTGTTGACAGATGTGACCATGATCTACATAGGAGGCTCAAATCTAACCCAGACTAACTTCAGCCAGTACTATAACGGCTCAGAGATTGTGGTGGCCGGCATGATCACAGACAACAACATTGAAAGCTTTACTCCTGAAGTCGTGGCACTTTCTGTAAGCATGACCCTCGCTCAAGATGTAGATCTCTCTTATCTCTTTATGATGCAAAAAATATGTTATGTTATGCTTCAATCTCTCCAGAAAAATTCAAAATTGATTTTTTCAAGCCCAAATGCAACAACGGAGTACACAGTGACAGCACAGATCGACCGCATCCAGAGAGTGTGGGCCCATCTCACAGTCAAACAGCTCATGGAGAAAGAGTGAGTGACTTATATGGCTTTTTGTATTTGCATAATAATTTTACTTTATATATTTGAACTTTGAGTTTGACTTTGAGATTTTCTAAACTCTTTCTGACTGAAGTGAATTCATAAAATATTGCATATTGCATGTTTCTGATTGCTGTAGTTTCAATATGATGATGATGATGATGATGATGATGGTGATGATTTTTTAATTATAGAGCGCTTTTCCACCTAATAGGCACTCAAAGCGCATAGTAACTGGTAACTATTAGTAACAGAACTCAACCTAGGTTGTATTAACTGAATCCTATGTGCAGGCTGCAACTGTCTGGACCAGAGAAGGAGAAAGTGAAGAAAGAGGCCATGAATTTATCTCTAAAGTATAGCTTTGTGACTCCTCTCACATCAATGGTGGTCACTAAACCTCCAGGAGAAGACTCAGCTGTACTTAACAAGCCAAAAGAAGGACAACCCCCAGCAATTCCAGCGACAAGCGGAAGAGTTGCTTTATCTGGTAGGCTCCATCGCTTACAATTGGAAGGGACCCAGCAAGGTGTGTTTAGTCTGTATACTAGCTAAAGATTTTGTTTTTATCGATTAGAATTTTCAGAAAAGAGAGAAACAATTTTTTATATCTGTAAGTACACTCTAATAACATAAATTTCTACAGCGTTAAAACTATCAACACAAAATCTGAGAAAGAAAGAACTATATTCTTAACTACTATATGGATAAAAAAGTCATTATTATATAGTGGTTTAATAAAAAACAACAAAACATAAGTCATTCGCTTATTTAATGTTCTTTTCTTACTTTAACAATCAATCTCTGCAGGACACGCCCACAGATATGCTTTACAACGTCCTGGGATTTCTAGATATTCTAAAATTGGATATGTACAACAAGGTCCACCTGGTCTTCCTGCTCAACCTGGTCTGCATGCTCTTCCAGATCAGGGTCGTCTTCTTCGTGTTGCAATCGGTTAGTTTTAAAGGGGTAAAACTCACTACAATAAAAGGAAAGTAAATATGTCAAAATGAAAAAAAATACTGCCTTATGACTTCATAATGTCACTGTGGGGAGGTACGCATTATTTCTAAGCCATTGCAAAAATGTTTTAAATGTATTTTTAAAAAATACATATATATATATATATATATTCTGGTTTTTACAGATCCAAGAAAGAGAGGGCGGAATTACTTTAGTCCTCCTCAAAGTATAAACGTGGTCAATTTCTAAAACTATTACAGCCAGGAGGTTTACATAATTAGGGAAGATTATGGTCAGATTTATATAATAAAGAATTTGGTAATATTTAAAATTGTGTATATGTATTATCTAGATTTACAAAGGTAACCTGTACGTTTTAAATATATGTATCATATTTCACATTTTAAACCTAACGTCAGTCTTTTTAGCTGAATTTGCTGAGTCTCTGCTGAAGTACAGGAAACTTAAAGTACACCTTTTATTCACAGACTATGATTATTTTACCGCCGATGATTTGTTGGTTCAAAGCAGAATTTTGGCATACCCAACCATGTCATATGCCCTTACTATGCTGCCTGACACCGCAACTACTACAACTAAAGGTAAAATATTTGTTTTTATTTCTTTGAATTGGTTTCTGCACTGCATCTAACGGTCTCTTTGTCCCTAGAACTTTCCTTTGTTTTTGTGATATAATTCTACTCTGCACTTTGTGAACTTTGCTTTTTAAAATTAATAAATACAGATGTCTTATTTTTAAAGTTTTAAAACATAATACAATTATAACAAAAAACAAGAGCAATAAATGATAAATTAAGAAACAAATATAATGGCGAGCTTTGTCTGTAGAATTCATATTCATATAACAATTTGAGAACCACAAAACTCTTCCCGTCTACTCAGCTCCTCCAACTCAACGGTTTTTACTAAGACCTGAAAACGTGTCTCTGCCTCTGTGCTTTGATCTGCCGACCACCATCAGCGTGAAGCTGCTTCAGGACACCAGCAGAGGTCAGTCATGCTGCGTTTGTACCTTTTGTGGTACGGATTTAATACTCACAGTTTAGCTTTTTATATCATTGAAGATATTTGTCAACTAGAGATTGCATTACACGTTAAAAGTGCACTGCTTGAATCAGAGATGATTCAGAGATGGAGATGCTATAGCCTTGCCTGGAATTTTCCACAGTATTGTATTATCTCCATGGAGACCAGCAGGTGATGCCACTAGGCCAAGTTACAGGTCAGATCTGTGGGGAGGCAAACCTGGTACATGGAACATGTTTTACAAGGACTCTTTGGCAGTTAAATCATTCCAAAATAGATATGTTTAATGCCATACTGCAGAACATTCCTTGTCTACATCTTCTACATCTTCATGGAGACAAACAGGTGGCACACTTCTCATCAGAAAATGTACATAGTGCACATTCAATAAAACAGTTAGTACAGCAGGCTTTTACCAATTGATGTCTTTGACACGGCTTAATGTCATGTGTTTCCCTCCATTTAGGGCTTAATGTAAAGGGCATGATTGGTACAGAAGAAAACGGAGGTTTTACACAAATTTTTATACATTTCCCAACTGACGTATATATTGAGGTGGACACGGACGGTGTCCTTGTGAAAGAGGGGCAGACTATCACTCGATACTCGGAAGAAACTCAAATCACTGCTGGCAGGTAACATACTTTTTCAGGTCAAGATACAAGTTGTTTTTCTATAATGGTCAAACTCATTTGACAGTTTAATAAATTAGAATTAGAATAGAGGTTATGCTGATATTCAGAATTTTAGCAGTGAGTGCCAAAAATGTAAATGCTCAAAAGTGAGAAAGGTGATAAAGTCTGATAGTAAATATAACCGTCTACAACTCCACTAAATATTTAGTTTGCACCTGACATCTAAAAAAAGAAATCAACAAATTTAACTGGTGAACTACTGCCATATTTGCTGAAAACACTGATAATTAACGTTTCAAATGTTTTAACAGTGTGACAGTGATCATGCGTGACAAGGAAATAGATGTGTCAGTTGGAGGTATACGTGTTGTGATTCTGGTCCATGAGATTTCTGGAAGGAAGTTCCTGTGGCCTGTTTTCAGACAGGTGCCAATGGATGACAAAGCTGAAGGAGTTTTAGGTGAGCGTGATTGTTACAGAGTTTGGCGAAATGCTGTAACAGTGATATTCAGATTACATGTGATTTGTTTCTTTTATCTATAATTTTCTGTGTGTTATTGTTCCAGTTTATAATAATGAGGATTATAAGGAAGGAGAGAACGTGGGATCAACTTCTACAATAAAAGTTAAAGGCAAAGAGATCTATGTCAGCAGGTTTGTGCAAAGTTTGTCCATTTATAGCTTAAGGATTATTCAAACAACCACAGTCTACACAACAACTAACCAGAAGAAAATTATGTTGTTGGAAATAAGAATAATAATCAATACCAAAATGAGATAAAAATTTGAAGTATCAATACTGATTTCAAAAATTGCAACAATTTTACAGAATTTGATCTTTTTTGAATAGTCTTGTATAGAAACTGATAATGAGCGTGAACAGATAAACTGTAATAAAGAGGATTTTCTTTCCCCAACATTCACCTTGAAATCCCTTGTATGATGCAGATCCAGTGCTGTTGACTACAGTGTGCCGGTGCCTGTAACAGTGGACTGCTGGTTCCTGTCTGCTCAGTCAGTCTTCCAGAGACCAAGCACTGACTTTGTCATCTGATATTTAAACAAAACTGTTCATATAAAGTCTAATTAAAAACTTGCACTCGTATAGGTGGTGTGCCCCAGATATTTCCAACTCTTGAAATAAAATTCTCCTTTAACAATGCTGGTTTCAGTGCATCTACTCAACAAAATTGAATGGTCTTAAGAAAGTGTGCTTACTTAGCAAAATATTATAATTTCATGTGGAGTTAAATACAGCAATTCAAACTGAGCTATTAAAAGAAATTCATTCGGCTCGGTATCAGAAATTCCAAACACTGACCTGGTTTTGGGCTGGTGTTGATGCAGCTTTATGTGTTTAGTCCTTTCATTAACAGGAAACATTTTAGGAATATTATTATCAGAAAAAAGGTCAGCTAAATACATGATGAACACATGGTGAAACTTAACTGAAACATAACTTAAAACTGCCTCTCCTGTTCAACTGCTAAAACGACTTAAGCCAAGATACATGCTAGTTGTCAACACACATCAGAATAAATGTTCTTATGCTATTGCCAAAATAAAACAAATGGAATAGAAAAGAGAACAAGGATGTCTAGGATCAAACATAGGCCTATAAAAATATGTTGCGTGTAAATTATAACTCAGTCAGTAACTATTTGCAATTTAAAGTGGGTAGCCGTTCAACTTCAAACTGTCTATGGTAATAGCTAAACAGTCCAAGACAGTACTGTTCACTAATAGCAACTGCCTGTTGTGCTAAAGGCAGACCCCTCATTTCATTCCCAGTTTAAATTGTCCTAAATAAACAGCTTTTAGTGATGACCCTTGGTTTATATTCTTCAACCCTTTTTTGAGATATTTCTTCAGTTCAAGTGAAAAAGCAACATTAAAGCTGTTATAGTTGGAGTTATTTCATGGCAGAGATCAAATGAAATAAAAATCTGAACAAGAGGAGATGAAACTGCAAAACAAACACTTGAATAAAGTCAAATTATATATATATATATATATATATATATATATATAAACCTTGTCTGGAGTGGCGATGGTCCAGCGGTCTGCTCTATAGTTCTGATCTTGTTGTTGTTGTTGTTGTTGTACATAGATACATACATTAGATATAACTTTTATTCTACGCATATTTTATTTTGCAGAATTTATTTTTATCCAATACATTTTACTGTTATTAACATTTCTATCTGTTGCACTTTACCACTGAAGCAAGTTCCTAGTTTAAGAATTTTGTTCACCGACAATCACAATCAATACATTCTGATTCAGATTCTTTTGATGACGCAGTCGTCATCTAACCAGAAGGGGTTTGTGGTCAGAGGGAGGGCTGCAACTATGGCTACATGAACTACTACATGGACTACTTGACCTCATGTTACACAAACACCTCATCCATGAGTTTCAGAATTTCAGAGAAATTGGGGCCGTTACCAAAACAAGTAATGATTCAACATCAACATATTAGCTGGCCATGCAAACTTTTGAATGTTTTGCATGTAAAAAAAAACAACAACTAAAAACTGTCTCTTTGTGCACAGTTGAGTAGCCAAAATAGCCAACCATTGGGCAAATTAACACATTGAAGGGACAACCTTTAATTTATATTTAGGACCTTCCTCTGTACGAGGCTCCGGTCCAGACCAAACTGACTGAGGGTGCATGTGAGATTCAAAGGGATGAAGTGTCATTATTTTACCTGCCTCAAATGAGGGTGCAAACATCCCATGTATCAGTTTATATAAACTGTGTATTATGCACACATAATTCAGCTCATGATATTGTAACAAAACAGCTTTGTGTAACAGAAGAATTAAGAGCTGTTGACAGACAGGTGAAATTTGAGCTTGAATATCCTGGTAGAACGCGAGCCACATTGTGTTTCGTTTTTATATTTAGATATGAGGTTTGTTATCGCAACTGACTTGTTTTTACTTATTTTGTACTGTTTGGTCAATTGTCTATGACCACAAGCCAAAGCTTATTGTGCGTACCCTTGTCTCCAAAACCAATTGCAGCACATTTATGGACATTCATCTGCACAATTAATACAGAATGAATAAAGAAAACTCATCTACATCAAAACATAGCTGTAATAGTTAATGAACAATGGGTTGTAAGTGAATCATAAGGCGCATGGTTGATCATTCTAATATATATATATATATATATATATATATATATATATATATATATATATATATATATATATATATATATATATATATATATATCTAGTGTGATGAGAGAACGATACAGTAAATGAAATGCATTTTTGTTCAAAATGTATTTCAATTTATATAAAACTGCAATAGTTTATAGTTAATACTGTTTTGGAATATGTTGTATGTTTAGTTTCTGTGTCATTTTGCAATCTAAGTAGCAGTTCAGTAGAATATGATATGATTTTGTGAATCAATAATATTGTTTTAATATTATTTTTCAGTTATGAAACATATTTTTTCTACAACTTCCAGGCTTTTGTGGTACTTTATAGGCTGCTCACTGTTTTCACTTCACTATGATAAGATCATTTCTAATCAGGTGATAAATCATGTCCAACCAGTTAGACAACTGCAAACACCATATTTCATAACCTGTAAAAATAAAACAGTTAAAGACACTACTGTGCAAAAGGTTTAAACATTATTGTATAATAATATTTGTAGAAGCTAATAGATGTTAGTGTTGTTTGTCACTTGTCATGTTTTGCAAGAAGAACCATAAAAACGAATCTGACCTGCAGCATAATTGTTATAAAGATACAAGGAACAATAAAAAAGCTTAAAAATAACGTATAATTTTAAATACCCAAGACAGCACTGTATTTAGAGGATAAACGCTTATTCTATGGCATAATAAAAACATAATTTGTTGCAACAGAATCAATAATGTCTGTCATTTGTTGTTTAGCAATAATTGAGTACTCAATATTTCAAAGCACTTCTAGATCTAAATAGAGATCAGTCCACCAGAAAATCCTCAATTTGGTAAATTAAGTTTTAAACCACTGTCCTCACGCCTCAAGGAGTAACAAAGGCTGAAGGGTACAGAGCCACCGAGTAGAATACACAGTGTAGAGAGACAAACAGAGGCGGGGCGTCTCCAGAGGGAGCACTGTGACGTTGAGTGTGGAGCAACTTTTATATGACTCACCCTGGGCATGGTTCACTATATGAGTTTTCATGAGAACACACTAGAATTACAGAAGAAACCACAGAAGAAGAAGGAATAATGTCCTATTTAGATATAGATTTGACTAGGAGACAGTATGCCGTTCTGTTGATGAAACAGGTAAGGCTGACAGTATCATGTTAAATGGTGCTCCGCTGTATTTTTCAGTTCATGTTCCAGTTTAGGTTAAATTATTACTTGGTTCAGCTACAGGTAAATCATTGTTTAGTCACAGTAGTCACCGTGAAGCACAAATAGTCTTATACATGTGATGGTACTTGTGCTTGTAATTCACATATTTTCTGGTGTTTTTTCCTCTGCAGTTGCTGTCTTTTTCTTTAAGTAAATGTAGTCTTTATTTAAATTGTACGTATTTGTAATTTGTGCTTTGGTCCTTAATTTTTGTCTGATTTGTCTTGTTTAGTTATCCTTTGAACCAATTTAGACTTGTTTAGAGCTGCTTTTGTCCAATGTATCTGTCTAATTTTGGTAGAACTTTATGAGAGTGTACTTTGCTGAGTTCCACTTTTTTGAGAAATGCTGTTTTAAGCCATGTCCTCTGACAGTGTCACAGTAATGAGCTTGTTAAATGTCTTGACATGTAATATGGTAACATGATATATATTCAGCAATTATACTATGTCTTATCTTGGTATGAATGCCTGTTCTCTCTCCTAGGTGACAAACAACCAGTTACCAGCACATAGATTACAATACTGTTAATGAACAACTTTATGCTGCCAAGAGCATAAACCACAGGACCTGTTTATCAAGGCTCTCTGGTTTATCGAGGACAACATATTTGGAGAAAAATGCAGTGAACTTGAAGCTTCGTCTGAGCAGCAATGGCTTGGTGCAGAATGTTTACCTCTGGATGGATCATTTGGTTACTCGTACTGACTGCCCCCCTGTCGCTCCGCAGTTTGGACAAAGTAGAAAATGACAGAGACGTTACTTGCTCTCAGGTATCAGTGATCATGATTTGCTGCTTTCTTGTGACATAACAACATTCAAGACTGCCAACAGTTTAAAATGAGCTGGTCAGAATAACAAGGTGGAACTGTCAAAATGTAGATGTTTTGACCTGGTTTATAGTTCATATCTGTGTAATTTCTGGATTTAACCACATAAAACAAACACAAAGTTCAACGTTTACCGTAATTTCTCTGTCCAACTTAATAAGCAAAGTGGTGCCATTATTCAACCCTAAAGACGAGATTGTTGTCAGTTGAAAGTACTTAAGTCTATAAAATGAGCATTGGAAATTTGTGGAGCCAATTCTTAACAAATAGTGATGATGAGGTTCAATATATGTGGATAAGCCTGGATAATTCTAACAGCAAACCTCCCATAGAGTCTAAAGGCCTGTGTCCTGCATCTGAAATGACAACAACATAATCAAATATTACTACAACAGGAATGCAACCTATCAACACATCTTACAATTCTGCACATAATGTTGTCAGAATGTGGGACCATGTCTTATCCCACATAATTTGATATTACATTACAATCATTCAAAGATTTACACTGTTACATTGTTATACAATAACTTGCCAAAACAATCTTAAAATGTCCTGCTTAATCTTATAAATAATTGATTATTGCACACTTAGTTAAATTGCACATGACATTATTTTCACTATTTCATTATTAACACACTAAATAGGGTTAAATAAAACAGAATTTCTTCTAAGTAGCTATAAGGCTTTAGTTGTTTACTTGTAGATCTATTGATTTTTAGCAGTCAAGTAATTATTTTATCATGATTATAAATCTGTATGTGGACCACAACAGAAAGGAGAAGGCCTCAGCTGTGGTTATTGGAGTGAATTTAAAATTTAATCTCCCTACAAATGGACACACTGTTTGACATGTATTGTTTTTGTTTACACACATAGTTGTTTTTGCAGCAGTTTCCATCATATCATAGAGATATGGAATAGTTTTGAGAGAACTTTTAGTCAACTAAAGTCTGGAATCTGCCTTCTGCATCTGTGGCATAATTCACAGCCCAAATGTATTTACTGTGTGTGTTTGTGTTCAAGGGTCTCTGGAACTGCACCTTGAAGGATGGGACACCTTTTGATTTCAATTCAGTGGAAGTCACTGACCTGAGCTCGCAGGTGAAGCTGTGCTGCAGAGGATACACGTGTGCGCTCTGTCTGCTCTTCCAAGTTCAAGTCGATCTGAATAAACTCGGTGAAGACGAGAATAACTCTGGTCTGGATGAAGAAGATGACACTGAGGAAACTTCGGATAATGAAGGTATTAAACCAATCCAGACATGCAAACTTGCACAATAATAAGTGTTAGATTTCATTTAAGATTCCATTATTTGAATGCCACTGTAGTCATTAGATAGTTTTCTTTAGTCTGTATGAATGTTGGGAATTCAGGCTTAACAATTTTGGGAAATATATCCAACTTTTCTACAAGATTTGCAATTTATTTTTTGATAGATATAAATATTCTGAACAAAGTCCACATTTTAAAAATGTCTAGGGGCATTACCATTAATTAAAAATGAACTGCTGAACTATTACAAGAAATAATTTTTACTGAGTCTTACTGATTTGCCTATTGTGGCAGTTGGAATTGGGGCATGGTTTGTTAAGTGTTTAGCAATTTCCACTACAGAGATACTGTATTTACAAAATCTCAAGTGTATTTTGCATTAACAATAATGCATAATATGTAAGTCCAAGTGAAAGTAAATTTGTTCTTTGTTCTTTCAACTCAGTGCTAAACTCTACCTTTGTGTTTTTAGCTGAAACATGTTCAGTGACAGTGTGTTACAAAACACCACAAGCACTGCCCATGTGCAAAAAGGTGGAGTTTACAGTAAACCTCACCATGTTTTCTCAGCTGAGCACTGCACAGGTACGTCAACACATAAAGGATCTGTGTTTTTATGGGTCATATATTCAGCAGAGGTGGGTGGAGTAAAGCGTAAAAGTAAAAACCTATATTGTGTCCAGACTATGAAATGCAGCCCTTCAATATTTACAGTTCCTCAGGTTCCTGTTGAATTGGCTCAAAATGCCACAGGTAATGCTTAAGGGGATATTGTGCTTTTTCTCAGGTAATTAGTATTGACATATAACATGTGTAGATCATAATTTTACATTTTGTTCAGTGTAAACTAAAATACTGACTCCCTCCAGTTCAAAACTGCAGAATTGAATGTCTTCATAGACATTTCACTGTACCACTGTTTGAAAAGTGGACCCTGAGTGACTATTTAAAATAATATTTTATAAATAAACTAACAAATGCTTTATTATAAGAGTTTTTAAAAAGACAATTTTAATTAAACACAATTTTAAAAGATGATTTGATAAACAAATACTTCTACGAAAGAGTTTTTAAAAGACTATTTCATGAAGTTTCTATTAAAACTGTTTTTAAAACAGTCTGCTTTAATTAATTGATTAATAACATTTTATTTTATTTTATTTACAAATCCTTTTAGGAAAATATTTTTCAATTTGTATTACCTTCAGCCATTAACCACTTTTCAGTGGCTCTCCTGGCTAAAGTAAAGTTTCCTTGTTCCCTTTTATTATTTGCCAGAAGGACCAAAAGAGCCACAGACTAAACTAAACAGAAACATTTTGCTAAATATGTCCTCTTTAAAGAAACTTGAAGAATATCATCTCATCTCAGTCAGAGACATTTTCAGACAGTGCACTATAGATGAAATTATTTGTTTTGCAGTAGAATGCCAACAGCTGCAACAGAAAATTGATAAACATGTGTCGTTACAATCAATATCTCTGTGAAATACTTTGATTTATTTGTATTGGTAAATACAGAAACAAGAAGTTGAAGTTTGTTATGATGACTCTGTCCAGGTTTAGTTAGAGTATGCAATCTGACAGACAAAACATTATTGTATTTTTTATTTATTTTAAAAGGGGACCATGTACAATTAAAACATTTGATGCATTGTACCAGAGTTAGCCTTAGGCTAATTTACATCTGCAGTCCCCTGACAGGGAAAAGCACAACCCAAAACATTTAACAATTACAAACATAACAATGGATTGAACACAAAACACTCAATTACATACACACAAGCACATACACCATTTACTCATAAAATAAATCTATTACACTCTTCCATACAGGCACACAGACAGACATACATACAGTAATAGACCAAAAGACTGAACCCCCCCCCCCCCTTCAAATAAGAAACAAAACTTAACTCAAAGATTTTCTGGCCCAAAGGCTTTATTTGACAGGACAACTGTAGAGTGAAATCGGGAGATAGAGTGACGCCCAGTGGGTAACAACCACAAACACCTCAAACCACTCCACCAGCAGCATGTCCTAATAAAACAATGTTTTACACAAGTAAAAGCACTGTTAATAAAAAAAAAAAAAAAAAACTCAATATTAAAAGTGTAAAGTAAATATTATATGTAACTAACCTTTGATATTCAGTCATCCGAACTGACAATTATGTTACTTGCAGATTTCTATGACTGTCATCAATGCCGTGATTTCTTATGAGAACCTTCTTCTTATCGACTCGCCTAATGTGCCATTTATTAGTATTGAAGTTAAGGTTCCTTCACTTAAAAATGGTAACATCTTAATTATCATCATTATTATCATTCAAAATATGTCAACTTAATGCATGTGTTTATTTCCCTTCAGTGTGTAACTCAAACATAAGCACATATGTACAGGAATGTAATGGTAAGTTTACATGATGATGGTGCATTTCTGGTTTTAGTCTTCGATACTGCAGAATCAAAACAATGATTTATTACGTGTACATTTTTAGCACCCAAAATTAGCTTCCCGATCAACAAATTGCTAAACCAAGTGGAGATGAGTTTTCTTGGCAACAACAGCAGCCTTGAAGTGTGCATCCAGAACGAGACGAACGGGACCTGCAAGGTGAGAGCGGATACACTGTGGTATTTACTTTCAATTTGTTGGTATGTGGCACAAATGAGTGTCTCGCATTTGCTTTCCTAACTGAGTAAACAGTGATATTTTATGCGGGCGGTGTTATTACAGTTCTGAAAAAAATGTATTGAGTTTAATGATGTTCACCATATGACATTTGACCTGTGATCATATCACACATCTCAGATGTCATAACTGGGACACTTTATCTAAGTCCACGTTCACTCTTGATTTAAGTCCACTTTGAGTCCACGTAGATTGGGTTTGGTTCTGTTCTAGTCCAAGTTTTGTCCCAGTGTCGTCCCAATTTTGATTCAATTCAACTACAACAGTGGCTCTGAAAGTGTGAGGACGGGACCCCAAGGAGTAATGGAGGCACGAAGCTGAGTGCCGCAAGATTAACATAACTTTTTAAAATTAGTATTTGTAATATTAAGAAATTGCCTGTGATGTGATATGTTTAATTGTAGTTTAAGTGTCAAATTAAGACTAATTATAAATATCAATCAGGCAGAAAAGAGGTAGTTTGTATAATGCTTTGTGCTGTTTTGTTTGTAGCTCTGGAACAGGAAACCCATTCCCCTGGACTCCGTCATGCCTTGCACGTGCTTTCAGGTGAGCTGCATATTCTATTTCATGGCTCATGTACATTTTACAAAAGGCAACAATAACTCACCTTGTTGGTATTGTTTAAGGTATGGGAAGAAGACGGCCAAATGACTATGCGTTTCAGCAGCTGCCCTTTCAAAAACAAACGTAAGAAGTATTATTTATTTAGGCTTCGAGTATTCTGTTTGAAAGTATTTTTACACAGCCAGCTAATCTGCTTTCCTGAACCTATTAGAGTCTTTGCGTCCAAAAATGTGGAAGAACATTACACTATCAGTGAAAAACGGCTTATACAACGATAGCACGAGGCTGTGGTGGCATTTGTCCGCCCCCTGCAGGCTGGCAGGAGAATTGTGGCCCTGTGTGAGGACTCCAGGCTCCACTGTCTGCACGGAAATAAAGGGATTTAGACAACAACTGGGGAAGGATGTGTGGATACAGAATAGCAACGGTCTCTGGGTAAGAAATACATTCCTCTAACTTTTTATCCTTTTTGACACTGCTTGTAATATTATCTATCTATTCAATTATCAAAACATGTAATAGTTGGGGCTGCTTTTTGTATGAATAGTCCACACATACTACACTGTATATTTGCTGCTGCTGTGTCTGAATTCTCCTATCAAACTTTCAGGAGAAAACAGATGTCTTTCCACAAATAAATGTGAAAACGCATCCTTGTGTGATGGTAAGAATAAACTGTTTACACGTTCAACAACACATGCACAACTAAGTATTTGTTTTCTTTTGTGAAGGTAAAAGTTAAAGGAATGGACTATGAGATGGGGCCATTCTGCTACAACAGCTGTAAGTGTGATGGAGAAGTAATAGAAAAATACAAGACAAACTGTAGTACTTATCTTTGTTGTGTTGTGTCCTCAGTTGATCGTTGGCGCTGGAGTCTCTTTGCTGTTGCTGTGATGCTGCTTCTTTGTTTAACACTCCTAATCACATTTGGCCTTCGGGACTTTGTCAAAAGTAGGTTTAAGCAACCTTTTCTTAAAATGTATCTTTCGCTCTGTCTTCACATCTGTAAGAAATATACAACTATACTTTTAATGAGCCCTTATGCTTGTAACTCGTTTTCCAGAGTCAGTATGGAGCTGTCGTCAAGGAGGATTTGTCAAAAGTGAGTGTCTTTGTCATTAAATCATATTGGCCGTAGCTGTATTTATAAGTGTGTAGTTGATTTTCTTCCTGTGATAGTTCACAAGGCCCATGTGCTGGTGCTGAGCCCTCCGGATAGTGATGCAGAGGTGTCTTCCACAGTCTGTAGCCTTGGCTCCCTGCTGTGCTCGAGTGGTTTCAGTGTCACTGTGGACCAGTGGAGCCGGAGGGGCCAGTTCAGCTCGGGGCCCCTGCCATGGACCCACTGTCAGCTGCTCAGTATGGACAGCACATGTGCGCGTGTTGTGCTGGTGCTCACTCCCAAGGCTGTGGACAGGGCACAGAAATGGAGCCACGAGGACAGTTCCATCAGTGACCTGAAGGAGGAGTCTCCTTACTCTGATGTCTTCAGAGCTGCTCTGTTTGCTATTCAGGCGTACAAGAACCAAGGCCTAGCCAGGGAGCGCTTTGTCCTGGTCACATTTGACTCTCAGTGGACAGAGGTAAAGATCTGCCACAATAAACTACCTGAGATCTTCCAAGGACTGCCTCTTTTCCACTTCCCATCACAGACAAAAGCCTTACTATCAGACTTGTGTGTGAGGAGGGCACAGAGATGGTCAAAAAGAACCAAGTGGACTTGGGCTTTTTCGAGAAATGAATATAAGGACTGTACTGTATCCATTCACTGTAAAACATGGGAAACTGAGACAAGACTTTTGCAGCAATTGTAAATGTCGTATTACTGTGTATAAAATGAAGAATGAATGTATCTCATTCATTTTAAATTGAAGTCAAGAAGCATTTTTGGCCACCAGTTTCACGGAAAGACCATGGCATCATTGTTCTTACTGTATTACAGTGTTATCCATATTATGTATTATTTATTATGTTTGTGTTTATGTTTACACTATAAATACTATTGTTGTACGCTAATGCTCTTGCTCTTTAAATGCCAAAAATATGCATCCAGCAAATATTCCCCCCTCCACCATTTCTATTTCTATAAATAACATGTTATTTTGAGCCTGGTGGGTCCCTAGTGGTGATTGGTTGGTTGATGTAATTCTACGACATCTCTTTGGTTCCTTTTGTTGTCAATCATGACACAGACTTCCTGTGGTCTTGCACAGGCTCTAGACAGTTCTGAAGACCACTTGTTAAACATTTACCCTACAGTTGAGAGCCAAAGCGGTTGAATAATGGTAGGTAAAACTAGTTACATTTTATCCACATAATCATTAATAAAAATAAGTAGTATATCATTAAACCATGATAATGTGACATTTTTTTGTGATAATTTCTAAATTAAAATGTTGGTTAAGGCTTTTCTGAGACAAAATGGGTAGAAGTTGCCTACTTGAATATTACAGTTCCTCCAGAGAATACTCAATCATAATATAGTATGTGTGTGTATCTCATGGGCTCATGGATAGGCCACACTTTGCAACAATTGCCCATTTTTCAACTATAGTTGTATGGGATTGAGAATACACACTTCTGATGACCAATTCCGGCAAATAATGTTATACTCTTGTAGAGTCATTATTCTGACCACCAAATGCAGTGCATTTTTAAAAATCTGTAACAACAGAGAGGCAATAAATCCCTTCAACGTAAAGTATGTTTTCTGAGCAGATGGTTGAAAGGGGTGAGCGGACGCTTCTGTGTCTCCTGCTGCACGCTGCTTGGCTAAGCTTTGTGCTGACCGCTGAGGCGCGCACCTGTCCCCTGTCCTGCAACAAATGCTCAGCTCCAGACCAATGTGATGAGTGTGGCAGAGGATGGCTTCTCCATAATGGCACATGTGTAGGTACTGTACAGGTCGTAGGACTTTCATGCAAAATAACACATTAATAATACCATTCTTCAATCAATCTCTCTTTCAGACATTGACGAGTGTGGCACTAAGTTGGCTGTCTGCTCCTCAGACAGCTACTGCCTCAATACAGCTGGATCTTATGAGTGCAGAAGTAAGTTTTGCACTGGAGTCATTTAAAATGATTTGCTACTTTTAAAGGTACACTTTTCTGGTGGTGTTACTACTTTACCTGGAAGGTTCCAGTGTGTTGCATTAAACGTATCTATCTCCATGGAGATAAATACCGTGTTGACACAACCAGGTCAAGATACGAGTCAGATCTTCTAAGAGGCGAGTCCGCTCACAGTTGCAGCATACTTGCCATTGTCAGCAAACAAAATTCAAAAATAAGAGCTTGTTTATGCAATGAGTAATAGCAGCCGTAAAAATGTAGACTATGTTTAAACAAAGGCATGCAAAATAAAATATGTGTAAGAATAAAATAGGCTGAAATACAAAATATATACAGTAAGATCAGACCCACAGTGCAAACTAGCAATGCAAAGATGAAGTGGTGTTGACATAACTTTGCCTTTTAGGAGTAATTAGAACCAAGGAAACATTAGCTGCGTTACTCTTCGTATCTGTCACAAAACTGCTTAAATGGAAGAGGTTTATGGCTTTAAAAATGAAATTATTCACAAATAGTCAAATGGACACAAGACCCCAAGAGGAGCAAAGCCAAGAAGAAAGGAGTCACTGAAAATACTGCCAATCACTTTCTCTTCCATCTGTTAATAAAAGTTATCTTTCCCAGACTGTGATGTGGCCTGTGTGGGCTGTATGGGCAGTGGATCAGCCCGATGCAGGAAATGTGCCCCTGGATTTAGACTGACGGGGTTCAAGTGCCTGGGTATGTATTGGAATTACCAGTGCTATTAGTTTGGACAGTTTGTTCTACATAACGATAGAATGTCTCTTTAATGACGGTAATTTTGAATCTCTTGTAAGACATAGATGAATGCAGTGATCTGGTGCTGGCCTGTCCTGGTTTGGATGAGGTTTGCGCCAACACTGAAGGGTCTTTTCGCTGTGACTGTGCAAAGGGGTACATCCGCAAAGACGGCGTATGTGTGAAAAAGCAGCAGCCAAGTAAGTAGTGATTACCACCAATAAGCACCTATAAGACTTTATGGGTGGGTGAGTTTGGCATTATAATATTATATATTAACATAATATCAAAAGTTGTTGTTTTGATGACAAAGAACATAAACTGTGTAATGTTACAAATCAAGACATAAGGGGATATTTCAAGACTTTAATGACTGATGGATTGCAGAATTATAATGTAATAATTGTCACTGTTATTGTAAAGAAATATCAAGATCACTGTTGTTGTATTGTAAATCCATATCAAGATATATCAAGACATTTCTGTCAACATCTCTGACCTCAATACTGTGGTTCACAAACGTAATACACTACCAACAAAGAAAAGATTTGGCTTTCCAAGTACCACCAGATCTGAATCGGGTCTACAACAGGACTATTCCAGGTCTAAATTGGGGATAAAACAGGTCTTACATACTAGTTATAACCAAGAAATTACTCAAGGAAGATCAGAAATTAGAAAAATAAATAAATAAATAAAATAATAATAATAATAATACTCTAAAGGAAGTTAACCAGAACTGAAGAGGTGTACTACCAGAGGAAAGAAGAAACACTGCTAATACATTATAATTTTCTTGATTTCAGTAGTTTGATTTTTCTAATATCTTGTTTATTCTTGGCAGGTGTTCTTGACAAAGGGCTGTTTGAGGACATCCCGGACGATGAGGTGGTGGTGCTGCAACAGATGTTTGTGGGCGTCCTGCTCTGTGCTCTTGGGACACTCGCAGCAAAAGGAGACCTCGTATACACTTCCATCTTTATTGGGGCCATAGCAGCGATGGCTGGGTACTGGCTTTCGGACAGAGGGGATCGCATACTGGACAGCTTCTTAAAGGGACGCTAAAAGTTAAAACGTGCTTCTTCACCCTATCACTTTACTCGGAAAGTTAGATAATGTTGTGATATAGAGTGTAGCATTTGTTCATTTTGAAGTTGTAGAAATGAGTAACAAAGTAAATAATAGTGTACAAAAAAGTAGCAATCCAAAGACTACTGCGAAAATTGTACTTTAAGAAGATATGTACTTACTAAAGTTTTTATACCAAATATTTTTATATGAATCCATAATGCTACTGTAAATTATTTAATGAATGAATCAGTTTATATATATATGTTTCATAATACATTTGAGAAATGTGCCTCAATTGACTGTTGCATGTAGAATACAGAAACAACGTCCAAAGACAGAAAGAAAGTCACTTTTATTTCATGATATAAACAAGCTGGCCAACACTCAATAATAATATTCTGATACACCACATACAATAGCAAACAGGGGCACTGAGGACAGCCTCCTAGGTTAAAAAAAGAAACAAAAATAATAACATTACAGAGAATCCATGCGTCAATCAAAACCTTGACCCAGTATCACTTTGTTCAAGGGGTAACTTGAACTAAGTAAATAGATTTTCTCTTTTCATTCATAGTTCACTCACACACATTTGTCCATCATTCATCCTCTCTTATTTTCTGTACATTTACACCAGTGACTCGGAAACATGCGCCACTCTCACTAAACTGCACAGGCTGTCTACTAAAGGGACACAGTAAGTGAGACAGACATCACTCTCAGACTACATCGTACCGTCACTATGTATGATGCAGATGCAATAATGGGCGAGGAATGGTGGATCATGGGAGGTTGCTCACGTCCACACGAGTTTTCATTCAGCATGCTGGACACTCACATATAACATGTTCCTAAATCTTTACTGTACAGTTCAAAACATTAACTTGTACAAATAGTGAGTAGTAGTCTCAAACTGGCATTTTTAATAATAGACTGAAATCATAGAAAAAATAAAGCTAAACTTAAATATAAAATGAATAAAAAAGTAAACATAAGTCATTAATGGTCACAGTGATTTGTTTCATCTCAATAACGTACAAAAAAAGTTGTTAATGTGAAGTGAATATACACTGACCGATCAGGCGTAACATTAGGGCTTAATGTCCGATTTGTCACTTCAGACATTGTGCACTGTGTGTTGGCACATTTCTATCAAAATAAAAGAGTTCAATTGCAAAAAAAGACTAAATTTTGAAAAATTGTCCAAAAGTTATTTTATTTCACTTACAATTGTCTACAGATATAAAGTAATGGAATCAAGATGTTCTAAAATAGACTATTGAAGACATTGCTTAGAGAAGCCTAAATTGCAAACCTCCAACTGACACGTATCCGTTTTCACAAATTAACCCTTGGAGGAAATATTTGTTGTTCACTATTGTTTTCTTATTTGGATCTTTTTTTTTTTAATAAATGCTGCAACATCTGCAAGAGCTGCAGTTATCAAGATGGTCTGACCCAGCCATCGCAATTTGATCTTTGAGTCAATGTCTTACATACTTTTCGTCTTCTAACACAACAAATCTAAGGATATTTTCCTTGGTGCATGTTCAGACCATTTGTAAACAGGTGTCTTGATGAAGAGATGATCTGTGCTTTTCACTTCCACCTGTCAATGATCATAACATTAAACCTGACCGGTGTGTGCAAGGCTAGTCAACATTGATTTGCAAAAACAGGCCTTTATGTTACTTATGGTGGTTTCTAGGCACAAACACACAAAAGAAACTCAAAATAGCCAAAAGATATCCTTCAAAACCAGGCCTCGGAAACCAGCCCCAGCCTCCAAGCTTCTGTGTCTCACATGACTTTGCGACACTGCATAAAGAACAGGAGGCAAACCCTTACTACATCATCTCAAGTTGGCACATAATATAAAAGGTAACATGCATGGCCACTATTATCACCTAAATTGTATGCGCTTGTTCATGGTAGGAGAACCCCTACTTCAAGTATTCAGAAGATAAGGACCAGAAAGCCCCCCTGGTGGTAAAGTGAGGATTTTTTTGCTCCTATGTCGGTTTGTATCTATTTCTTTTTGAGCGGAACCTTTCTCTTTTTAAAAAATTATAAAACATTTCACGCAATCTCACGATTCTTAGTCAGGGACTGGGGTGGTCCGAGTTCATGAAGGAAGCATAAAATGAGATGTGATTCACCTCGGTTTTCGTGGAAGATGGACAGACATGTATATACAACAGTTAACACTTGGCCATAGAGAAACAGGGGTTGAGAGGAGAACATAACAGTCTAGAGTTTGCTCCACTGTAAGCTTTAGTTTTGTGTTGTTTTCATCTGGCACATACATCACTGATTCTGTTCACAAGACAACAAAGACGACAAACACTCAAACATAATGCATCTGGACAAAGTTACTCAAACCTCCGCTGGGATTGTTCATAGTGATAGTCTTCACTCACAAGTGCAAGTTCATGACCAAACATGTGCAGCGGACATATTGAAACTACTGTTTATGTCAGCTGCAGAAGTATACCACAGGCCAGGTGGTCATCAACAAAGATCTTAAAAAAAGGAATGTACTAATGTTTTCTAGATTTGGATACGCTTTACTTTCTCACCTCTTCTATATTTTTGGCTGTCCTGAATTTTCAGACAGGGAATGTTACTGCTGAGGGATAAAAAGAAAAAGAAAAAAAAACCACTTAAAATAAGACTTATCACTGACCTTTGGCCAGTTAGAAAAATAACCAATGAGGCAAAACATATTTATATATATTTATCTGTCAGTTTGAAACAGTTTCCTGACCACATATAGACACACTATATAGATTTCTCTCTATATTTATAATATATGCATATCTATTATATTTTGTTTACAGTTTTACGAGGCACAGGCCACTTTGTTAAGAAGAAAATAAAACAAGTCACTATGTTGTCTGGGGAGTTCACACATGACTACTTCTAGAAAAGGAGACATACTTGGGCAGGATACTGTCAGTGCTGCACAGACCTGCATTAAACATCTAATAAACACCACCTTTTCCTTATTATAGCCTACATTTGCATTTATAGTAGCAGCACCTTTCATGGCACACTGTTCTCCCTTTTTGTGATTGTATATACATAGCAGTCTGTTGTTATTTAGCCCAAGGTGGGGTCAAATCCCTCCAAAACGAGGTTTTGAATCAGATCTTTTTGACACCTTTTAGTTGTAAGCACCAGCAGAAGCACCAATATTTAAAAATTCCTGCAACACGGAGGAGAGGTGCATAGGTGCATAGTCACAAAATAATTGGACTTGTGAATAATTACTGACTGCTCTCCAGGCAGAAAAAATTATGACAAAATAATAACGTGAAATGCATTTACTCTATGTTGTCATCTGCATAGATTATTATCTTTTATGTTTTACTACTACTACTACTTCTTTAAATGAGGTAACATGAAAAGACCACTGACAGCAAATCCCAGTCTGGAATCCCAAAGGCGTTTCTACCATTCATTAAAAAATGGGAAAAGGGACATGCTAAAAATATATGTAAATGTGTAAAGCTATAAAATGGCAATGTAGACTGTGCACACTATGAAAAGCAGGAATATGTTGTTGGCAGGGCAGTAAGTCAGGCATGGGAGCCAATCAGAGCCAGAGAAATGATAATTCAAGGCAACATAATTATAATCTCAATAAAAATAATGGTAAAATAAAACCGCGAGGCAGCAGAGTGGAGACAGTTGGGGTGTCCCATATCAAGAGGGGCTTCATTTGCTTCAAGATCCCAGCATGCAACAGCCAACGGAAAGGGCTGTTCCAATGACATGCCAAAGCAATAGTCCTGACAGTTGTCTGGAGTGCTTATGTGCAGAGAAGTCAAAGGACATCTGTTCCCTAAAGAAAAAATATGTATTTAGGCTCTGATAATATTATATTAAAAACTCAATTATAAGCTTTAATAATTACCTGCTCAGCTGCCAGCTTCCTGCATGAGTGAGTAGTTTCACAAAACAAGGCCACACTGCATGGATAAAAACTAAAACAAAACTAAAATAAACAGGTAGTAAATGTTTGGTTGTGTTTTGATGGAATGGCTCTGCTCCCCCAGTAGTGACTGAATCATCTGTGAATAGTAAACAGTTACGTTAATAGATAATTCAACACATAAACAAATCATTAATAAAAATCTTACCCTTCATAACAACATTAGTTTTGGTTGTTGCAGTTAGAATCATGCCCAAATGCCCTCCTCATCATCCTTTGGTTGTGTAGTTCAGCGGCACAGGGAAACAATTAAACAAATGTTGCGTTAGAATTACCTTAGAATTTACCTTTCTTTGATTAATCACACATTGTATTTTTAGACCATACTAAAAGACTTAGGAATAGTCCGTCGACGTAAACCCTCATTCGTCCAATAGTGGTAGGAATAGTGGGAATAGTGGGAATTCAATACAATTTCACTATCAATCCTAAAAAAAAAATATAGAAAATGAAGACGGTTTGATAGAAACTACACATTACACCAGAAGACTGGTTTGTTTTGTATGTATCACATACAGTACATATCACATCGTTATTTTACGCCTAACTTTATTGGACACTCCAGTGCAGAGCAACAATATAAACAGTTTTGGAAGCCCAACCCCCGAAAAGCTGCTGGACCAGACGGTGCCCCCCCGCCACCTTGAGACACTGTGCAGAGGAGCTGACTCCTGTCTTCACAGACATTTTATCACCTCCCTGGAGTCATGCCATGCCCCAGCCTGCTTCAAGTCGTCCATCATCGTCCCTGTCCCCAAGAAGCCCTGGATCACTGGACCCAAAGACTTCAGGCCTGTGGCGCTGACGCCTGTAGTCATGATGTCTTTTGAGCGCCTGGTCCTGCCCTCCTCAAGTCCTTCACCTCCTCCGCCCTGGACCCACTGCAGTTCGCCTACAGAGTCAACAAATCTGTAGACGACGCCATCAACCTGGCCCTCCACTTCATCCTGCAGCATCTGGACTCCCCGGGAACCTACGCCAGGGTCCTGTTTGTGGACTTCAGCTCTGCATTCAGCACCATCCTCCCTGCTCTGCTCCAGGACAAGCTCTCTCAGCTCAACGTGCCTGACTCCATCTGCAGGTGGATCACTGACTTCCTGACGGACTGGCTGGTGTCCTGGTGCAGCGGCAACAACCTGGAGCTCAACGCCCAGAAAACAGTGGAGATGATCGTGGACTTCAGGAAAGTCTCAGCCCCCCTGCCCCCGATCGTCCTGACAGACTCTCCCATCGCCTCGGCAGCACCATCACTCAGGACCTCAAGTGGGAGCCAACAATCAGCTCCATCATCAAGAAGGCCCAGCGGGGGATGTATTTCCTGCGGCAGCTGAGGAAAGTCAAGCTGCTGGTGCAGATGATGGTGCAGTTCTACACGGCCATCATCGAGTCCATCCTCACCTCCTCCATCACCGTGTGGTACAGGAGCCACAGCCAGGGACAAACAGAGACTACAGCGCATTGTGTGCTCTGCTGAGAATGTGATCGGCTGCAGCCCTCCATCTGTCCAGGACCTGTACGTCTCCAGGACTCGGGGACGAGCTGGTCAGATCACAGCTGACCCTTCTCACCCTGGACACGGACTATTTGATCCACTCCCCTCGGGCAGGAGGCTACGGTCTATCCGGACCAGAACCTCCCGCCACAAGAACAGTTTCTTTCCCTCTCCCGTTGGACTCATGAACACTTTATAACACCTACCACTTTAACAATATATTATATAAGAACTATCTATTTGCACTGCCACATTTGCACTGTCTGCCAACTGTACATTTCTGTATACAGTCTTAGTCTATCTTAGTCTATTTTATTCTTAATTTTATGCTTGCCTCTTTTATATATTTTATTATATTTTATTCATTGTTTTATGTTGCATCTTACGCCGAAGCAAGTTCCTATGTTTGTGAATTTTGATCACTGACAATGGCAATAAACCGTTTCTGATTCTAATATCTAGTTTCCGAGTTGCTGTTTTAAACTGGATTTGTATTTATACACAAATAGAAGTCTGACCTGGTCATGGGCAGGACGGTGCCCAGCGTGAGGTGGTCCTCTTTGTGGGCCTCCTCGATGGTGAGGAGATGGGTGCCGAGGGTGCTGCCCATGGTGTGGGTGCTGTGGGTGCTGTGTATGCGGAGGATGCTGTTGTGGGTGTGGGTGCTGGGGATGGGGTCCCTGTTGCGGCGGTCCGTGTGGGTGCTGTGGGTGCGGGTGCTGGGGAGGGGGGTGTCCATGAGGGTGCTGCTGCGGGTGCTGCTGGGGATGCTGTGGGTGTTGAGGGTGTGGGTGCTGTGGTCCGGGCGGCCGTGGGTGCTGCTGATGTGGTATGGGCCCTTGTGGGTGCTGGGCCGCCTGCTGCGGGTGTGAGGGATGTGGGTACTGTGCTTGTGGCTGTTGTGTGTGCCCCGGATGTGGCTGGGGTCCTGATGGGTGCTGTGGGTGCTGCGGGTGCTGCGAATGGGGTCCGTGTGGGTACTGAGGTTGTGGCGGGTGTCCGGGATGCGGGTACTGGGGCTGTGGCTGGGCGTGGGGCGGCTGTTGCTGCGGGTGGTGAGGTCCGTGTGGGTGGTACTGCTCATCCTCATAGTTGTCTGCAATCAGCTTCATTCTGCTCTGAGTCTGTCGGATCAGAGAATAATTACAAACACTATACTTATATTTAATATAAAGTATATCACCAATGCAGCTGAACGTACTTTGTGATCTACAAGAAACATGTGGCATTGCTCAGATGTATCATTACAGAATAACTCCGTTATTGTTTTTACAACAATTTGTACCTCATAATTCAACAACTACCACATTAAAAAACATGCAGAATTTAAGCTTCTGTATGAAATAAAGCTTAAGTAATGTGTGAAGAATATAAAGTATTTTAGAAATAAAAATGAATGTACTCTCTGCACAACATTTATTAAACAAAAGGGATTACATAAGCAGTTACTCACATGCTGTTTGAGCTGGTGCATGAGTTTGTCCCGCTCTCTCTTGAGGGCCATCACCTCCTCCTGGGTTTTCTTCTTGTTGGAGGCAGAGAGCTCCAGAAGAGCAATATTGGCATCTTTTTCGCTGATTGCAGCCAGCAAAGCTTGTTGTCTGAAAATAAATTATTATGCTATTTCAGAACAAAATAACAATGCTGAAGCTAACTGTATTGGACGCTGACTGACTTCATCTCCAGGATCTCTTCCAGCTGTTTCCTCCGCTCTTGTCTCATGTTGGTGAGGTGTGTGTCCCGCTCCTGCAAAGATTGTTGCGTGGATGACAGACGTTGCTTTGTGGCATCCAGCTCCTGCCTTGTCCTCTCCAGTGTGTTCATCAAATCTTCTAACTGAAAAATATTTAATATTATTAAGAGCACAAATGAGAAAATCTCTGATAGACAAAATGTCCACCTTTAGGTGATGGCCGCCATCAAGGCTGCTGTCTTTACGAGGGTCCTTCTTGTCTCCTTGTGGCCCCAGTTTGATGTTCGGACCCTTCTTAATTTGGTCCTTTCCTCCTTGTCTGTAAAATATATTACACGTTCAGAGTTGTATTTGAAACCACTTATCAGATATCTGAGGGTAGACAATGCACTGTGTTTATTCAGCAAGAGCTCCAAGTTAACAAAAAAGGGAGGTGACAACAGTAAAACTCATCTAGAATCTAAAGATGTAAGTGTTTAAGTAATGTGTAGTAATGTGGGCACTTACCTGGGTGCTAAACTGCACACAGGGAGATTGAAAAATAACCATAGATAAGGTAAAGCAAATTAATGAAGTAAAGCAATCAGAACACACAAAGGAGAAAGTAAGAAACAGACATTAGAAACATAAAATATAAAGACTTACAGTACAAAAGGACTAGAGGAAAACACACTCATTCACAGCTCACTGGGTGCCTGCAACAGCTGGCACGGCTACACATGATGCATTTGCTTTAAGACAGTGTGCGCCTGCTGCAGCTTGGGATAGACATGCAGTCAGACAGGGCCAGCTCAGCCGGGACAGAGGACAAGAGGTGGAGCCGGGGAAACGCGTTTCAGACTAAGAGGACAAGAAGTCATGTACGCCAGAGAAGACAAACCCTGGTCCGCTGACACATCCTCAGCATTACAGCATAGAGCGTGTGTGGACCTGTAGGATAATAGCTCCAGTCATGCAGGCCATCTAGCAAGGCAGGTAAGGTGTAAAAGGACTAGGAGCCACAGGAAACAGGGGGAAGTGAAGGGGAGGAAGGGAGGGCTGTGGCTGATTTGGGCAGGAAAATACATGCTCAAAATGTCTCACACAACACATACACATTTGCAGGGTTAATCATTATAAAACATGACGTGGTTCCAACTAATAAGCTCCCATTAAATGACAACATGACCCCAAGTACGCTTGATTCAGATTACCACTTTGTATGCACAGTATATGTTACTGCTTCTATCATTCACAAACACACAACCAAAGAAAATAACCCCATATATAACAAGATCATCAAAACAATTACTGTGTCTAAGGTGTTATTTTGATAAGCAATTTCAGCAAATTATAAAATGTTATATTAAATAATTCTCAGTCAAACAAGAAAACTGTTGATTCGGCTTCAACAGCTGATAATGCTGCATGCATCTAAAACATGCTTAATTCACGGGTTGACTAAATATTCTTCATGGAATGTTAAACTAATGTCAAAGACATGCTAGAAGAAACAAGCTGGGATCTGCAGATCTTTGCAGTCAGGGTTTCTCTTCACATTGAGTCTAGTGAAGAGTGCAGACCGCACTGGAGCAATGGGAGTAAACCAGATGCAGCAGCCACATATTCAGCTCATGTAGCCGAGCTGTAGAGCCAGGGCAGAGCACTCACTTTCCCAGGAGGCCCCACACCATGCCCCCTATGTGCTGTGGGGCAGTGGTCTCAGAGGGAGGAGGGTCAGGGGGCGCTCTGCCACTGGGACGAGGGGGGTGTCGAGGGGCGTGGGGAGGGGGGCTGTTCCAGGGAACAACACATTCGGACAGATGGGCAAAATACAAAAAGAAAAAAAAAAAACAGAAAAAGACAGCACATAAATAAAGATGGTAAAGAAAGTGTAGATTCCATTAACACTCATCATTAAACCATAATGACAGACACAAAACGGCCTTAATTGGTTTCTTGTTCTGACAGAGACTCTGACTTTTGGAAAATAGTTTTGTATAAAGAGTGTATATTGTGAATATGAAAAATGCTGTTTGTATCTTCAACATAATGTTGCGATGATACCTCAAAGTCGAGCAAGGTGTTTCATTTAATTAGCATGTTTCACATTGCAATGCTTGGTGTGAAATTACATGATCTGAAAAAAATCTTGATCACATGTCAAAGTACCTTTCTAACTCTGCAATCTTCTTGTCCTTGTCGTTCTTCTCCGTCTCCACCTCTCTCAGAATGTCCAGTAGTCGTTCCACCTCCGTCTGAGCCTTATTGGCCTCGTCTTTGTAGTAGGTCATCTCCTTTTCCAGGAGCTTCACTCGATCTGAGAACTCTGGGTTTACTCTGGAGCCTGTCTGATGCTCCACCTCATGGGCTTTCTGCGTTCAAACATAAACACACATTTGTTCAATATACTCTGCCACACAATAAATCACTAGACCATACCCAGATAAAACCAAGGTACAGTTGTCTATAACTGTCTCATATGAACTAACCCTGGCTCATGGCTGGCTCAACTCTGAATGAAAACTGCAAGCTAAATGTTGTGGACTAGGGCATTATTGCAGATGCTGGCTCATTAGTTTTAAGAGCTATTATTTAGCTCCATTTAGCATCCCTCTGAGACTTCAAGTGACTTCAACAGTTTGTAAATATGAACAACCCAAGACCTTCAATTCAGCTGTAAATAACAGTATTTTACTTTAACCTTTTGATTTATTTACCGTTATACACAAATTGTTTCTCTGTCACACTGAGACGTTAGTTCTGTTTCATCCAGTGAAGAGTTAACTTAGTCTGTAATCATCACTCAAATCATTGAGTCAAATCATTATAGAAACAACAAGCAAAATGCTTAACTACAATACATGTGCGCACAAGATAGGACGAGTATATAGTATTGAAAAAACAGCAAAAGAATCTAGAGAACCTGTGTCAAATAGGTAACATGCACTATGGCTATCATGCAAACCCAACAAAGCTACTGTTAAACAAGAAAAGCAACAAAAGCCAGGCCAGTATTAACAGCAACAAAGACCAAGAGTCACCCAGCGTTATTACCTATCAAAAAAAGCTTTTCACTTTCATCTTATTTTCTTCACTAGCTCAACATCAAACATAGTAAAACAACAAAAATCACACATATACAAGTATTAAGCTGATTCTTGTCGTGCTGGTGCAACTGTAACATCATCTATGAGCTTGTCAGAGTCTGAACATTGCAGTGTCCATGCAGCTGGAAGAGTGAATGCAAACCTGCTGTGCTTAACCACCACTTCACTGTAAACAACAAAGTGTCTTCATGCTAGTGTGCATTATGCCTCAGAGAGCTGCAGGGACTTACAGGACTGTTCAAGTGACTGAATAGATGCTCAGCTTGCTACATTATGGACAAAAAGAGTCAATGTAGTAGTCATATGAAATTGTACTACAGGTAAAAATAGAAAACTGTGACTAAGATATGGACTGAGAATGAAGGATGAGGTTAATAGTCTGTCCACTTCCTGCATTGGTCGGACGGAGCTGCAGCTGCCAGGGAGCGAGTCCAGTGCATGATGCGAGCTATTATCTTAATTAACTGTCTTTCATATAAGACAAATTAAAATCTTTGGCTCATTGTAGATAAGCATCATCAGCCAAACCTAAGACACATGAGAAATAGTTTCATGATGTTTTCTGCGCCTTTTTCTGTAAACCTGCTGACTACCCTTTGAATTGGCTTGAGTCAGCAAAATAGTATTTAACAAGGCATATTACAACCAGTTCCGGAATAAAACCTTTTATTTTAAACATCTTGTCTGCTCGTGAAATTTATTTTAACCATGATCTTTCTAATCAATCACTATGCAAACTAGCTTTATTTTTCATGTGATGTTTGCACCCTAACGCCCCTCTCCTTCTTTCCACTCAGTTCAATACGCAGTTGCACTGTTTCACTGAAATCATCTGCTGCAAGCTTGTTAATAAATTATCAGGTGCCTAACTTTTCTGGTGTCTGGAAACTGCTTATCTTCATTGAGATGACGTTGCTTTGCCTGGAAAGTTGCACAGTATGGAATTAAACTTGTCTATCTTGTTATTTATTCAATGCAGTTGTTTTAAAACATGCACTCTAACAGAGAGCGGACTCGCCTTTCCACAGATCAGAGGCCTCATTTGTAAAGCTTTATACTACGCAGTGCGTAGCTCGCCCTCTGTGCCATCCGTGGTATCTATAAAACTTCCACTAGGCACTTTACTTATCTCTGCGTAAACTGAGATCCTCGTGTAAGCTCTACGCAAATTCTGGAGACACGGGGAAACGACGACACACACGGAGGGGGCTACGGACATAGACATGGGACTCTAACCCTAACAGGTGTCAAAGCATGTGTGTGAGCGGGCGGGACACAAGAGAGAGACACACACGCACCGGCCAGAGAGACACGGGCAAGACACGGGAGAGAGACAGGAGGACGCGCACGGGCCAGAGGAGAACGGGTGGTGCCGCGGCTGCACATCAGCAGCTTACCTCAGCAGGTGTCTCTGCCCGTCTCCACACCTTACGGCTGTTTTTTCTGCACCAAGTCTTGTCTAGTTTGCACTATAATGTCTCAGAAAAGTTTCATCACGTCTGTGATGTCAGGTTTCCAGATTAACACTAAACACTTCATGTGTGGTACTTTCTAGATAAAAGTTCCTGCGTTTGCCACCTGCTGTGAGGGCTTTATTGTTACAATGTTGGACCATGAGCCTGTGCACTTCATTCAGAACAACACAAGGCTGAGCGGAGCAACAGCTGATTGAGAAAAAATCTATTGTTATTTTTCTATAAATTGATAGAATTTCAGATGCTACTGACAGATGAACAGTTAAAAACACAATTTTCATCACACACATTTGTGACAATATTATGGTCAAAATGTTTATTTTTTCAGCATGCGAGGTGTGGTGTGTGTGCATGTGATGGAGGTGAAATGCGTGTCTCTCGGCCGATGCGTGAGACTTGAGAGCCCTGTTTACCAGCATGAACCTCCTCGACAAGAGCTTGTATTTCTACTTCTGCTTAAAGTTTCTCTTTCGGGATGCTGTCTTTGATGGATTGAAAGGCAGACGTGCAAAGTCAGCTCATTTGAATAGTCCTGAATATATATGAGCTCCTTTGCATCGTCCATATATGGGTGCTAAAGGTGTGGTCAGGGCGGGATCAAAGGCAGCGTGACGTCTGCACGTCTTAAGCTTCAGGTGGGATCTAGTGGCGGAGTGCGCATGAAGGGTTTCATAAATCAGGATTTTGTGTGCCGTATGCTTCTAGAGGGCACTTTGGCTACACACATGCTCAGCAAAAAATCTAGGCAATAAATTAGGTCCCTGATATGTTTAATACCATACTGTGAAACATTCCAGGCAAAGCAATGACAGACAAGCTAGTGCACCTTTAAGCAAGACCCAATAATAGAAAGACTTGGAGGTAATATTAGTCTTACCTTTTGCAATTGCGTCTCTAACTTACTACACTCTTCTTTTTTCTGTTCAATGGCAATCTCCAGTGATTTGAGTTTTGAATCCTTTTTAAGGCCTGAGGATGCCAGTGACGAGGCGTGCTCCTTCAGATCAATGAGACTGGACTGTGAATGAACAGATAATACAATAGTAAAGCAAACCAGCGAAACATTACAGGTTGTACAGATATAGTTAGTTTGTACCTGATGTCTAAAAGTAGAAAAGTTGTAGAAAACCAGATAAACAACAGGAACACTGCAGTTTATCACCGATACAGACTTTGGGATCACACGCAATTGAACTCAGAAACATCTTATTTAAAGGCAGAAAGGTAATGACCTTTCTGTCCTTAAATAAGATGTTTCTGAGTCCAAGTGTTGAAAATTAATTTCTGTGTGCCCGTTAGTGTGTTTTATCTCCAACTGCTGTTACCAAACAGGCTAAGGTCTGCACAATCGGAGCAACAACAGAGAAACTACTCTCAGTTTACATTTTACTGTATGAAGTTGATTTGATCGAAACAAAAGCTCCACAAACAAAACAAATAAACAAACAAACAAACACATTTTATTAGTTGTGCTGCCTATAATACTGCCACTCAAGTGGGAATGTTGAGGAGCATATTTTTTCAATAAAAGAATGATACTGCATTACCTCTATAAAAGTAGAAGTAGCAAGAGTATACTGTATAGAAACAACAGTAGCCGTAGCAGTATCAAACGTAGTTCATTAGTAGATGTAATTTTAGTAGTAGTTGTAGTCAGTGTTATAGTAGTAGTAAGCAGCACTGATAGTATCAATAGTGCCAGTGGTAACAGTGGTGACCTAGACATTGTATTGTAAACTAAATATCTATGTTGCCTGGACACTGACCTCCTTCTCAGTCAGTTCTATCTGCAAACTGTTGACCTTCTCCTTCAAGTCCTTGTTCTCTTTCTTATAAGACTCCGCTTCCTCCAGACGCTCACGATCCTCTCGCTCTCTTTGGTCTTTTAAACGCTCAATAATTCGTTCCTAATCCATTCACAAACACATAATAGAGCATTGATTCGTATGGGATAAAATACTCGTAGTTAACAAATCTCACGGTAAATTGTTCAGGGATGTACCTTTTCGGACAGCGCCTCCTCCAGGGTGGCCAAGGCAGTGTCTGTGTTACTGGAGTCAGTCTGAAGGGACTTGATGCGATCTTTTAGGTTTCCCAGCTGTTTGTCTTTGTCACGTAGCTGTTCTTGGAGGTTTTCAATCTGTGACAGGAAAAGGAGAAGTAAAAGGTGGCATAAAAAGACTGGCATAGATAGATCTCAAATAGTGTGGTCACAACTTATTATTTACTTATTAACTTATTTTTTGTTATGTCTGAAGTCCCTTAAAAGAAATGTATGTTTTGTGTATACAGTATGTTCAGCTCCTTTCATATCAATGCCAAACTTGAATCAACAGCATTTTATATACTTTGTTGATACATAATGAGCATATCAGAATTTATATTGCTTACCATGTTAAACTTGTTATGCAATAATAGTTGCTAGAATTACCAAACTTCTGCAAACTGGTGTAGAGGAGGTGGGAGTTTATACGTTTTTCTTCTTCTCACTCCATTTCCAACAAAAATGGCAAAATTACATTGAAATCATTGGGAAACATGGACACGTGGTGGGTGTTAATTAATCTCGGATGTAATGTATTGTTGAATATTTGTAAATGTATGTGTAGGTAGATAATACAAACCGAGCCTCCTTCATCTCTTGTTTTCACTTTACTATGCAGAACAAAGTATACTTGTCTTCTTTTAGTAGCATTATTTGTGAACACTGTAAACAAACAGGAAAAAGCCTAACTAGGTCTGCAACTTACAATTACTTTACTAACTGATTAGTCTAGTGATTCTTCTTTTGATTAATTGAGAGGTTGAACGCCTATAAATAAAAGTTTTTTACTGAATTTGACCCTGATTAAATTAAGGTGATGTTGCTAGACGACAACCTGGTGGAGAATATTTATAGACAAAATAGGTATTTTGATCAAAAAGGCTCAATCTCTGTCTGTTTTTAAATCACTTCTAAAAACGCACCTTTTTTCCCTAGCTTTTAATACTATGTGATTTTGTTTGTTTTGTGTACGGCACTTTGGCCGACTGTAAAAAGTTTTTAAAGTGCCTTATAAATAAAGTTGGTATGGTATGGTATGGTAAAAACACTAACTGTACATTTTCCTTGTTTCCTTGTGTCTTTGGACATAACTCCTTGTTCTAGTCATAAAACCTTTTTTCTCAGCACATGGCATGCTTTGAAGTTTGTGTATAACCCAGATAATTTGATTAGATTATTTGATTATTAAATTAGTTGACGATTATCTCAATAATCGTTTAGTGGCGATCAATCGATTTGTTTCAGCCCTAATCCTAACTTCCGTCATAAACTCAAAATAAAAACACTTAAAACTAACTAAAAAAAAAACTAAACTAAAAACTAAAAACAAATTAAAAACTAAAAAAAAAGAGAGGCCAGATAATGGTCAGATAAATCATTGATTTCCAAATACATTTTTAGGACAATGTACTCTTTACATCTTGCAAAAGAGATGTATAAGGTAAATAAGGTTTGATGAAAGGCTGGCCTGGTGGAAGAGAGAGTAATACTATTTATAGCTCGTACAACCAGAGGCACTGAGGCAGAAATATCTGGTCTTTCTATGGGCTCTCCTCCCTCCAGAGACACCAGACACTCACAGCCTTCTGTGGTTCAGAGGTTTCATTTAAGACACACAGTGATCAGATTAAAATTGTTTATTTACATGATCTGAATAAATGTAGAGTTGCAACTAGGTATTTCCAAGTGGATTGCTCCTCATATGGTTCAAATCGAATCAAACTTTATTTATAAGGCGCTTTTCAAACATGAAATGTAAGTATTTTACAGTGCATTAAAAACATTTCCACATGCCGCTAAAAGGACAATTGTGGCTCCTAGTTTTGAAATGCTTTTGAAATGTTTTGAAAACTTGCGCAAAATGGTTTGGCTTAATCTATCTGGTGAAAAATTATTAAAGAAGAATGAAAGAAGAATGATTTTTGAGAAAGAGTACTAATCCAGGCATCCAACCATACCTTCTTCTGTAGGACGTTGATTTTGCGCTCTTTGACTTCCAGCATGTCCTTCATGTCTCTGATCTCTCCTGCGAGTGTCCCCTTCTCCTCGGTCAGGTCCTGCAGTTGTTTGGTTTTCTTATTAAGGAACGATTCTTTCTCCTCGAGACGCAGGCGGAGAGCATCCACCTGAAGAAAGAAGCAAGCAAGTTTGTCTGTCATAAACACAATGGTAACTTATAGAAGAAATAATGTCTTAGCTAAATGTATAAAAAATATTTCTACAGTGTCTTTATTGTTTAATAAAAATTATTTATTTATAAAAGATGTGTATTTTCTGAGGACTCAAGTCTTGAATGAAGGAAAATAGAGAATTACTAAATGATGCATGAATCAATCAAAACACAAGTCAGCGTAAACTTATTGTGAGAGAACACTGTTAAAAGCTCAATTTAAAAAAAGTCCCCTTTAAGGTAAGTGTTAAAAATCATCTTGGCTCAAATATGTTTGTGTGGCACCTCAGTCTGGAGGATGGCAGCACGTTGCTCCTTGGCAGTGAGAGACTCTTTGAGCACTTCGATGTGCTGTTTGCAGTCTGAGTTCTGGTTGTTGAGAGTTTCTAGTTTTGTCTGCAGAGCCAGCAGCTCCGACTCCTTCTTTGACAGCTCCTGCTTCAGCTGGTCAATCTGCACCGGAAACAGGTCACTCTCATTATCACAGAAATGAATGGTGCAGTCTTGTAGAGGCTAGTTATTTCATCAACACTCTTTTCTCTTATTAAAAATGCATTTGGACTGACTCTCCTGCTTTCGTCATACATTATACATCATGTCTATTCATGATTGATGAAAGGAGTCTAAAAATAGTGTAACAAAACATGTCTGTGTGAATCATATGAGAAGGATGTAAACATATGCTTCAGAATAGAGGCCAAGAAATCAACAAATCTATACTCAAACTGAATGAGGTGGATTCCTGCCTTTGGACATTGTTGTGAAAAATCCTAGTTTGTTACCTGCATGTTCTATAACTATTTTCTGATGATTATCCACAACAAGCTAGTTAATAGACATACATACTACAAATTGACCTATTTTATGCTTCTTACCAACAATTAATTCCATCTGAATTAAATTATGTCTTTTACCACAAAAAACTTTGCACCTTCAGATACAATGACATGGAAAAGCATGCATCAGCACATTCACATTTGAGAGCCTGGATGTGGCACTCCACTCCCTGATAGCTGGCAACAAAACACATTGCAGATGTCACTAAATGTTACAGCCGCTTCAGACTGTAATCAGCTCACTGCACATTGCTTTAGGTGTCTGCACCATAAACTGTCTGTGTACCTTAGTCTTCATAAACTTGGAGTGGTTCTTGTAGACCTCCATCTGCTTGATCTCCTCTTCTCTGTCCTCAGTGTTCAGTAAGCCATTTGCTTTTAGCATTTGGATCTCATCCTCCAGATCTCGAATGTTGCGCTCCAGGGAGGCAATTTTGGTATCCTGCACAGAAGACACATGCAGAGGAGACACACCTTAAATCATAGCCAAAAAGTTTATATTCATTAATAAAGCACCAGCAAGCTAAAACAGGAATAAAAAGAAAAAAAAAGCAATGGTGTGTTCAGTGAAATTAACATATACATGACAGAAAAATAATATGTAGCATGTAATAAGATCAAGGGAAAAGGTTGAGGTCAAAACTGCAGTAAAAGAAAAAGGTCTCTAGCTAGATTCTTACAGCTGGTATCCATAGATTAGTCACCATTTGGAGATGTTAAGCTCACACAGAGAGACGAGAGCAGATCAGTGTGAAACAGCCAAGCCTGAGGATGAGGATGAAAAGTAGTTGCTTTTGCAGTAGTTTCTTGCAGATCAATGCAGAACACAAGCTCAAGACTGCGACTGCAAGTGCCTCTGTAGCTTTAGCTTCACGACTTTTTAAATAAATAATACAACGTCTTTAAGATTAGCCATGGTTCGTCTCTCTCTTACAGCAGAGGCACAGTGCAAGCTTGCTCTGTCTTCCAGTGGCTTTGAACTTGTGAACTTGTGGGTGTGAGCGGGGCCGGACCGCTAGCCACCAATACAAAGCACCACCAGGGGTACACATATTGCAAATGGTGATGGAGACAGGAGTGGCCTATAATAACAAATGGGATTGTGGGGTTACAATGCATTAAACAGATTTACATGCAGTTACACCTTGCCCCTGCGTTACCTCCCCATGTTACGAGACAAACATCAATACAGTCAGATGGCTGCAGCAGATATACAAGGCACCATACCTTTAAACTGAAGTTTTTTTTTACTCCATCCACATGTAATCACTGGCCTTCGACCTGATCAGTAAATCCTTCTCTTTATCGCCTTCTACATCCATGTCCCTGCACACTAGCACACTCTTTCTGTCATAAACAACCACACCTGTTTCCATGGTAGCAGGAGGCAGGCAGGGCTATATAGCTGCGGTGCACTGTCTCTGGTGAGTGAGGAGCGGGCAAGCGAGCGAGAGGGAGGCATATGAGGGGAGAGAGGGAGGAGGGAGGGTTATTTGTGCTTCTATCAGCAGCGGGACAGTACTGGGATCGGGACAGAATGAGAGAGGCTTCCTACACACAGCCCACACTCACACACACACACACAAACCAAGAGGCGGGTTTTTCCTATGCTCGCTCTGAATCGAACTCATCGGGATGCCAGCGCTAAAAGGAGGTCACATGATCACGCTTCAGGGAGGAGGGAGGACGGAGAGGGGAGCGCCAATCTGAGCCGCGTAAAGGGCCGTGTCAGCTCAGCAATGATGTCATGATTTATTTTGAGGAAGTGATGTCAGGCCTCTGCAGTGGGCTGATGTGGATTCAGCAGTGTACGGAAGCAGTCGCTACACAACAGTTCACCCCCGACCACGGCTGAATATCCAAGCAGCATCAGCTTTGCACTGATTTGCATATAAGAGCTGCATCAGAAGAGGAGAGGAACGGAAGCTAAATTATGAAAAGCTTCTTGAAAAGTACATGCACAAATTACTTTGTGTGGGGTTTCTAACAATATAACATTATGCTACATAATATATACAACTTTCAAACAATACTGTGCCATACATCTTGTCAGATAGCAGCATTTGTCCCTTATCAATTAAGCAAGATACAATACATCCCTTCCAAATTTGATAAATAACCATAATTGTTAACAATACATTAATTTCCAAATGATAAAATATGGCCAAATTTGTGCAAAACAAACCACATAGTCATCCCATATCTCATAAGTGTGGCCTTTCAGAATATCAGAAAGATTTTATACAGCTACGACAGCAAAACATACAACATAAAAACATCTCTGTACAAGTTTATGTGAGTGGGAGGATTTGGATTTATATTAAACCTTAATGTGTCAATAAAAAAACAAGCAAAACAAACAAATGCCGCACATGCCAACAACATAGTATGCCTCGAATGTAGACACTGTGCCATTAGTTAACAAAAATAAGCCAAAAGTAAAATGGAAATGGTATAACATAACAGTTCTTACTTTCATTTCAATTATCGTCTGTAGTGCCTTGGTTTTGCTTGGGTCCTGATGCAGCTGATTTCTCCTGTGCAGCTCCTGACAGAAAAATACACAAAATAGAAATATTGGTGCCATTTTGTTGTTCTGAATCTACACAGCTAATGGCTACAGCTATGCCCTCTATGCCACTGACTGTTATAAAGTGACATCAAAGGTTCACATAACACAAATGTATATTTAGATGGTGGTAGAGTGGGCAAAAATTGTAGTCAAGTACTTAAAAATAATATTACTAAAGTAAAAGAACAAACTCGCCCAAGAAATTAAACAATACAAATTAAAAATATTTATTGTTTATAGTTACTGTAATTGGAAAGACAAAACATTAAATAATGCTCAAATGTGGTAATTTCAAATGATAATTCAGAGAAAAATAAATTATATCTGGAGTAGTGGCACAAGAAAGACAAATGTGTTAATAAAAGTATAAAACTATAATTTATTGAATTAGTCACAGTGGGAAGAGTAACCAAAACTTTAACTCAAGTAAGAGTACCATAATTTTAAATAAGCTCTCCAAATGTTACTATCACTTAGTCCAAAAACAACTAAAAAATGTATAATTTCAACAAAATGTTACTCATTTAAATGTAACTGAGTGAATGTTTTTGAGTACTATCCACCTCTGCATGTATTCTCTTAACAAAAAAAACAACACAGCTAATAATACAAAGTAAAAGAAGTATGGATAAAAAAAACAATACTGTAAAACAAGCTACCTGATTTCATTATTGCCCTGTTTTTAAATTTGAAATTTCATTTCTGATATCATAAGCAGCTATACATGGGAACATACCAGAGGCTACAATCAAATAATCTTGAAAAACATGAAACTAATGGTGGTTAAAAAAATGTAATGTATCTAATTTGAATTATATTATTGACAACTCGATCAATTTGGACATGCATAGACATTAAACCTCACCAAATAGTACTTAAAATTGCATGAATGAAATACATTAACGTTAAAACAAAGATATTAAAAGTTCACAAAGTGCGTAAAATGGGACAAAATGTACAATGCTTACTTTTTAATGCATAAGTATAACTGTAAAACTGTGACTATCAACATTATGTGAGAATATAAAAAGATGTCATACTTTGAGTACCTCTCTGAGATGGATGTTCTCCTTCTCCTTCTGGTCTAGAATGACCTCCAGGTGTCCCAGCTGAGCCTCTGCCTCAGCAATGCGCCTGGCCCGCTCCTGCTCCTCTTCTTCAGACGCCCGGCCTGGTCCTGGAGGCAGTCCTTTGCTCTGCAGCATCTCCAACAGTTTCTTAATGGACTCATCTCTCGCTCCCAGAGTTTGTTTCTGAGTCTCGATCCTCAGCTCCATCTCTTCCAGGGTTTTCCTGAGCAGGAACAGCTCCTTGGCCTGCCGGTCGTGTTCAGCCTGCAGTCTCCTGAAGTTCTCTTCAGTCAGTTCGATGGTGGTGAAGTGCTCTGATCCAGACCGGTTGCCGCTCTCCTGCTGCAGGAGGTGGTTGAGGTCTCTCTGGGTGCGGAGCTCGTCCTGTAGGGCCTGGATGGTCATCTGGAGGTGCTGGACACACAGACACTTTGCTCAAACTTACAACATTAGATAAAGTCTGAGGGAAGATACAGAACCACCTTGAGGATGCATGCATTGATGTGGCATTAAACATCAATTAAATAAATAAAACTTTTACTTTTCTTCTAATCTCTTTGACGAGTCCATTCGACCAAAGCACCTACTTCATGGAGCAGACTACCCTTTGGATCACATACACTGGTACATTTTAGAAGGTTCTGTAGAATTTATCAAATAAAATTAGCAGATTTAGTATTCATCGAACAATTGTCATTAAGCAACATCATCAATTTGTCTAAAAAGGTCTTTAAATAAAAGTAACATTTACATTATTCAGACATAGCATTATGACCACTCACAGGTGAGGTGAATAATACGGATGGGAATCCTCATGGGATATATAAGGCAGCAAGTGTGCACAATGTCGTTAAACTTGGTGATAAAAAGTTAGACACTAAAAAGCTGTGAAAAGGATTTGAATGAGCTTGACAGGTGCCAAATGTTCTGCAGAGGTCAGGACCTAACAGAAGTCACAAGGGAGTATGGTGAATTATGATAATTTGCCGAAGAGTATAATAATTCTTATTGTAGTATCAATCTATTAATAGCTGCAAATTCAATAAATCTATATTTATAGTTTTCCGTTGTCCTAAGTAATATTTAGATCATTTAGGGATGAATTTCAAGATCTGGAAATGACCTCTACCAAAAATGTCCGGCAACTGTGTGTCTTCATAATAGGATTAAGCTGCTATTAGGGCCACATTTCTGGCAAAGATTGATTGAGATGATTCTTATAATTCTTTTTGTACATATCAAAATCAATCCTTATCCAAAGTATTATTTAGTCCTTTCAAATTGAGTTTGGGGGTAATAAATCACCAAAATTTGATTTGGTGATTTAAGTGCAAAAACTATCCAGTCTTTTCTCATGGTGCTTACTAAGGACAGGGAAGGGTTCACAATACAGAGAGGAGAGTTTGCTTCTCATTTGGGCTTATGGGAGAGAGAGGGAGTCATTTTGACACACTGAGGCTAACGGTATGTTGTGCACTCAACACGTGGTGCAAACATAGCGACAAACCTTGGTCCTGCGGGCATCCAGCAGCTGCAGAGCATGGGCAGAATGAACAGAAAATACAGATGCATGGTAAACACAGCGTCAGAGCATGAGGCAACACACAGGACGGCCAACACCAGCCAACTTAAGCTTTATATGAGCGCCACCCAGGGGTTGAGGCTGTTATTACACGGTTTACAATGTATCAATGGATTTATTATGACCTTTCTGGAAAGATGTGTCTGCAAATGGATTTAGCAAGTAAACCTGCAGTTAAAGCATCAACACTTGGATGCATAAAAGATGCCTAATGTTCGCCAATTACGATGTATATAGGATAGGATATATTTTATTAATTTGTTAAATTTGGCAAAAGTAAATAATTTGGGTTTATTTGATCAAGCATTCATGATAATTGTCATAATAATTATGTAGTAGGTCAATCAGTTTTCAATGCACTGCAAATATTTTCACACAAATCTCCATCATTTCTTCATCCCATTGAGCATTTAAATGATTGAGCGTTTATACAAAATAAATAAATAAATGAATAACCAGTATTTTTCAGTATTTTCTTCATTTTGACTATTATTTATTTCTTTGTCTTATAAAAACAAAACAAAAAAACATAAAACAATAAAATAAAATAAAACAAGAACAAACAAGAGAGGCATTTAACAACACAGCGATTTCTCCTGAGGATTAAAATAGAAAGTGGCATTATATTATATTAATGTTGTTTTGCTTTATCGACGAATTATAACGTAATAACGTTAACACCATCCTGTGCATATATCATCTGACCGCTAGGGGTCAGTGTTTGCACAGGTACAGAGCTGCACATGTCATGCAGCAATCGATGTGTGTATGATCTTTGACGTTTTAAGGAGAAACAGTGAGTGAGTGAAATCAAACTTTTTTTAACGTTGTCCCTTTTTTCAGCATACTCAACTAGTCTGCAATTAATTGACCGGAATCGTGCAGGAAGGCCTTTCCCTCCAAGCTTATTACCTTATCACGTTGCTGTGGACAATTTAATTGGACTTTTTCTTTCTTTTTCTTTTCTTATAGTCCTTCTGTTTAACTCATGTCATGTTTTGCGAATTGTTTCTTTCAATTCAAGTGTATGTTACAACATTTGCAACACTGCTTTGGCAAACGCCAAAATTGTGTGACTTTTTATCATTTTAGTTTAAGCGTGAAGAATTATATGACCATATACATAATCTTTTACCGTTTTCTAACCATGCTGCACTGACTTTATAAATGATCTTGTTTGTCTACATTGTTGCCTATAGAACAGTATTTTTCCTCCCAGCACCTCCTCTTCAATCAATAACCTGCCTAGACTTTACCATCAAGCACCCACACTTCATTTGCATAATGGCAGTGGTGGTTGAAATGATTAACAAGCTGTTTCTAACAAATCAATGCACTTTTCATTCACAGGACGCATCTGTGACTCACTATGACACGCCGTGTGTTGGTGGTCATCACGCCTCATGAGAAATGAGCTTCCCGACTATGACGCGCACAACTGTAAGGTACCTCAAGCTAAGCATCGAGTTATTTTGCTGTAATACTGTAAGGTAAATTTGAGGGGAAATATGTACTTTTATCATGTCATCTGAGCTACACCAGATAGCTTTGACTGTATCCGAATGCTAGAATGTCTGAGGAAGGTAAGTATTTCAAAATCAAAGAAACAAGGAAGATCTGAGGTCCTCTGAATTAAATGTCTTTTATTGTGGTGGAAATGCATTGGCTTGTACTTATAGCCACAATAAAGGACTTAGGACTATGTCACAGTGCCTCAGGTCATCGTTGTTTATTGATTGATTTGATATTGATGGTGTTTGCTACTACACAGCATCTTCTACATGCCCTTAGAAAAAGTATTCTCAGTTTTTCAGAATTACTAGTAGATTCTAAAATGTATAAGACATTTTTTAAACCTCAAGAATTCTGAATCCGTCATTGTCATTTAATCAGTTGTATCTGTTGTACTGCCTCTTTACACTCAATAAGGAATTCGGCATGTACTTTGAGCGAGTTACTTGCAGACTGCCTGTCACACCAATACGGTGTACTCTGGTGCATATTTGAACAACGCAGCGCAGGTTTACGTGAGGTCAAATTACCTGGAAACCGCTTCAAACCTCTGCGATGTCAGAGAAAAATAGACTCCTTTGCGGATTCTTCCTGCAGACACAGACCACTCCAGGACCTGCCCCAAAGTGGCATTGGTTTTAATAACTGTAATTCTTGGGGGACTCGTGCAGGTCACAAACCGCACCCGACTTGCATTTGGTATCAACCCGGCGTCATACATAGACTTCTTCTATGAACAAGACATTCAGCACTGCATATTCTCTGCAAGTTTTCTGTCAACATACAATATCCCAAGTGTATAGCCTTAAAATATCTGGACCCCAGGAAGAAAAGTGAAGAAATTACTGTGTTTTGGTCAATTAAGTATTTGAAGTTTTCTTTTTATTGAAATAGTACATAAAAAAGCTAGCCATTTTGCTTTACATGTGACTGTCACCACAAGCCTGCCAGCACCAACTGATCAAACACTAACAGCCAATCAAAGGTAAACAATAAAATCCATGCACCAGCTCAGATACTGAACACACAAAGATCATGTTACAGTTTACCAAAGAAAACCACCCCACATCCCTATTCAGCTATGATCTTTTGCCTTTAATGCTCATTGAAGTGTAACCTGCGCCTGCTCACAGTGAGACTAAGAGGCAGGAGAACACACGGGTGAATGCAGGCCGATCAGATTTTATTTTGGGGATTGTGTTGATGAGAGCTGACTGCGAGGCTGAGCAGCTTCGGTCATCATGAGTCAGTCAGATGTGCTTCGGCTCTAGCCTTTAGCGGGGCAAGCTCCAAAGAAGCATATCAAACTTTTTTCATTGTGGTGGCCCAAGGATGGCATCAAGGCTTGTCCAAGTATTTATGAAAAACGTAATACTACAATTTTATATTTTAGTGAATACATACTTTTGAATAATAAGAGTTATAAATGTGTATGTCTGCTTACTATTATGTTATGATTTTATGCAATACTAGCTGTAAAATAGAATAATAATGGTTATTTACCCCCAAATGCTACCTCAAACTCTCTGAATGGGGTGGCACCAATTGGATTTGGCATAAAAACTCTGCTGACTATGCTGTCACAAACCAACATTTACAGTCCAATTATATAGTAATGTTTTTTTCCTCAGTGTGTTGCTTTGGAATCTGTCCAACTTCTTACCATTGTCAGATCACTCTGGCCACAGAAGCCAGTCAAGCTTGTATGACAACGATGTAATTGACAAACAGAGATGCAGGCACGTCAAACTACTTTTCTTAACTTTGAGTGTATGTTTGAAGCAAGAATGGAAGAAGTCACATAAAGTTAAAAGAAAAGGACATAGGGTGCACACAGAACAGTAGGAAGACCAGAGGACTAGGGATGATACAGGAAACAATAATATTATTTATCACAATAAAAATGGTAGACTATAAATAATTGTTATTATTAATTATTTATTAATATCCCTGATATTTTAAAACTGCCATCAATTTAAATAATTGTAATATTATCATTATTTGCAAATATATTGGCCATTATAATCATGGCACAAAATTGTAATATTGTCCCATGTCTAACCCAGGACTAAAGCTTTGTGATAAATATGTGGTAAATATGTGGCCTTCTGACTGAAAAAAAAAGTCCAATAACTAATTTTATCTAAATATTTGACTCGGAACGGAATCAAAGTAAAGATGAATGAATGACCAGTCAGAAGCTCTCTGTCATGACTGCCAGTCAACCATTGATTTGTCAGGGTTGTTCTTAGTCTTTTCCTAATAGACAGCTATTATAGGAAACCATACATAACCATTTTTTCCATACTAAAGAAAAGTCTGGCATTTGCTGAGGCTAATCAGGTCCTACAGCCTGTACCAAGATAATTGGCCTAGTTTTGCTCTGTTAGTAAAAGCCAATATACTCTCTCAACAAGCCCAATGGGTGTGACCAAATGATCATCCCACCATAACAATATACTTATGTAAGGAAGCCCCACAGGCCAAAACCGAGATTGAGAGGTCCCATAATGTAGCACATCTGTCTTTTTTAGCCGACATACTTCATTAATGATCCCCACCACGAGAGATATAAATATCATCCAGGGCACAGTCAGAACTAACCCGGACGGACAAGGCAAGGCATAAAAGGAGACTCTCTTGTATTCGGTACAAAGGGACTGAAGCTCGCAGTGCAAGCCTTTCATATTGGGCTTAACATATTGCGCTGAGCTGAGTGTTAAAACCAGACTAAAAATATGCACAGATTCACAGTGAGTAATAAGTAGCACTGAAAAAGTGATAAGCTATAAATGGCCTTTGCCTTGTCTGTGCCACGGCTGAAAGAGCATGTAATTTTCCCCTAGACACTCTGTCTATAGGCATTAATTTTGTTCAGCCCATTCATATTAGAGGTCGCCAGGGAATGGAGTATGTAACTGTAACTTCAGGGTTTCGAAGGGAACAAATGACATGGACAGTTAGTCAGTCAAACACTGATACACAATCATACAGCTTACTATGGGCTGTTCGGACTATTTAGAATTTACAATACATGTCAATATATAAAAATTTATTGTGTAACCTATGATATATTAATATACAGTACTTGCTAGATCAATACAATATGTCACAAGAATCCTTGTCCCTGTCTTTTTTTTTTACAAATAATATGGCCTATCTCACCTTTAACCGTGACATGTCTTGTTGGACTTATGTCTTGTCCCAGCCTTACTTGTTTTTTTTCCCCACAAATGTGATTGAATCCTGTCCCAGCAAGTATGGGTCTGTCATGGTAAGCATCTGGGCAATGGTCAGAGAACTGTTATCCATCTCTATCTCTCTCACATTCATTCACTCACAAGCAGTATGGTTACCTCGCATCATGCACGACAGATAAAAGCTGAGGGAAAGCAGTGTCAGACTTAACTCAGATTGAGTGCCACTATCACAGTTGACTATACCATGTAACATATTCTGAATGCTAGCAATGACCCCCCCCCCCCCGTGATAAACAACTGCTTATCCTATTGAGCTAAACTTCCCCACTAATAGTTGCGCCAGTATTGTTACTTCACTGCTCAACTAGCGCTCTGTTATAAATAATTTCTGTATTTTGTATTTGTACACATGAGGTTGAAGATTAGATTTGAAGCTAAAACAGTCATCGCTGTAGCAAATTGCGCTAAAGCAGAGTCTGTGACTAAATACGGGTCAAATCTCACAGCTGGATCACAATAGCTCCAAAATATGACAGTTCGTGAATCCCAGTCACTGTACTCAAATGCGCAAGGTGAACGAGAGAAGGAATTTGTGGCTGCGATGTAAAATAATGGGTAGAAGCGCCGGAGTGAAATCCAGTTTTCTCATAAGTTCAGGGTCTCTCACACACCCATTTAGTGCGCAGAGATCAAGTGAAAGGCAAAGCCACAAAATATGAACAAAATAATGCAATGGGACTATGTTTAACATGATTAAAACACATACTATGTAGAAACACTGTATTTTTTATGTTTTTACACAATATATGAACCAAATAGCCAAAAGTAAAATTATGATTTTATGTAATGTTTATCTGGGTCAAGTCAGGGTGTGCGGTGCGGTATTGACCAGCCGCTACTGCTAACAGTACTTTCACGTTGAGTTGATTTATTGATTTATTGGTTTATTTGGTCGGGATAGTATATGTTAATGAACATGCAACATGCAATTGCCTGATACTATAGCATAAACAGTTAAACACAACAGGATTAAAACACTGTTTATATGCAGATTTGTCACTTATAAAATGTGCTGTACGACTGAAAAGTTGTTTAAAGCCTAAATTGCGTGAGTACCACAATGTGTTCCTATGATTTTAGACAACCATATTCTGACACAGATGTGTCTCCTCAACACATTAGTCTATATACGGTATAGACATCCATTTATTTTTCTTAACCTAAACTGTTATGATATGGGCCTAGTTCAGTTACTATGGGCTTGAGGCGGGCACTCTGGACATTGAATTATATGAAATATATATATATATATATATATATGTACACACACAAATTTATATGGTTGCAAATTGCTTGACATGTTTCTTATTAGCAATATGGCTGCTCTACTGTGACAAGCTGACTATTGACCATTCACATGCAAAGGCCTGACATGAGGTCAAAAGACTAGTAGTAGAAGCGCACGTTTGGACAGTCACAGCAGTGGTCTCGTGTTTGACCTTGAGGCTGGAACGCCGCTGCCCCAGTAATGACAGTTTCAGAGGCAGTGTGTGTTTGACAGCATCACTCAGGGAGACGGACAGAAGTGCAGACAGCCGGGCTCACAGACCACAAGCAGCTGGCAGAAATTACCCTTACACTGCTGGACCGCCTCAAGGGGGATTGTGCAATTTGCTGCATCATGCCACACAATGTTTGTATACTTCGACAAACAATACAATTTAATTAGATAGGCCTAAATCCAAATGTCAAGTGTGTCTGAATATTATAAAGCTATACAATTATTTTATGACATTTGGGATCAATTAAGTATTTATCTGTACAATATGACTAACTCAGCCATATCATTTTTGCTTTAAAATGACCAGGTACAACATGTGCCACTGTTATAAGCTTTACCTAATTTAGAACGCTCATCAGCTACATTAAAACCCATGACAATAATTTAGTTTTAATTTTTCATCACACCATTGTATTAAATAAATGTGAATTATATATGTAACAAATATAGCCAGCTACATTGCTACAAAAGGCAATAGACATTTTTGGCATAAAGTTCGAATTAAGCATAGAATAAAGTGACTAAAGGGAGGGTTAGTTGAACATTGCAAGACAGTGATTAGTGAAGTCGGGGTGAATAAGGAATAAAGAGACAAATAGGTTCAGGCAGAAGTGTTCAAGTCGATTTGACAATTGTGTCTGAGCCTTGTGCCATCCTGTGTCAGCTGTGATTGAACTGGGCCATGACTACATTGCGTCCTATTTTTTGTATTTTAGTCAAACTAGATTTTACCAAATGGCTTCTGTGATTTATTCTGAGGAGCACTATCTGAGCTCATGGTGAGTTAAATATTTATGAACACCACTCTTTCCAGAAAGGCCTTCACATTTCCTCTAAAACTGACCATAGCGTTGCTGAGTGTGATTTGAGAAGGGTTGGCTTCATTGAACAGGAGATGAGGACATACTGAGACACTGAGTGAATGGTTTTAGTTGAGCTGCTCTCACCTGGTTCTCCTCATGAGTCACTCTCATCTGCTCCTTCAGTATGGATGTCCGCGCCGCCTCCTCTTTCCTCATGATCCTCTCCTTCTTCAGCTCAGGGCTCCAGAAGCTCTTGATGCTGTTTGTGGAGGAGCCTAACTTACTGTCCTTCAGGTCCAGTTCTCTGCGCAGCATCTCATTCTCCCTCTGCATGTCCCTGAGCTGGGCCTGCATCTCCAGCAGCTCGCCCCCACTGCTCCGCACGGCCTGTCGCAGCAGGGCAGAGGGCACCCCCTGGTGGTGATGGTGTGCATGTAACATGGACAGAGAGCCCAGGTCACTGTAGGACAGGATGTCCCCGTGCAGCCCGACTGAGGCAATGTTGGGACTGCTACCCATGGCGGTGACGCGCCCCCCGTACATGGCGCGGCTGGCCCGTCCTATGGTCATGTGACCACGGGGGTATGTGGCAGTGGAGCCCACACCCTCGTGGTCACTCAGGTACATGGGTCCTGATGTGGCATAGGCAGCATTGAGGGACTGGATGTTCTCCATGGAGAGCGTCTTGCCCCCACCACTGCTCCCTCCTCCGCTGTTGGCCCTCCGATGGCCAAGCCGGGGGGAGCGGGGCAGCCGCGGTGACCGGGCAGGGCTGCTCTCAATGTGGCCTACTGCTCTGGCGCTGCCGTACATCTCCTGATAAGGTCCTTTAACAGCGACACGTAAAAATCAGACTGTGACTGTGTGAACCACACATGAGCAGGTTACTTCATGTCTTTATCAGCAGAAATTATGTACCATCAATGTCCAACCCCAGTAAGCAGCAGAGAGCACCTGTTGAGAGAATAAGGACAGTTAGTGTGTGCAAAATAAATGGATCAACAAGATATAATTTTAATAATTATGTTATTTCTCATGTGCCATTTAAGTCACAAAGATACTTTATTAATGCATTATAAAATTGTAGTCTGCAAGCTTCAATCAAAATACAATTTTACCATGTAAATAAGCATACCAGTGTGATCAGTAAAACAAAAACTGATCTCGTTGCAACAGTTTTACATTGAAGCGACTTAAGTGGCACTATAATAGGGCAAAAACAACTATGTATACAAAGAATACTAAGGTAAATATTTGTATTTATATTTAAGTAAGTAAAAAGGGAGATGAAACTCACAATTCACTCCCAAAGCTCCAGCTAACTTAACATGATTCACATTTTGTAATCCCATTTTAAAAATAGTCAATTGATAAAAATTTGACCGACTGGGCCACCATCGACCAATGAATGTAACTGAACACACAGCCTTACACATTAAAGTAAAGGTGTATGATGTCATAAGCTTAAGCTGTTTTTCATTGTTTTGTGGACAAGACATACAGGGATCTTTTGTTATTTTTGGCTCCAAAGTCAAAGTGAACAATTCTCTCTTTAATGACACTTATGCTGCTTCTGTTCAGTTTCCATGGAGACTCTGAGGGTTAATAGAGGAAAAACGCTTGTCGCTAATGTGACTGAAACACAGGTTTAGAAAGGTGTGGGAGAGTGGCTTATTGAGTAAATGTAAAAACATAAAAATAAATTCCTCATCCTTCCATTCCATCCACACATTAATTTTTTTTTTTTTTTTACATCAGAATCAGAAAATGGTATCCATTACCAGTGAACAAAATTCACAAATGAGGAATGTGCTTCAGCAATATATGGTGAAACAATGAATAATATTAGTAAAATATAAACCGTGATAAAATAAAATAAAAAACATGCATATAATAAGGTTTACGACAAAAAATTGACTTTGACTGAAAAATAACAGTGTGGACAGAATGTCAGTGCAAAACGAACAGTGCATGAGGAGAAGAAGCTAATGTACCTGGGCTGGGCACAAGAAATTCATGTGAGAAAATCTACAAAATTTTGACTCTTCTCTTCTCTGCTCCTGTTTTTCAGACGCTGTTGGCTTTTCCCATACTCCCCCCCAGTGCACCAGTGACTCATGCAGTGATGATCTGGACACTGCCTCATCACAATACAGTTTGCCTTCAAAACATGGTAAGAAACTTGTTATTTAAGATAGACTCTCTCTAGTATTGAGTCAAGAACTAGTAAATTATCAGAATGGCTGTACACACCAATCAGGCTTAACAGCTTGGTGATTTGAATAGCATCTACTCAGTATATAAGTATAAGATAGAGCCAAAGGTTGAGGTGGGCACGGATCTGAAAATGTTGTTGCATTATCACAATGGCAATATTCAAATAATATTAAGGCACTCCGTCATAAATGTGCTCAAGTCTGCCCATAAATGTCTAGTTTGTATTCACCTTCTAGAATTTGATGTCCAGTCACCATTTTAGAGAGAGGTTTCAGTTGCCTGTTTATACATGATATCTTGAGGACTTTTTCCCATTGTAATGGGCGCTATGCTAGATTTTCATCATTCTAAAAACCTTGGATATAACTCTATTGGAGATGTACTGTTTTTGAAAGAAATATTCAAACTTGAGAATCCTATCAGCCAAACTTATCATCCAAACTTGTTGAACCATCATTAATTGTTAGGGATTGGCTCCACAAACTTGTCATATTAATCTTATGGCTTAAAGTCAGTCCTTTTAGCTGTTAATTCTCTATTTTTTTTTTAGGTTTGAATAATAGCACCACCATCTGAAGCTACAGTGAAAAAATAATTTAAACTTTAAATTTATATGAACTGATGGAGAAGACATTGAACTTTGTGCCAGTTTTTGTTTCATTTGGATAGTTATTACAGAAATATGAACCAAAATGCAGGTCAACAAATCTACAATCTGACAATCTCCATAGAACTCTGACCTAAATCTGTTCCTTGTTTAGAAAATTACACAAGTTTCTGTTCTATTTCATTATTTCATATCTAATTTTGCATATATCCAAAACATTATCCATTTTCCTACCTCTGGTCAAAGGTAATGTATTTTAGACATTAGTAATAATGAGAGCAAGCATTTGAATTTCAGCTACTTTGACAAGGGCCATATTGTGATGCATGGAAAAAAGAATTAGAAGATCTTCAAAGCTCTTGTGGCGTGTCACCGGATTGCAAGTGTTAGGCTACCTCTATATCTCTAGGGTGGAATAAACAGCGATAAAGTAAGTTTTTTTTTTTTCGACTATAGGGCTACAAGTATTTGTAGATAATATAATATAATACATACTTTTTTTACAATCCTGTTGGTCTGTCTGTTGCAGTTTTGAGTAGTTAAGAGATCTAGATTTATTTACATGATAGGTCTATGTTATTTTATGTGTCTTGTTTCCATATACGTCTGGTGATTTCAGGCAGGATTATTTGGTAATGAGGTAAGAAGTTTACACTTCTTCCTACTCCTTTTTGAGCATGGATGCAGCACAGCAGAAAAGGTGGCAGAACTTGTATGTTACTCAAATAAATAAATAAAATGAAATGAAATGAAATATCCTTGGCAAGGTGGCTCACTCATGTCATACAGCATGAAGCCCGACTCCTGGGCACCCAGGGCTTTCTGTGTGGAGTTTGCATGTTTCTTCTTCACTGTCAGAAAATGAAGTATGCTATTGTTCTCCTTGGGGTACAATCACTAGTTACTGGGGCAGAAGCCTCTGTTCATATTTGTACCCCCAATGCAGGGCACAAATATGGACCATTGTATTAAGGTAGTTCCTCAATTTGTACTTCTAAATGACCTATTAGGCAACATTATAGTGCCCTCTGTGCTTCAAATCTTTAACATTGAAGTACTTTTTTTTTGTTTGTACCTTTTTAAACTTAATGGTACAATTATGTGCTTTTTGATTTTTTAAATCTGGATTGTATCCTTTTTACCATCCAGCAGTTCAAACGTGTATCTTAAAAGTTCAATAACTGTCCATAAGGTTACGATGTTCTAGATCTGTACCTACAAAGAAGTATAAAAAATGGTCTCCTAATGTACCTCTATTTTAGAGAGTCTTGTGTCTGGTTGCGGTTCCTCTGGGTACTCTTTTCCTCCCCATCAGCACAAACACGCACCAGGTAAAATCCTCCTAAGACTGTTCTGACCAAGCCGAGCTCAGGATCTGAAGATGTGTCCATGGGTGTTGCGTTGTGGCACCTACTGTCCCTGATTGGCAGTGGCACCGGTTGAAGGATGGGTCAAATGCAGAGGACAAATTACCTTACGGGGACAATAAAGGCTAACCATCACCTAAAAAATGACCAGTGTCAGTCGGAAGTGTCTTATATTATATATTCTACATCACATGAGAAATGAAGTCTAACTTAGACAAAACTACTCAAATACAGATCAATATTTTAAATGAAAGTATTATTAAAAGAGGCAAAATACAATTTCTGCGCTGTAACTATGCAGACAGGACTCCGCTTTAAAACAGTTGTGTATCATACTATCCAGAAAAAGTTATCATATTTGAGAAGCTTTGCAGTTTTCTAGCTGACAGAGCTCAGCTATCTGTGAAACTCTGCACTCCCCCATGATGCCAACCCTCTTTCCATAGGACTATCTAGCATTTTACAAAACCCTTTATACAAATTGTCCTGAAAGATTTAAGTTACACCTAGACCTAACATGTTTGGTCATTCAGCAACATGATGCAGCCATTGTCATAAGCTCTGGACTCTCAGGGCTTTCCCAAATTGCATTGGGCTCCAAAGACAGAAACAAGGGCCAAATGAGTGATGGCACTGTGGTCAGTTGATCGTGCTACTTTGGGAGGCAGTGGCGCGGATACAGCTGCTCTGAAAGAGCCACCACAGGCGCTGTTGAGTGCAGACAAGAGACACTGAGATGCGCTCTCTGTGACATTTCCAAAAGGCAGGAAGCAGACATTTTGCTTCCCATCCCATTGCCATCGTACCTCAAACTGATCTTAAACATACCTTGTTCATGCACGGATTGGAGGAAATGGTAAAATTGTCAGACTTGTCCTTTATTCGCCACGTGTATTAACCTTATAATGGAGAGTAATTGGTAATCTGGAGACGCGAAACCGGTTCAGAGCGGCGCAACACATGCAACATCCTCCGTCTCCTCCTCATCACGTATTCTACTACTCAGCCCGGATGCTGTTCATGCCCACTTCAGTGGTGGGCTGGAGAAGAATCTTACTTTCCACTCATTTTAACACACTCATTACTTGTGAGACGGCTTACAGGATTCAATTATCTCTAGTAGAGTAAAGACACTCCATAAATGCAGCATGTCAACGAACCTTTATATGAGTAACGCATAATCTTGTCAACATTGCCAATATATATGTATATATATATATATATATATATATATATATATATATGTGTGTGTGTGTGTGTGTGTGTGTGTGTGTGTGTGTGTGTGTGTGTGTGTGTGTGTGTGTGTGTGTGTGTGTATGACGATATCGGCTTCATGCATTGCATGCAATCGCACGGGTCTACAATTGACAGCTGGGCCTATACATTTTTCGACGACTGGACGCGCGGTGCAGCGTCGAGCACCTGGACGCACCAATAAAATGTGTTGTACGATATCCAATGTATAATATGAGGAGACTGCTCAGCACATACGAGTGGACCATTTCCCTTGCCTCTTTAGGCCTAGGCTATATGGCAGTTTCTCGGAAATCCAGTGTACGCTGACCAGCTGTGTCTACTAGTCCATTACCGACAGCTCGACCTGTGATTTCACCACATCACGCAAACCGAAGGACACGCGCAAACTGTTGAACATTTCACTCGCATGACGCATATCGTCCACAAATTGACAAACCATAACAAAGAATACCTTTGTCGATGTTAAATCCCGACGTCCGCCACGGTAGCCAGCATCTCGTCGCCTCCATTCACCAAGCGGCAGCCTCTCTCCTCCAGCTCAGTACGGCGCTGTCATTGGTTCACGCAGGCGCACTCCCTCCTCGCCATAGGAGACGCGTCACTGAGCCGCGGACTCACGCCGCTGTAGACGCTGTGGATGAAGGAGCATCTGGCCTGAGGAGGGGGTGGGCGAACGAAATGGAGACAGCAATACAACCCCACCACTATTTCACCTTTTGAATAGAAATCAATTCAAGGGTCCACTTTGATTAGCTACAGCTTTGTGATTTATTTTTATTTGAGCCTTCATGGTTTAAATTACAACTAAGATAACATGGCTCCTTCTTGTTTTAGCATGCGGCCATAGAAGTGGTAATAATATAGTTCTGCCAAGTAGCCTATACAAAGTGAACTGCTTTATAAGAGACCGTTCGAGCATGAAACAGGCGAGGCTTGTCACTGCATGATGACTTCATTAACCTGGCTTTGTCCTACTCAGGGCCGCCGCTTCCATAAAGCACGTAACGCACAGCGCGTAGGGCACCAAGTGCTCTGAGGGGGCACCACATCGGCTGTGCCGTGGCCGCCTGTGGCGAAAACGAGCGGTGCCCACGCGGCGCCGCGTTCCGTTCCGGCGCCGCGCCGCGTTCCGTTCCGGCGCCGCGCCGCGTTCCGGCGCTCGCCAAAGTGAAGCGCATGCACGTAATTTAATAAAACCGCGACGCCAAGGGCTCTCTCTCTTTCCTCCTCGGCTCCTCCCTCAGAGAACAGGGATGGCCAAGACCCACCAACTTTGCCAAGACCCCAGGCAAAGTTTGAGATGAAGACGAGAGAGAGTCAGCGGAGGAGCCTATTACCTGCCACTCTGCAGCTAACGTCTGACTCTGAGGCGTTTAGGGAACATTTGGTGCGTGGGCTTTTATTGCACTTAATCCGTGAATAAATATGATGCCAATGATACATTCACAATGACAACAGTTCCTGTGCATTTCTTAAAGCTGAATAAACTATTTTTATTCATTTTTTGCAAAAAATAAATAAATTGTAGTAGTAGTAATCATTTACAGTTACAAATATTTCGTTTCTTTTACCCCTTGAACTCACCACCAATTGGCACAGAAGCCTCATATGATGACTTCATAAACAACTTTGCAGCTAGAAAATGTAGACGTACACATTTGTAGGAGCAGTCATTTTTGTTCAGTTGCCTGTTAATATTTACATAGACTTCACTTGTTGGATGATTCTATCTATATTCGTATTTGCACTTTTATTGGGTGGTATTTGTTTTACACTTGAATATTTAAGTTTTATTTAGTTATTTAATATATTTATTAATATTTTTTTGTTGACAACTTACATTTCCATCTTGTGTTTATAGTACTATATATGGTGTATTTAATTTAAGATAATAAAATGAACATGGTAAGAAATGAAAGTAATTGTGGGTTTGGTCATTTAATGCGGGGCGGGGCGGGGCGGGGCGGGGCGGGGCGGGGCGGGGGGGTGGGGGGGGGCTGGGGGCACCATCAAGACATTTTGCATAGGGCACCAAAAAAGCTAGCAGCGGCCCTGGTCCTACTCAAGTGCTTAAAAAAGCCCATAGACTGCTTTATAATGTCCCCTTTCTCTGTGTGTCATGGGCCCATTGAATAAGTGAATTCTTCTGGTTTTACTTTGAATTCGGTATGAATTCGCGAAATTCTTTGGAGATTATAAACATGTCAAAAAATGCGTACTGACGTTTTGCTTTGTAAACACTGACGTTAAATGCGCTTGCAGGGACCAAAGCAGGAGCGTCAGCATTTCTGTCTCAGCTCAAACTCAACTTGTGACTTCCTGTTGAGCTTCTCACACTTGTCCACTCTGAGTTTGCTTTAAGGTACACTTTATTGTCCCCATAGGGAAATTTGCCCTCTGCATTTGATCCATTCTTCAATGCTGCTGGGGCAACCTGTCAAAACAGCACGATAGGCCTATTTCCAGATCTTGAGCTGGGCTTGGTCAGGAGGATTTTATGAAAGATTTTATATGGTGCATGTTTGGTGCATGTTTTGGGTTGAGGGGGAAACGGAGGGCCCGAGGAACCCCACCCAGAACCAAGGAGAACATGCAAACGCTGCACAGAAAACCCTGCACCTCTGAAAAAAATGTGATAATACAGTGAACTGTGATAGCGCATCATGGGCCTCCGTGTGTCATGTGACATGGACTGGTATAGGCTACTCTTTTATTTAAACTCCGTCGCAAGTGGCCAAGTGGTCATTATTGGATGATAGCATGATTTTCTCACACATTTGTTTAGCAAATATGATCAGCCCTTTGCAATTCTTAATTACTGTAACATTGCTGCCTTTCTCAGAATCAGTAATGTCTTTGTACAAATTGGAGGAACTCTTGTCCTGTTCTTCTGTGGCAAGTGGAAACAATAGACAGTCTATGGTGGCAACACAGAATCAAAATAGTTGTGAAAACTCGGCTAATCTTTTTTTCCCAGATGCCCTTCTTCATATTTACAAAATCATAACTTGCTGTAGTCTTATTGCGTGATAACTCCTTCTATCACTATAAGCCACGATTAGATAGCTTTAAGACGGCCAATGGTCACAATTAAAGGATTGTGTATCGATTAAGAGCTACGTGAGTGACAGGTGCGGCGGGGAAGTCTAGGCTGGGCTCCTCTCTGATCTTCATTCATTGGTCGTTAAGCTCTCTGACTTGATGGTTCCAGACATATTGCGGACTTGGAAAGCTGCTCAGTGCTGACCTCTTGTGGCTCGAAATGTTGACTCATCAAAGGCTCATCAATCACTACCAAGAACTGTTCCGGGAATTTGCGCTTGAGTTTGTTGATAATTAATAGGTCCTTATAATACATCTTTGGGAAATGTCAGAGGTATATTTAGTTATGCTTAGTGTATCTTTAACATTATGAGTAACCACTCTAATGAGCCACAAAGAAATTAGCGTTTAATTCAGGTGATACAAAGAGCAATGAGAAATTGATTGAATTGATTTATTTCATTGAGGCTTTACTTTTGTTTAAGACACTTCCCGTCTCTAGGGAATGACTCACAAAGTCGCATACAAGTAGACCACTGACTCATTCACTTTTGTCGTAGCTTCCAGGAATGTGATAAAGACAGGCCTTTTAACACAACAAATGACTCTGAATCTATAAAGACATCACTTTTGTTTCCTATACTATGTACAGTAAAGACTAGAGCCATCTGTACAGAACAGTACATTTTATTGTCTTATTTTATTTTTCATGACACCTTAATGACAGTGGTTTGCTGCAGTACTTTTAGTAATAGTCCTTGTTGTAATTGTACTGCCAAGGAAGGTCCAGTACAACACAAAAAGCACCACTAATATGAATGGTTTTAGGAATAGGCCAATTGTGGTAACTACTTCTTGCTCCTCTCTGTAGTTTATATCCATTAACATGTTGGTAAATGTTTTGCTGTAAATAATAACCAACGGGAAATTGACTATGTGTCATTGAAATAAATCGTTTTACAGCAAAGATGGTCTATTTGAATGTCTATTTGAAGTGCCGCAGCAATCTCATTGATGAACTGTATCAGTTAATAGAGAAAGTGCAGAGTGTTTTGACCACTGGCTCTGCTATAAGGCTGCAGCAAGTTGGCTATATTGTCTTAAGGCGAGACACTGCAGGCAAAACTCTTTCTTTTTTTTTTTTTTTTTTTTTTGGTCACTTTGCTCTCTCAACCACTTCATCTATAGAGTTATATGGGACATTGTAACTTCAAAGGCCGTTTTCTTAAAATGCCTTTTTCTCACCTAGGGACATAAGGATCATCACTCAAAGTAGATCCCACACACACCAAACTTTACAGTCTGGGCCTCAACAAGATTTTGACGAAACATACAAAGGGATTGTTTAATATCTAATTCTAAAACTGATTTAGTGAAGTTTTAAAATGAAAAAAAAAAAAATGAGGCGAAATTTGAATTTTTGGACAATTTTCAGTCAAATCTAGTTTACTTAAAAACTAAATAAGATATCCAAAATCCCCTCTGTAATTTTTTTTGGTAACTAATATGTGTCCAAAATGAACCAAGAAATTTAAACCTGGTTCTGTAAATTTTTCAATTTGATCTGTCCCAAATATGTGTATTTTTGTCCATTTTTACACATAAAATGCCTTATTTCTACATGAAAACATGACATGATGAAAAACTTTAAGTTTCAAATTGATATCTTTAAATTTAAGATTTTTTTCTTATTCATGGTATTGATACTAATTAATGTAACAAAAATCAAATGTGTTGATGCTTGAAATAATTTTAACCAGATGGGGGCAGTCAAGCTCTTTAGATGTGAAGTATTGCTTACTAGACTCAACACAATTTCAAACTGCTTTGCTACATTTTCTTCAAGATTGGTGTGAGAGAATAAGATGCAGATAGGGTGTTTAATAGCCGTTTAGTTCTGAAGGATGTGCCACACTCATTATTTATTCAATGGGATCAGGCTCGTGGTGTGCATTTAACTAATAATAATTTATTTACTTTTACTGTAAAGCCAGACACATATCTATGTTATTGTCCACAATCACACAATACCCTAAACAAAAAAATAAATAAATAAATAAAGGTCACGAGCATGAATATATTTTCATAAATTCTCGGTTGATCTGAAATGACAGACACTTTCGATCCTCACACCTCCGTTGCTTTATATACATTGGCATATTCCCCTGCTCCAACATGCCACCGCCCACACAAAGATAAGTCATCACTGTCTTCTGGGATAAAGCTCAGTCTTATCCCAATACGCTTCATCTTTCAATTAAAAAAAAAAAAAAAAAAAACACTATACACTATACAAAACTGAAAAAGTCTACCACTACCAAATGTGAACACACAATCCCAAATATGTAAAAATATAAATAAATAGAACTTGGATTATATTATTGTTCACCTTTTTTGAAATTAAATTATAAAAACATAACACAAAAACAAAAGAAATTTCATTTATTTTTTTATTTTCTTCTCCATTTGGAAATTGCAGGGTCAATATTTTTTCATATATCACATTACTTGACATGATGCACCAAAATTTTTACTCTGTTTACAGGAATACACTATTAGAACACAAGGTTTCACAATGGATACACGACTGACGCTTGCCCATTGCACTTACAACAGTGAATGACAGATATTTTGCTTCATAATCCTAGTTCTCTCTTCATCTCTTTATAGATTATATCCATATTTTGTACACCTCCGGATGGACTGACAAAGGACTGCTATTGCCGTGGAGGTCTTTTTACAAACACAATATGTATAATAAAGTCTCTACATTGACCGGATATGCTTCGGAATACATAGTTCCACTGTTGTAAACCCTCAATACATGTCAGCCAAATACACTATGCAATAATAATAATAATATCGTCATCATTATAACCTCTTCATTATGATAATAAATATTCTTTTATTCACAAAAAGTTGGCAGCAATTACATCATGGGGATGCACATGTGTTCAAAACAAATCTGTACAGAAGAATGAGTATTTACATTAAGAATGTGTGTCTGTCTTTCTCCGTCACTACAGGCTGTTGTATCCCAGACAATTCTTTCACTTGCATTTCTTATTCAAATTTTTGCTCATTTTATCCATGACAGCTCAGTCAGAGGCACTGTTCTCTATCCTTTAAGAGTGCTACCAGTCAGGCTTGTGCTTTCGAAAAATGACATCATGCCCTGATTTAGTGAACGACTGGCAAAAAAGACTTTGCTCTTTAGTATTCTCTATGTTGGCCTGTGAAATTCCAAGGTTCGTTAGGAAAACCTTGTGTGAAAAACATGCCTCGCTTCCAAATAGTATAAGTTCAAATCATGCACCTTTTAAAGATGGCTTGGCTGTTTTTAAGTGAACAATGAAATAGTCATTAGAAGCATTCCATTCACTCTACAGGATACACTGACACCAATATGTACAATGACACAGAGTTGATGGAAGTGCTAACCATCTGTATCACAGCTTCATAGCAGCATGAACAGCCACTGCAAGCCAAACACTGAGGAGCCCAGGTCAGCCAAGTGCACAGAAATGAGGGATTTGAGAACAGCCATACAAAAGCCAAGCAAAAAACTCCATGCTTCAAAGCAACATGATGGTGGACATTCAAAAAAACAACACAATTTACCCTTTGGCAACAAGTCTCACCAACTAGTGGTTGAGGGGTCAAAACATGCCACAGAAATTAAAACTAGTTAGATATTTAATATTTAAAGTCATACAGACAGTTGTAAAGTAAAAGCGTTTTCAGGACCTATTCGACTGGTTTGAGTCTAGATGTTGTTGTCTTGTGAACCGAATGCTGATAATTAACTGTCTCAGGCTAATTCTTTTCCACATTCAAAATGAGTCATTGCATAGAATATCTGATGTTATAATTGCTTTCATTTTGTCCTGTTATATGTGGTAGGTGTGTGCTGAAATAGGCAGTGAAGCCAGCTTGAGAGAGAGTTGCAGAACACAGTCTGTGTAAGAGTGAGAAAGTAGCTGTACCTGTCTCTACATGCTTTAATACCTTCAAACTTAACATGCATGTGGGGGACTGTGGTTGTAAACCTTGCCAACAAACTGTATTACTGCTATTTATAGATTGAAGTGTTGCCATCACTAATTTATAATCATTGTGCTATATACCATTATCTGCATGCTATTGCTTATAAAATAAACAAGCAAATTATCAAATGCAAGAAAACAATGGTTTCAACAAAAAGTACAAACAAAGTGTCCCATGAACATGATTCAAAAATACACAAATGACAAATTTACATAATTTGATTTGGTTTATGTACATACAATAATATACAGCAGTGTAAAAAGAAAAGTGTGACGATATGGACATTTTAAAACATATGAGGTATACAAGTAAAACATACTGAATAAGGCTCTTCCATTCAGTGAGGCAAATCAAAAACAAAGGAAAACCTGTCCCAGATGAGCTCTGGGACAAAAACAATGGCTTTGTGATGGCTAATAAAAAGCCATGGCCACTCTTTCATTTGGTCCTCTTGATGTGGACAGCACACGTGTGGGCACACTGGTAATCCCTTCCCCCAAATCTACAGCTAATAACTAGTGGCATCTCAGAGATGAAAAAGTAACAATACTTTCAGTCTCTCATTTGTGCGTGCATCCTGATATCCACATTTACACAATGCATTTACAAAAAAAAAAAGGACAACATTCAAAAAGAGCATTATTTCCCTCAAATGGAATGTACCGTAGAGATCAGTGAAACCAAGCATTCAAGAAGTGAAGACAGGTTTTGTCTTCATTGCCGTTATACACCGGTTGCAGGTGTGGGATGTCTTGATAGTAAAGGAAAAACCCATAAAATTGTCATTATATATTCTGAAAACCTCAAGCTGATATCGAGTCTCCTTGACAGATGTACAATCCCCAGATATTCCAGTAGAGGGCATAGTACAGTACCCTTTGGCAAAAAAGATCATGCACGACTGAGCACTATGAATTTCCTAATGTGCTTTGCCTCAGGTTGGAGACTCTGCCTGTCACTCAGCTCCAGTGGTGAGAACAGGGACTGACACGATAAAGGCCTGTTAGAGACAGAGAGAAAATGTAAAGACATTTCATGAAAATGTATTGCATTTATTATATTCTCTACAAATGTGGTAAATATATACATTCACAAAATAAATTTAATATAAATGTTTATTAATGCAAGCTGGCTTAACTTAAGAGCAGTCCAGGACCCCGCTCCACTTACTTACAGTCAAGCCAAGCACCCTGGCAGTAATCCACTAAGCTGAGCAGGACGGCCTTCCACTTTAAATCGGGTTTATCTGCACATTACTCCAGGGAATCCCACGACTGACCAAGACGTGTTGTTTGATTTCCATCAAGAATCACAAGCCTAGAGCAGCAGCATGTAACTATGTGCATGACCAACTCTATTTAAAATACCCTATATTAAATGTGTTGTGATATGCTTTTATGCTTTTAGATAGACATGCTGTGGCTCCTCTGTGCATGTGCACCATTGAGCAGAATTAGTTGGTTTATTGTAGCATGTAATGAGTGATGATGTTGACCCTGAGTCATGATTCTGTGCACGACATGAGCTGTCGCTGCTAGTCTTCACATGTGATATTAAAGCTAAGCCATAGTTATAGCTCCATGCTAATTATAGCACACAGCTTGCCCCAGATTATGTGTGAAGTAAAAATGCAACCTTCCTTGATCCGGTTTGATGTTTAACTTTACATGCAAAGTTAAATAACCATAACCATATCCATAATAACCATTAATTAAAAACAAAAAAATAATAACTTAATACAAGAAAGATTTTTATTATTCACACCTGGTTGAATCACTTTGTCTGATAAAGAATGTATATCTGATCATCCTTATCGGACTAAGTTATGGTAATAATAATGAGAGAGAGTTGAGTTCATAATATTGACATCTGACAAGGCATAACAGCGACGCCTAATGAAAAGAAACAAATAACCAAAGGGGACATCTGACAGAGCTCTGTGGATCCCATTTCTCACTTTCATTTACATTTATAATTGTTTAAAATACAAAAGTAAACACTACAATTACAAATATATAAGTCCACTTACATTTTTGTGTGTTTGGCTCCTCTGTTGATGTTGTCAAATCATTTAATTAACTTTGGGTGTTTTCATTGTCTGGAATTGGGGATTTTTTTATTCCAGCTCTGTTCAATATAAAGGTAATAGAGAAATAATTATAGTTAGTAGCATGTACTGTGTAATTGTAATTTAAAACAATTTCATACAAGAACACTCACTGATGAATTCAGAAGTATCTCTCTTTATGCTTGAGATTTTAATTTTAAAGGTTTTTCCTGTGCAAAGTCAGTGTTTCATGTTATTGAGTGTACTGAAAAGAATGCAAGAATGATGAACTGTTAATATCTCTCTAAAAATATGTTTCTTAAAGGCTAAATATAACCATACAGTCACTTGCCTTTAACTTTTCACTTCACCACAATGAAGTGAACTTCTTTCCAAGGCCGGACAAAGCTAGACAAAAAAAGGAGAGTAAAATCAAGCTATAATTACAAAATTACAATGCAATATTATTGATACAATATTGTATTATTTCTTAATATTATTTTTCTTGTGATACAATAATCATGATCCTACCATCCCCTAGTTTCCCAGCCTGCTCTGCTGCTCCTCCTTGCAAGATTTTAGTCAGGACATTTTCTCCCTCGGCTGGAGCCTGTCCTGCTGCAGCACTGCCGATACCTCCAGGTTTACTGCCAATGCCGACCGGAGCAGCTTTAGAGCCTATACAGAACATTACAATCAGTTCATGAAAATCTACTACATGTTAACAGACTGAGATAAAATTTACCAATGCCTGTTAGAGGAGGTGTAGCTATCTTGGTTGGCTGTGGTGCTGGTGGGCCCATCATCGCTTTAGATCCTATTCCGCTCGGTGGGGGAGTAGAATCCATTTTTGTCTGAAATTGAGTATAAAAAAAACAATTTAATTTTTGATTATTTAACTTTCCTTTGTGTTTAAGAAGATTTTGGAATTCTTTATAAATCTTTTTGCATGTACATGGAAATTACATGTTGATATTGATGATGTTTTATACACAAACGGTCTATGTTTAGTAATGTTTGTCGGTGCCAATACTATTCTAAACATGACTTAATGTTGCATTTATTTATTAAAAGAGTAATTTTTCTCCTGTTTGTCTTACCGCAGTGGGAGCTGGCGGTCCTGTTGCCGTTCCAGTCCCAGGTTGCCTTCCTTGTGTTGAGGCTGGAGCAGGTTTGGGTTGTTGTGCTCCTCCTGATACTGCAGGGGTCGTTGTCTGTCCCTGCTGCATTGGGGGCTGTTGTTGTTGTTGTTGTTGCTGTTGCTGTTGCTGTTGTTGTTGTTGTTGTTGTTGTTGTTGTTGTTGTTGTTGTTGGGTGCTCTGTTGTGGTGGTGGTGTGCCTTCTGTTGGTTCAGGTCCAGGATGTCTCCCGGTCTGCGCTCCAGCCCGCTGCTGACTTGAGGCTGTCTGCTGCTGTGGATGCTGATCCTTGGGCCCTGGTGCGTTGGGGTCTTGTCTCCTGGATGGTGGACGGTCTCCTTGAGTTCTTTGCCCTCTCCCATGATGGTGTCCTGTGGGTGAATCTCGTGAAAAGTCGCCTGAGTTTCGTGGGCTTCCCGTGGAGGTACGGGTATCTGGGTGGGCCCTTCTCTGCACCCCTGCAGAGGTCCTGCCTTCAGTACGGACGGATGGATCTTTGGTGTGTGTTCGGGAAGAACGTGATGACCTAGGATCCTCAGAAGTGTGGCGGGATGAGCTGTGTCTCCCAGAGCTGCTGCCATGGTGACGATGTTCCCGTGATGAAGTGTGGCGCTGTTGGTTGTATTCATCTGGACCGTACTCCTCAGGGGGTTCATCGTAGTCATGGTAGGTGTGCTTACCACGTCTACCTGTTGATGAATGTCCACTACTGCTGTGATGCTTTGAGCGTGCTTCTCGTGGTTTCTCAAACCAGTCCGTCTCCTCTTGGCCCAAATGATAGGCTTTTAAATCAAACAAATATTAGTCAGTTTTTTGTATAGAGTAGAAATAGCATGCAGATTGAAGGCATGCAAACTGGAAGCCATGCAGAGTGTAGAGCCATGCACATGTTGTTCTATGTGAACAGTCAAACTTCTATACAAATAGCATGCAAAAAATAAAAAGATGTTTTTTTTTTGGTTATAAAAAGTAATCCACAAAATCATAATGCACAAGGGAAAAAAATCCACAAAAAGTGAGTTGACGAAAGAAAGAAATATGTTCTTAATACTGTACATTTGGCATGCAGTCTTGTAACAGATGGTATGAGGCATGATAAAAGATTTAGCACCAGTTACCTTCACTGTCAGAAACTGCACAGTGCATGTCATCTACAAGGTAAGGATCATCAGGTTTATAGACATGACTTCTGGGAAGATCCTTTTTGTGATGGTCTTGGACGTCTGGCAGTGAATGACTCGAGCCATACTGGTTCCTGGCGTCATAGGCATCAGCTGCAGCAGAGCTCCTGCCGATGCCGACAGGTTTTCCTACAGGACTGAGAGGACTTTCCTCTTCTGAATTTTGGTTGCGCATTGGAGGTCTTCCACCACGACTGCTTCTTTGAGAGCGCTCCATTGCATCTCTTTCATAGGATTTGCTTCTGTGGCCTGTGTTGTCTCTAGAAGAAATCTTGTCCATACCATATCCAGTTGACCTAGATCTTCCTGCTGTGTACATGTGATCCTCCTCCTCCAGACCCTCTCGACTTGTCCCATAGTATTTCTGTTGATCATAAGAATGCCTTTTCCCATAAGTACCATCTTCCTGCCCTTTCTTGGACCTGGTCACTACTGTACAGCTGCCTCCTGTTGATGTTGTCATGGTGTAGGAGGCTAGATCAGATTCAACATCTCGTGCTTCTTCTATTGGAGAGAATTTTGATATCTTCTGCTCCATTCCTTGTTTCCTGTGCTTACTTCTTTTAGAAGACACTCCAGGGGTGAGATTCTTGGATGTAGTTTTATGGCTTCCAGAGCCACTTCTTGTTCCATGTTTATAGTCATCATAGTAGTAAGAGGAGCCACCACTCACTGTTGTACTGGTGCGACTGTCAGCGGTGCTCTGGTAACCGGTTGTGCCTGTTGGTCTTCCATACGCATCCAATGTCTCCTCTTCTGGCCTTCCATAAGCAGGACCATTCTCTGTACGATAACGCACACCCGCAGGATGTCCAAGTGCCTCTGTAGTTTGACCCGTATTGTCTTTTGTAAGTTCACTTATGTCATCTATCATAACATAGTTTCGAGGGATATTCTGCTCCAGATTGGAGGCGTACATCCCATCTGTGCCATATGTGTTCATTGGATTTTCATTGGAGTGAACCAAGCCAGGCTCAGGGGGGCGGTATTGTCCATAAGCATTACTGTACATGGAGCCATAACTGGTGTCAGGAGCAGATGTGGCTACTGACACTGCAGGGTTACTTATCACTTCATAGTTAGTGGGATGTTTTTGCTCTAGATCAGCCAAAGATGTCTGCCGGGGTCTTTGATGAACAGTAAGAATATCAGCTTGTTGTTGGTAAGGGAGACCAGGTTGGAAGGAACTACTTGGATAAGGAAGGCTTTGGCCAGGCATGGGTTGACCAGAAGGATGGAATCCCTGGTGGTTATGTTGCTGCATACCAAGATCTGTCTGATAGGAAGACTGACCATAGGCACGGGAGGAATAACCTGCTTGATTTGGGTACAGCGGTCCGGTTGGGGGATGGGGCTGAAAAGTTCCAGGTTGGGGAGCTGAGGTTGGATAAGGATGAGTTTGGAACCCATAGGCAGAGACTGGTGGCTGAACTGACGACTGACTTTGAGAATAGGGGTAAGACATGTAAGAGGAAGTTGAGGGATACTGGGAAGTTGCATTGGGGTCATTAGCAAACTGGCTGAGTGGTGCAGTGCTGGGTCTAGTCAGAAGACCATTAGCATCAAAAGTTCCAGTTGCAGCTGCCATTCTCAGGTTATTGAGCTCACTGTCTGACATATAGTCTCGAGCATCGCCCATACATCTCAGGTAAGCTAGCTCTCTTCTTTCCCTTTCCTTTACCATTGTTTCTTTGCGCTGGGTTATGCCAAGCTCCAAACAGCGGAGCTTAGCATCAATTTCTTTTTCTTCTTCTTCCAGTTCAGCCTGTTGCTTACGAAGCTTGGATGACTCTTGTTCTACTGCTTTGAGCTCGTTTAGTAGTCCAGCTTTAATAACCCCCTGAGCAGAGCGTGGCAGCACTCTCTGGGACATGCCAGGGGAGCTGTACATTTGTGCTGGAGTGACAATAGGCAGTGGACTTTCCTCTGGAGGAGGGCTGGGGAGAGTTCTCTTCACTTTCCTCATCAGAGAGTTCTGCTGCTGCTGCAGGGAGGCCATCTGTCGAGAAAGGCGCAGACAATGTACATTTTGTTAATTGAGTACATCAGTTATTACACAATTATTTGTCTTATCTACTTCACTTAGAATAGTTGATTGATGATAAATTAAAAATGCTAAAACATTCAGCTCAGAAGCACAGCTCACTAATAATTCTGCAAAAAAATAATAGCTGTGTGTATGCTCATTGACTTACAGTATTCACTTTAGTTGTTAGATAAAGTGTATATGTTGTCAAATCAGTGCAGTGTCATAGAACAGAATTATTATTCACTGTATTTTGTGTGATTAACATTTATTATTAACATTTATTATTACAGCAGTTATTTTCAGGTCTTACCTGACTATTGGACAATGCCTGTTGATGGTATGGAGAAAACCGGTTCTTGGCTGGATCCTCTGATGTGGGGCTGAGAGGTTTGGGATCTGACATGGACCGCTGTACACTTTTGATGGGTCTTGGGAGTGACTGATGGCGCTGGGGTGATTCAGCTGTGAAGGCTTTCTGCTGAGGAGTGACATGGGCCTTGTTAAGTTTCTCTTGTGATGCAAATGTAGTCTCCAACATACGATGGGGAGAAAGTGGAGACACTGGTGAATACAGAACCTGGGGAGACTTGGGAGGCTGACGAGAATCATGCTGTTGATAGCTAATTTCCAGAGGGTCCGGCTTTCTTCTCTCAAAAGTTGCCACCCCTTGGAGTCTTGGAGAGGCTGCATCTGCTGTGTTTGCTCCAACTATGTGCAGGCTTGTGGAATAGGGACTGATGGTTGTAGGTACACTGAGCTGAGGCGCAACTACACCCTGAGACTGTGATTCTGGCTCCGTTTGGCAAGCCAAACTCTCTCCCTTGTGTGTTCTCTCAGGAGCAGCTATATAATGCAAAAGGTCAACTTTTGAACTCTCTGCCATTGTAATATGGATTGCAGGAGAAACCCTGCCAAGCTGGTCTGCTTCAGTTTGACACGAGGAATCATTTGTGGTCTGAATAGCTATACTGGAAGAAACAGATTTACTTTCCCCGCTGGATTCAGAGTGTTTTGATGCTCGTGATCGCCTTCGCCTTACTGGTTGTTGGTCCCACTCTCCTTGGTCCTCTTCATCCGTTTGAACACTGCAGTCTGCAATGCGCCTTGTTCGCCTGCGCCGGTTCATAAATCTATCCTCTCCCTCTTCATCATCTGTTTGTACACAACTGTCAGTAATCTTCTTTACAGACTCCTCCTCTGTACCATCTCTTAGTCGAGGCATAGAATTTTGCTTTCTCATAACCTTCGGGTCAACTTGTTTGTCACTGGTTCGTAGTGACATTTCAGATGCAGAACTTTGAATTGGCCGACCAGCAACCACTGCTTGCACCACCTGACCATCTTGCCAAAACTGAACACTCTGACCTTCTTGTTGAATGACTCTGCCAGTGTGATCACAAATAATGAAACCATGAGGTGGCCCTCCAACAACTCCTTGCAGGGCTCCCTGTGCTGATGTGGCAGCAGCTGCTGCTGCTGCAGAGGCTGCAGCTGCCTCTGCTGCAGCAGCAGCAGCAGCGGCCTCCACAGCAGCGGTCTTCTGCCGTTTCTGCTCCTCCAGCTGCTGCTGGAGCTGATGCTGCAAAGACTGGATTTGTTCAAGTTGCATTCGCTGCTGTGCCAGTTGTTCTCTTTGCATAATGAGTTGTGTTTCACGCTCTGCCTGCTGTTGCTGCAATACTTGTTGTTTGATTGTTTGAAGTTCTTGAATTTCACGCTGAACAATTAACTGTTCTTTTTCTCTGTGCCTCTGAAGCTCCATGCGATCTCTTTCAAGCTCCTCTTGTAACCGCAGCTGGCGTAATTTCTCCAGTTCAACTCGTTCTCGCTCTAGCTGCAGTATATGCTCTTGCTGTTGACTCATTTTCTCATCTTCTTTTCCTTTTGGTATTTCAGCAGGAGGAGAAAGTTTACCAGTTGGAGTACCAGTGGATGCTGTTTGAGGCTGGCTTGATTGTTGACTTGTAGATGGAACTTGAGACTGGGTTAAAGACAGTGGTTCTGTTTGAACTGGTTGGATGGAAGCTGGTTGGCCCTGAGCTAACGGAGGAGCTGCAGGAGAGGGTAGGTGAGTTGCCTGTGGATCTGCTGGAGCTTGTAGACCAGGTGATGAAACTCTGTGTACTCCTCCATGGGCTACAGGTGGAGAAGGTGCAACTGTTGCATTTGTTTGGGTAGTGTCTGGTACTGACGGTTTTCCAAGGTACATTGGTGTTTCTTGGGGCATGGTACATGTAATGGCTGCTGGAGTAGCTGATGATGGATACTGATTAAAATATTGTCCTTGTGTGGGATTTGGCATCCTAGGAGTTACTTGAGGTAACCTTGTGAGGCTAGCCAGTGGTACTGCTGTTACACCTGCAGGGTATGGTCGGTATATTCCTCCAGACATGGGACGGATGACGGGGGCTGGCTGTGTAGTAATAGGCAATGTAGAGGCTATAGGGGTGTTAATGGTGGAATACATCATGCCATCGCCACCTCTTACTGCTGCCGGATACATTGCCCGTAAACTGGCTTGTCTTGCATTAATCAAATTTGTTAAGGCTTGGCTATTTGGTGTTGGTCTTCCATCAGGCCCATACAATAGAGTGGCTCTTATTGATGCCAAACTCTGTTGAAGATTTAGCCTTCCTAAGGAACCACCTCTTCCTGCTCCATATGGGACCAATTCAGTGCTGTGCCTATATCTTCCCATGTGGTCTGCTGTATTAAGAGCTGCGCACATGCGACTTATCTCTCTGGCAGTGGTGGCACTATACTGTGCAAGATTTGAGTCCTGGGACCCAGATAGGTTTTGTGCACTGTAGTTATAATCAGAACTGATATTAGACAACGAGCCATATCTACGCAGCGGTAAAGAGGAGGTTGCGTAATCTTGACGCAGGTCTGTGTAGGAGCCATATTGTGCTCCCATGCCAAGATATCCTCCGTCATACGGCTGATTCATGCCCGTAAGATCAACTGCGGCCCCTCCCTGCATTCTACCTTGATACTGACTGGCATCTGTCATTGAAGGTAAGTTGGTATCAGACATGGATGGTTGAATCCTAGCCAGGGCGAGTACAGGAGGCTGATATGCTTTGTGTTCCTCTGTCATTGCTTTTGAAACTTGCTGTTGTTGGCCTGTACTTAAATGTGGAGGTGGTGGATTAGGGGCTTCAGTGGCAGGATTTTTTTCTGTTGTGTTTTGCCCAAATGCCCCTGAGCAGGAGCCAGCAAAAGGTAACTTGTAAACGACGTCACAACAAGCTGCCTGGTTATCTGGTTTAAGCTGCCCAGTGAGATCCAAGACCTGGGGAGGGGGCTCTTCTTGCTTTATGAGCTGAGTAACCGTTGTACTTTGTGATGTATCGCTCTCATCAAGTTGTACCATCATAACGTGAGGTTTTCCAGTGGACAAGTTAATTGCTGTTGGCTTGTTTTTCAGTTCTAAGGCAACTCCACCATAGATATCTTGTGGGGCCGTGGTTACAGCTCCAGACACTGAATGTGGGATTGTTGGTCTAGTTATGGCACTTACTTTCTCTACAGGTTGAGCGCTACCTGTTTGACTCACTACAAGATCTTTTGTCATTATCACTGGTGGTACTTGATTTGCCAAATTGTACCGTGCAAAGGAAGCTTGCTGGTGGTGTTGCTGAAGCTGTTGTTCCAGAAGTTGCTGCTGTTGAAGGAGCTTTTGTTGCTGTAACTGTAACTGTTGTTGTTGTAGACCCAAATTTTCAAGGCAAGCATCAATTTTAGGAATAGATGGGTCAGTGATTAGGGGTTTGCTTTGACTCAAACACACTGCTGAGCCAACACCTTGCCCTAAGTCGACACGATTTTGCAGAGGATCTCCATATATAACAGGCGTCTTTGATGGGGACATGAACACAACACTGGCTACTGTGACACTAACAGTCGTGGGTGTAGATACTGAAACATGTGGCTGTTCCTGTGCATTTAGATTCATAATAAGGGGCTGTACAGCAGTGTGTCGACTAGAAGGCTGTTCCACTCCTCCAGTATATCGCCTTGTGTCAGAGGCTAAAGATGTCAAGTCCATTCCCTGATCTGTCATTATGATTGGAGCAGACCGTAGTGGGGCTCTCAGATCCACCACATTTGAACTTGAAGAGCATGCAACATTTTCCATTGAAGTTGATTCACATGCATTTATAGTGCTAATACCAACATTTACTGAATGTTTCTGAGAGCTTGTGGGTGGAACATGAGTGCTATACAAGGTTTTATAGTTGGCTTGTGTAGGGGATGATAGTGGAGAAGTGGAAGAATTTACTGTCTGTGGCCTGGCAGAGCTAGGTGTTTCAGAAGCCAATGTTATGACCATTACTGGAGACTCCTGAGACGACTGTTGGCGGGCAAGCCTGGGTGACATTGCTCTTTGAGGTGATTGCGTTGCTGCAGCTGAAGGGCCACCAGGCACTGAGGGCAACTGTCTGCCACTCGAAGGCCGTACAGATGGTGCATGTGTTGGACTTTGAGCTGGAGAAGTAGTGGGAGATACAGGAGGACTGGGACCTTTGAATAGTGAGAAGACCTTGGAGGTGAGGGAAGATGAGGCAGGTTCGGGTGTTGTTTGTGCTCCCCTTTGGGGACCACTTTGTCTTGTGGTGGCAGGTTGAGCTTTTGTTGTGGACACTCCAACAACACCTTCAATTTTGGCACTTTGAGTCATCATCCGGTTTTGTGTTTCTTTTGACAGATGTGCAGCCGGGATTCTAGGGTCTGTTGAGGAAAATGAAACTGGAGCTGCAATCTGTGTAGGACTGGAGCCAGGAGTTAACGAACCACCAGGTTCAAGAGTGGACTTGCTTTCAGTGCCTTTCTGCTGAACCGTTTGCCCTTGTCTTTGCATTAGTTGTGCTTTCCTCATCATCTCCTCATAGACCTCCTCTGCACTTTTGAGTGTTTTATCCGATGGTGACACAGCAGTTTTTTCTGTGGGTGAGTAGAGTGTTGTTAAAGTGGGAAGGTTGTACTCATTGCCAGATTTATACAACTTTCCAGCAATCACCTCAAAGCCCTCAGCCTCAGAGTCCATTGAAGGGGAGTATTCAGAACATGAGGATCTGTGAAGTTCTTCCATCTCAGCAGCTTGTCGTAGCTCTTCTGTCGGTGATGCGTCCTCAATCGGAGAAAGGTTACTGGGAGGAGTTTTTGATCTTTCCCTGCGTCTCTGTGCCCTCAGCTCTTCCTTGTCTCGTTTGGCTTTCCGAGCTGTACTCCTGATTCTTTGCTGTTCCAAATCTCTCATTTGTTCTTGTTCTCTGAGAAGTTCTTCCTCCTCTCGAAGCTCATCTTCTTCGGATGAGTCTTCAATAGTGGGGAGCAGTGGCCCATGGGAGCGGTGTCTTGCCTTTCTCTGCTGCTTTGCCTCCTCTAATCTCGCTCTGCGGCTGGGACTGCTGTCACTGTCATCCTCCATTGAAGATACAGATGTGGGGGAAGTCCCAGACGTGTAGCTGGGCGTAGTTGCAGGCAGAGTGGATGAATAGTCTCCCTTGGACCTTTCCTCTGGTGAACCAGTCAGACTTTCCATTTCAAGCTCTGGTTCTCTTAAGTCATGCTCAGAACTAAGCTCAATGTCACTACGGTTGTAACTGTTTGTATTATTGAGCTCAATCGTCTTAAATCTTCTGAGGCCGCCTTGAGCCATTAAACCGTCTTCCTCTGTTCTAGCTTCTGCTGCCTTGGGGTCATCTTCAAAGCTGTTTGACTGGTGCGATAATCTTCTCCTCTCTTTACCCTGATCAGCACTGCTTTTGTGGGTTTTTTTGGTTTTCTGTGTCCCATATTCTTCCGTTTCATCTTCATCAGCACTCATCTCCATGATTTGCCTCCTCATGTATTCCTCATCTGTTAGGTCTTTGTGTGACTTCTTCTGTCTGACTGGTAACGGCGAGAGACCACTTTCGCTGCTGTCTTCCACATAATCGTGTCGAAGTTTGCAGCTTAAGTCATCTTCTGATTCATCTCTTGCGCCATCATCTTCTGGACTGTAGTCTCCCACAGAGAGTGAGTGGGGCCTGTTTTTGAGCTCTGGCTCCAGCAGAGGCTTCATGGAGCTCTCCAGTTTGGTGATATCTGAGGGCACTGAGGCATTAAGTTTAATGCCTTCCTCCTGGATTCGGCCTGTGATCTCACCCAGGGAGCCGGAGATGCCATCAGAAGAGTAGCCGGTGTCACTCAAACTCTGTGTACTTGATTTGGTGTAGTCCTAAAAAAGAAGAAAAAAGAAAAACTGTTAGGGAAAATAAACTCAATGCTCTAGACCAGTGGTTGTCAAATTTCCATAAATGTTGTAGGAAAAAATGAGAACTACTGGCCCAGGCCAAGTAGATAATGTTAATTTCTGAAAATTAATATTAAATGTACAATTACAACCACTTAAAAGCAAAACCAATCATATTATTTATTTATTGTTTGTTAAGCTTGATGAAATATGAGTCATCACATCTGCTTATTTAACACTAAGACTGAGTAAACCTTTAAGTGGTTGATACACATAAATGGTTTGGGTAAAGTGAATGTAATTTAAAAAAGACATGTTATTTGGGTGCATGCGGTCTCCATCATAGTCTTTGAACCATTTGAGAAAAGTGATCATGCTATGAATGCTTCAAAAGTCATCATGTGGAGTCGAGTCACACTGGACAGATGCGTGGTTGGAAAAACAAAAAAAGATAAATGATTTTGACAAACTTTGAAAAAAAAGTTGTGAAGATGAAAAGCAACTGATGACGGCAATTCAATGAAAATAAAAACCCTCAGAGAAAGATGATTTGTAATATGATCAAATTAAAGCTTACGATTTTGCACAAATAAAAAATAAAAATCCAAAATACACTGAAGAGCTCCAAAAAAAAAAAAAAAAAAAGGACAAACAATTAAAAGATCGACAGGTGACAAGTTGCCGGTAGCTCACTTGGTGTCTTGACATCTGTGTATCCTCATCAGTCTTTGTGTCTTTTGGTGAAGTGACAGGCTCTGCCACTGTCTTCTTTGGTGGAGTCTTGACGTCTTCTTTTGCAGGTTTACCGCTGGCTTTAGTAGTTTTCTCCTGGCCTTGAGGAGGTTTACGGGTCTGACTGTTGCCTGTGGTTTTGGACTGAGCAGACATAGCTTTGTTTGGAGCTGGAGAGCTCTTCTGAGGTGCAGCTTTCCCAGTGGCAGGGGAAGTCTTTGCACCGGGCTGAGCAGGGGCCTTAGCTGGACCTTTAATTGGGCCTGGGCCTTTCACTTGAGAAACGGGCTGAGCTTTAACTTGGCCTGGAGCTTTACTCTGAGTAGGGGGTTGTGGAATACCCTTACTCTGAGCAGGAGGCTGTGAAGTTCCCTTACTCTGAGTAGGGACCTGTGTTGTGCCCTTGGTCTGGGCAGGGGCCGGTGTTGTGCCCTTGGTCTGGGCGGGAGGCTGTGTTGTGCCCTTGGTTTGGGCGGGGGGCAGGGAAGAAGGTTTAGATTGAGGCGAAGCTTTAATGTGAGGGGAGACTTGGCTGGATCCCTTAGTTTGTGGGGCACTTACTTGGTGACCCGGAGCGTTCTGTTGGTGAGGACCTGTGGGCCTAAGCCCTGAGGCCTGATTAGGGATTTGCTGCACAGGTGGTTGTTGATTGGCTGGAGAAGGATGTCGGGGTGACCCCATCGGCTGCGGTACAGGTGTAGGAAGATCTCCCAAACTTCCTGAGAGGGCCCTCTGCGTCTGGCAGTTCAAGCATAGCCATTCTTTCTTCTGAAACACAAATATAAAGTGAATTGTTAGAGAGACAAAATACATGTTATTTTAAGCTGTAATTTTTAAAAAAGGCCTGTCAAACTGTATAATCATGCATGTTTCCATTGTTCAAAACACCATGAAAGTGATTTTTGAGCTTAGCTTAGACAAAAGTGATGCAGAAGCTTCCCATGTGGGAGGCAAAGCTAAAATTGACCACAACATGAGTGGAAGGAAAAGGAGGAGGATGACGAGTGAGAAGATGAACAACTGATATTCGATATTTTATGGTAAGATAACAACATATCATTATCATATGTATGTATGCTGTTCAGCTTTGTATTAAGTACACAAAACAGTAAAACGATGTACCCAAAGTGTAGCCATCTTCTAATGCAAAGTATAGAATATCAAAATCCTGGAATGTAATTTGCTGGTAGGAGACAATTCTAGATAATTCTAACTACAGAAACAAAGTAAGAATTTTATTTTTGTCTTATCCAGACAGAGTTCTTTCTAACCATGTCCAAAACTCCAAAAGGTTTTTTCACAAGGGACAGTGACGTGTTGGTGGAGCCATTATGCTGCCAAAGAGACAGACTTGCTTTGTTTTTTATCTCTATCAAGTGCTTCACTGAGGAGCTATATATAAACAGGTGTAGTCTCAGAAATGGCCATCTGTGCCGTTCTTTCAAATGGAAAAAAAAAAAAAACTGTCACTAACCAGTTTTTATAGCGCCACAAGACACTCTTAGCCTTCCCCAAGACATGAAACCATTGAAGTGGTTCACATATGACACATTAGATGATACTGAAATGAAACTGCTTGGAATTATAGATTAAGTTACATTACTTAGAATTAAAATATATATTTTTAAATGATTTATTGGATTGGACAGTATTGCGTGAAATGAGGGAGAAGAGCAGGGGGGCATTCAACAAATTGTCAGAGCAGAGAATAAATGTAACTTTTTTTTACCTGAATGAGAAGAATATTTATGATGTTGAATGTTACTGTTCTTGTCTTTAGACTTGACAAATGTTTATATATATTTAATTGGTTGGTATTTTATAAACTATTTTTGTAACTAGATGATAATCAGGTTCCACGCAAATCCAACAACAAATGTTTATCTTTTGCCTCAGTGGTGTGGGGAGTGCTCCTGAATCAGCATAACATCTCAGAGTGGGTGAGGGGAGAGAGCGACGAGGTCAAAGCAGAGCTGGGAGAAGCAAATTATTCATGTAGAGTACTTAAGCTTGTACAGCAGCGCGTGGCAACTCCACCTTCACAATGTGAAGAGGCTGTGGTCCATGTACAAGAGGAGGCTCTCTGCACCTCTGGGCCCGTTTGTGTCCTTCTTTCACTATAACAATCACTAAATGAATCACGGCCATCAGATTTTCCCAGTCCTCACAATTAGGCATCCAATATTTCATTCCATATTCTTGACTGTACATTTGAAGGATGGCAAAAAAAATCACACCAGAAGAGAGCATGTTGCTTACTTTGATGATCCATTCAAATTGGTGCATAATATACGTTTGGTCACCCACACCTAATATGACCAATCCCACTGCAGGAGTTTCCCAATCTGTTTACCAAAGGATGTATTGTTTTCTACATTCTTCTTGTACAACAAAAGGCATGGCTATCAAGAACCTGTTTTAAAAGCTCAATAAAACAGTTGCACACTGCTGTCACATTATTGGCTGTTCCTCTTCAAGGCTGACTGTGCTCAGACTTTGGCACCGGTGTGACAGACAAGTTCAGTGGTTCATCTTGTTAGTAAATTGGTAACTCCATTAAACAGTGGGAGGTTAGCAGTAACAAAGGTGGAGATTTAACATTGCATTTAACCCTGACTTTGATCTGAACTTATAACACGACTTCTTCTTATGTAATGTTTAAATTAACTATCCACGTCTATGACTTTCCACAAATAAACAAGATTGAAAAGTGTAATTTTACGTCCAAACAAACTTGTTATCAAACTTTTGTGGAAAAAAATGGTCTGATTTTGTCTGTATGACAAGGCGCTTATTTTTTTATTTTACACAATTACATTTTTACTATTCATCATATAATCAACCCACTGACTTGAGTCTATCTCAACTATGGGCCTTAAGCAGGCAAAACCCTCCACTGAGAATAGACATGCATCATAACAGATTAATTCACTTTACAACATAGAATAAAATACTTTTAAATCTCAGTTACTATTTCAAGTAGTTAACAGTGCTTACATTAAATAAGTACATTTACATCTACTTGAACATTTCTTTTAGTCTTATACCAACAATTTGAATTGGGAATCAGTGCTTTAACATCACTTTACTGTACTTCTAATGCAGATTTATCATTTATCAGATAAGTTTGCCTCTGTGCTTTTAAGATATTCGTTTAAAGATAAAATGAGTAATTTTTGGCAACAATCAGATCTCCAATTGCATCTGTTAACATGATGAGTGTCGCTAACTGAATCCGTTCCAGTTGCATAAAAAAGCTAGCATTTGAACAAACATGCTGTTAGTCAGAAGTGTTGTTTGTCCATTTATTTTGACAATGTCCTGGAGGAGTGTGTTAAAAGCAGGTGAAGAGTGTTGGACAGGTTCTTACAAGTGGTTATATAATATGAATGTGTAGAACTTAGTGAGAAATGCCATCTTGTCAACTCTCCTGTTTCAGTCTCAAAATAATGAGAGATTGAGCACTGCAGGTTAGTGCTGGAGGAAAGGTCACAAGGATTGATGCTGGTACCACAGAGACCAGTGACAACTAAAAGGCCTGATCACTCACACTAACATGTATCACATGACAACGAGCACAGACCAATAACGCACAAGACAAGCCAAAAGGGACTGGGTTGGTAAAGGTGCATGAGTAGTGCACAAATGCTTCTAATATGTTTCTTTCCACCACAGATTTTCATTTTCAAGAAAAACATTCAATACTGTGTTAAATAATTTGGCAAAACCCTATGTTCTTTTCTTTTGGCTTTGTCTGCCTTTCTCAGCTCAACAAACAAAATGGGTGTTAAGTTGCTAAACATTTAGTCATCAGTCAGCATTTAGTCCAGTCTGTTTTATGATTTATTCGTTTTAAGAACCAAATAACTTCAAACGGATTCTCAAGTAGTGTCTTTATATGTATAAACTATATTAATACGGGGCAGACAAAATTGCCTTTTGTTGTTTTGACAATCTGACTGTGATATATAATATAATCATTATGTGGTTCAAATTAAGTTATACTCTTGTTTAAGAGGTTCCAGTATTAGAATTTCCAAATGAGACCCCTGTTTATATTAAGCTCTCTTTTAATGCACATAATTTTAATCAGCCCCACATCACTCCCACAGTGGAATATTTTCAACCAAAAAAGTGTGCCGTGACTCAAATAAAAGTTGAAACAATGCACTAACCAATTTCTACTTAAATATTTTTAAATGAAATAACATACAAAGTATCACAGTTGATTGGCTGAAATTCTTTATAGTAACTATGAATAAACGGTAATAATTATATAATGTAAAGAAAGCTAATAATGTAAAAGAGTGGCTATCTGAGTGCTGACAGCATAACACGCAGTACAATTGAAACATGACTCTTTGTTCAGATGAATTATGTTAATTATGTTATTTTGAGTGTAAAAGAATATAGAATATAGCATGTTGTGATTTCTAGTTCCTGTGACCTTTTTTATAAACACATACAGTAAAAAGTAGGTCTACATCAATGGTTCACATAGCTTAACAAGGAATCATGGGATAGCCTATATACTGTATAACTGGAGAGTTCATCCCAACGGACTTTATTACCCAGCCAAGATCTCACAGTGCTCTGAAACAAGTCCAACATCCAGATCTTTATTATTTCTACAAAATAAATGTTATTAAAATATCTGTAATAATTAATTAACGAGAAGTATGCTACAGTGCTGCCCATAGAGGGAGCCAAAGAGTGGAGAATTCAAAGAGCCTCTGTAAACCCATGGGAGCACACACCCACACAGCAACATGAAGGAACAGAACGGCAAAACAGCTACAAGAACAGACTCTAAGAGTGAACTTTAGCCTTTTCTAACACAATCTTTTGTCAAATGGGCTATGCTTTAACCTTGAGCGCTTTCCTGTTTATTTCTCTCTCACATTTGCAGTAAATCAACAGTGTGGACAAAACATATGACCACATGAAAACCTAATCGTCAGTAGTGTTGTCTGTCAGTCAGGCACAGTGAGATCCTTTCCTCCCACATGGCAGCACGGTCAGAGGAAGACCACAAGCAGAGATACAGAAATGTCACCTGCCATTATACGCACCACTCAGATGATTTAAATTATTACTATTTTTTTTTAAGCTGAATGACGCTATTAGTAAGATTTCACATGTGCAGTACAATGAATATCTTCCACAAAAATAAACTGAATTGTAGAACATTTCATTATATCTTTTGTACTAAATATACTGTACTATTTAGCATCAATGATTTTATCTATGTAACTGTGCTCATGTACTCATTTGATCACTTTCTTCTAATCCAGTGTTTTAAAATGAACTGAAATGACAAATATTCAATATTGTTTACTTTTCAGAGTTTCAGTTTCAGTTGTCATTTTCAAATAGAAAACACAAAATTAAATTTGATTTTTATCAGAGAATTGTTACGGGTCGTCAATTTCAGACTTTATGACTGGATGTAGTGTTGTATTTTATTGTAATATTTAGTATTGTCAAAAGCATTGAAAATTAGATACTAATCAATACTAAAATAATATTGAAACTGGATACTCATTTGAGCAAGTATTAACACAAAATTTTACCTTTCGAGAAGAGTTTTAGAAAGATCTTAAGCTTTATCAGAACTGGTAAGACCACAATGTTTAATGTAGAAAGTACTATTATTTAATGTTGAAAATCTATTGTCTAAAACCTTGATGTAAAAAGATTGTATACATTAAATTACATTTGTAAATATCCTTATCAAAATTGGTATTGAGAATCAAGTATATTTCTTTGTATCAAATAAAGTTTTAAATTTTTGTATAGTGACAACACTAGTAATATTCTATATTCTGTAATTTAGATCTAACAATCTTCAATCTAACTTTCAGAATACAAAACCATAAGCTGTATATGTAAGGGGTTAAATAGAAAAGCAAAAGACCACCACAGTCCAACATGTGCTGCTCCTCAGAAACTCTAATGAGGCGTACAACAGCAGAGGTCAGGATGAATTTGTCACCAGTGAAGGTTAGGGAGCCACCAGGTCAGCCTGTATTATTAATGACCGAGTGCACACAGGAATGATGCCAAGCTAACATGTGAGAGCGGGTGACAGTGAGGTGAGCGCAGGAGGACCTCTGCAATAGGGAAACACCTGGTCAATACCGCTGCTGCCGCTAAATGTAAGCAAATGCGCTGCTACTATTATCTAATTACTAACACATACTCACAACGCAAAGTGGTGCTCGATGCAGTGATGCTCGAGTTCAAAATCTAACCATCAGCATTATTCAGATTACAACATGGAGAGTGCCAAAAGCGCAGTGGAGAGCTGAGTGAGCACATGTCCCTGTGTCCCGGGATGAGCTGGTGTGTGTCACTGAGATGTGAGCGGGCAGTAAGAGTAAGCAGGTATGTAGGCCAATCCCAGGGGACTACTCCTTCAATGGGGACACGTGTGCAGGACTGTGGATTAGAGAGGAAATGAAGGATCATCCACTGAGCAAGCGCCACTCGCTGTCAGCAGTCATACCGGCTTTAACATTCAGGTATATTGGACGCTTGGGAAAAAAATACATTTGAATCCTTTAAAAAGAAAAATTCAAAGGAAAATCCCTGAAATATTGAACTTGATTATTTCAATTTATTTGAAATTTCATTTCAATAGTAACATAATATGACAACACCATGTTACAACTTGACAAGAGTGTTTTTACTTGCCTCCATCTTCATTGAATATTATGGACCTATTGCCCCAATATTTATCCCAATATTGGACAGGAGATTACTGAGGCACTGCAGACTGTCTTCAACACAGATATTCCATTTGACTTTGAAAACAATGTATCTGAGATGTAAAACTCCAACAATGGAAATGATTGATGTGGAAAAAAAAGTAATAACAAGAAAATGGGTGTCAGGGACAAAGCCGACTATCAAGGACTGGACTGTAATAACATTTCCAAAATGGTCATTTTGACTTTTACTTTGAACTTGAATATGTGCAAATCTATCAGACACTGGGACAGATGGTACTGTTACATAGGGTGAAAATGCCTGACAGAGCTTTTTATTCTCTAGTTTATTCTTAGGGCTACTCTATTTCCTTTTTATTTTGTCTGTTGTCTTGTTCTGCATGTACTTTTTGTTTTTTTTATAATACAAAAAAATGAAACGTTGACAAAAAAAAAAAAAAAATAATAATAATAATATGGACTGTTTGAAATGTGATTATCTCAAACTCAGTTATTCTTTAGAAATAGGTAAAGACAAAAATACAAGATGGGGAACATTTTATTCCTGTCCCTAAGCCTGTATAAAAGGAAAATATAGTTTTGGCATAACAATATCTGATAACTGTATACTTAGATATTGGCCATCAATGTCAATGTTGTAGAACTTTTTGAGCCTTGGTCCTCTGCCTCAGTTCACTTTTAGCTGAGTATTAGTGTCTGTGCAGATCCCTGGTACTTCCACAGAGAGTGCTGCAGGACAGCAGCGTGTCATGTGCCAACAGTGTGTGTGTCTGCTGTCCCTCGGAGGCTGCTGTTCCGGCTCAGGTCATGAATTCTGACCTTTATTTACTTATTCTGTCTACTCCCATTTGTTTCAACAGGGGCAACAGGTGCCATGTTTTAGCCTGGCCCACAAAAGCTGACCGCTGGTGAGAAAAATGTCTTAAGATATAAATAATGACGCTAGCTATAGCCGCACATACAGATGATCCCAGAGGGCCTTCGATCTGCAGACCTGTCTCTGAGCTCTCTGGCTACAGTGTGCAGAGTGTCACAGCAGTAAAGAGGGGCTGTTTATAGAGGCCCCCTGTGTGGAGGAAATCACTGGAGAGAACGTATAGCACAGCAGACCCCAAAACCCAGGGGCTGAACCTGGCCTTTAGGAAAATTCAACCAGCCAACGTGCATTTTTGTTTTATATTTTAGAATGAACTACAGTAAAAATGTTTTAGAATTAATGGAATGAAATGGAAAAATGAAAAACAGGTGACACCACTGACATTGTATATCCAATACATATCAATACTTGAAACGCATCATACTTGTGTTATGAATTCTTCTTATCAGTATATTAGAAAGCAAAGGTTACATTATTATTCTAGAAAATAATCCAATCTAAAAAAAAACAAAAAACAAAAAAAAAAAACCTGTAGAGTTGATGACAATAAAGGCCTGTTTCATACTATAAATGATTAAATCAAAAATGGGTGAAGCTTGACTATGTGTTTTAATCTTTGATTGGTCATTTGATTGAGACAGAATCAAGGATGTCTTTAGTTTTGTGTGCCACTGTCTATTAGCTTAAGAATACTTTGTACCCTCCCTCTGTTCTGCCCTGCTCTGGTTTGTTTGTTTATTTATTTGCTCAGGACAGTGCATGTTAATGAACACATGATAAACATGCTGTAACCACGCTCAATGACCATGGTGTTTGACCGTGGTCAACCCATCTATAGCCTAGGGATAAAAAGAAAGACCCTTGATGCATCTTAATTATACTATCGTATTCCTCCATTTCACACTGGTGCACCTTAACAGGATTTGATTAACATCTGACTGGTGGATAATGAGACTGCGAATTCCACAGCAGCTCAATGAGATTGAGCTGAATGAATGCATTTGTCCGACAGTATGGCTGGCAGCGGCATCAAACAGAAGATGCTTGGCGCAACGGGTAATTTGCTCTCCCCCCGAAAAACAGAGATGAAAGCGTGCGATGGCCATTTTTATACAAAAAAATACCTCCCAAAAACAAGGCATAACAAAGTCAAAACAAAATTCAATTCTCTAAGCACACATCTGTTTTGCAAAATCAGAGCATTTACACAGTGCTGGCAGCTCATAATGCTCCTGAGAGGGAAATCTATGACTACCCCAGACCACAATTCATTCAGTGTTTCTCGCATTTATCTTAGAGACAACAACCCACTGAAGCTGAACCTTATAGCAGTCACAAGTACATTTGCACACAGTAAGTGGATACATAATGTTGAAGGCAGCTAAGTGTTCGTCAGGTTGTTAATTGCCGCTGTCCCCTGCATGCATGTTTCCCCTTTTATCAGAGGCTTGTAAGACAAAACACTAGCGGGAGTGGAAAATCTTTGGCCCAAAAGCTAGATAAAATTATGGTAAAAGGTAATATTCTACATTTTCTTGTTAGTGATTGCATGTTGGTTCTTCTAAACCATTGGGTCTTCCACTCAAAGAAATTAAATATCAGGTGGCCAAAGAACTGAATCCCCTTTGTTAGAGTGCAAACCCCCCATAAAAGTCATTTTTCATAATTGTATTTTTGATTCTCTTGACCCTGGCACGGAGCCTCTGTGGCTGACCTGTAGAGACATGTACTACATAAAAAGAGTGTGACCTTGGCTTGAATCCAGCTTAAGTCAATTTGCTGCGTGTCATTCACCCCTCTATCCCTCTTACATTCCATCTTCTATCTGCACCATTAAAGCTATCAGCAGGAGGCTGATGCTAACAATGACAGAAAGCAAACCTTATATCAACAATATTTATTTCCCGGTATATTCACAAATACATTCAGATATATTATTATGATCAGTTAAGAGTGGTTGCTACAAAGAAAAACAAATAGCATTCAGAGCATTAGCAAGTGATGTAAAAACCTGCTCCTTTGTTTCTAAAAAGTAGTAGACTAAGACTAAGCATCTATATTACATTTGTAGCTGTCGTGAACGTTTAGCCTGTTTATGGTTTTTTGTCCCAACCTCAGTTCCACTCTCAGCTGTCCTTTTAGTGAGCATCTTCACTAAAGGAAGCTGTGGGAGGGCCTTTCTGGCTGAGTGAAAAAGTTGTCAGGCTGTATTTTTCTACTGCTGTTCTGGTCTAAAGGCAGATATAAGAAGCCGACATGACTCTCACAACTACGTTTACTCTGGACACAATCATCACAATCACAACAAGGTAAATCAAGACAAATACAGACTATACAAGATCAAAAACAGAGATGTATCATTTTAGCCCATCTACAAACTAACCCTAACTAAATAAAGTAATCAAAGAAAACAACCATATCAAAGATAATCAAATAGAAACCACAAAAACGCATCTTATCAAATCAGTAAAATCATACATCAAATGTATCTGTGTCTGTCACAATAATTACTATATGGACTTATCATTCAATACATCTTCATTCAATAAATTCATTGCAAATTCAGGAATATTTCATTTTTTTGTTTTTTGTTGATAGTACAGTAAGATGTGGGCTGTAGAGCATCGAATAAGTAACTTCTATGACTAATTATAGATTCTAAATAAGTACTGAAGTATTACATTCTGCCATTTATTTATTGCAGCTCAGCTCATGTTTTTCATTCAGAAATGGGATTATCCTGCTTTAGGGTAATTGTGTCAGTGTTATAAAGTAGTTTCAATAATATACTTTATTAATAATAGATTAAAATGGGTTAAATGTATCATCTAAGAACTCTCTGTTTGAAACATTTTTTTGTATTTGCAGAGCGCATAACCCACACTGTACTAATACAAGCATTAGGGAATATTGCATGCCTGAGGTGGTGCACGCTGGAGATGAGGAGGCTGAAGTGATGTGGTGAGGCATAGTCGGCTAGAAGGACCGCTTGCTCAATCCACCTCTTCTCTTCTGACAGTGAGATAGACTCATCACTGCATCGGACTAGCCCATGAGCAGCAGTAAAGCTAGTTAGCATAGCCACCAGACCTTGAAGATGATGACTTCTGAAGAGGTGATTAAGCCCTCTTGTATAGGCTTCAAAGCACAGAGGCTCATAAGGTGGGAGAGGAAGGGCAGCAGAAGATAGACGAAATGTAGGAGTAATTCAAGTTCAATATGGCCACTGTGCAGCACAGATAGTAATTCATCAAAGGGGTGATATTGCCACAGGAGCAGCCTCGGTTCTGGGATGGGTCGAGGTCGAGCTCAAAGACATCACCTGAAAAATGAACACTTGTCCGTGGTGCACAGAAGCGAGTCCAAATAAAAGCATATCATAGCCTAAAAAACACATATTTTCTGGGAGGTATGTCTAACATTTCTGGTGGAGTACCCACTACTAGGCAAAGTTACGGGTCAGATCTGTGGAGCGCTGGCCCAGCTCACAGTAAGAATGTTTTTCAAGGTATTGTTTTAAGCAATTAACACGCTTTGAGTTGGATAAATGCAAGATAGTTACGGTCAGTGCCATACTGGGTAACATTCCGGGTAAAGCAATAGTGCAACTTGAAGTAGAAAAAGCAAGAAGGTTTTTACATTTTTACTTTATTTTTATTGTTAAAGCACTGGTCATGTTCTTTTTTTAATGATAACCAATTTTTGAATTACAAAGGGCAGCCACTCACTCTTGTTCACAAGTGAGGAAAGGATGGAGCGTGAGATTGACACGCGGATCAGTGCAGCGTCTGCAGTGATACGGTCGCCGTATCAAACCGTTGTGATGAAGAAGGAGCTGAGTCGAAAGACGAAGCTCTCAATTTACTGGTCAATCTACGTTCCTACCCTCAACTATGGTCATGAGCTTTGGGTAAGCACCGAAAGGACAAGATCGCGGATACAAGCGGTCGAAATGAGCTTCCTCTGTCGTTGGGCGCTCCCTTAGAGATAGGGTGAGGAGCTCAGTCACACGGGAGGTGCTTGGAGTAGAGCCGCTGCTCCTCCACGTCAAGAGGAGCCAGCTGAGGTGGCTCGGGCATCTGTTCCGGACGCCTCCTGGATGGCTCCCTCGGGAGGTGTTCTGGGCATGTCCCACCGGGAGGTGGCCCCGGGGTAGACCCAGGACACGATGGAGGGACTATGTCTCTCGGCTGGCCTGGGAACGCCTCGGGATCCCCCTGGAGGAGCTGGAGGAAGTGTCTGGGGTGAAGGAAGTCTGGGAGTACCTGCTTAGACTGCTGCCCCCACGACCCGGCTCCAGATAAACGGAAGAAGATGGAAATGTATGTTTATTAAATGCCTTTCATGTTGCTAATGCCAGTAGATTATTGTGTTTTGCTTTACATTTTCAGCTTTCCCTTTTAGGGTACGGATTTGCTGTGAATGCTATTAACTTTGCTTATAAAATGGAATGGATTGACACAGTCCTCATCATTTAACTGGACTTTAGGGTTGCTTTATGTTGCTCTTAGACACCTATTGTCCTTTCTCCCTGCGTGTAACTGTCTCTTCAAAGGGACCTCTGGCATTTATGAAAAGCGGACAAACATTAAGGTGAAGTTCTATCTTTGCTGAATGATGACACATAAATACAGCTAGTGCAGTACATCACATACTATTCCAAAACAAACCAGAGTACTATGTAGAAAAACTTTACTATTAATTTGTGGATAACATATTTTTAGACACTAGGAAGGGAGATTGCCTCTAGAATAGAAATTACATAATGACCTATGGCTTGATATACTCCACACGCTATTTGTCTTGTTAAATCATGCTCTCTCGTCTCTCTCGACACTCATCTGTGTAGGTGGATGTTTGCAGTTGTGTGCTCGGGCTAAGCATCAAACTCAAGGGGATCACTCAAGTCCCTCGTCCAGGATTAGAAACTGTCACAGCTATTAGCTCCCACCACAAGAACCCCCCACCTCTGCATACTTCTAAATACACCACACTCTTGTACTTGCTTTAGCCCGTTGTTTGCTGAAAAATCAACAAAGAGCAGACTGAATTAGGATGGCTCAGTGACCATGTAGCAATGTCAAGCGCTTGTGATTCAACCAGAAGTAATTGCCAATTCAATCAATGTGTCAACAGCCGGCCGCCTCAGACTAAAGCATGCAGACACGAGGCGGAGGGATGCAAACGAATGCAGTGAAACATGTGAGTGGAGATTGTACTTGTGAATGTACAATATACAGGCAATATAAGCCTTTTACAGTCTGCTGTAGTGTAAGGAATGACCTGTCAGAGAAAGATGAAGTGCACCTCAGCTGTCACCTGCCCAAAATATCTGATCGGCGCAAAAACACATTGGGAAAAGACTGCAGGAAATCAAGTTTGAGCCAGTAATAAAACGTAGTTTTGCCCTTGGCCTAAAACGATTTTTACAGCGAAGCAAGTCCAGATCACAGAATTTACACATCTAAGGAGAAGTCAGGCAAAGTTGAATTATACGTGTGTGACTTAGTATACTCCTATCAGGTACAACATTATGGCCGCTGACAGGTGAAATGTCAAAGATTATCCCTTCTTCATGCCACCCGTTAGTGGGTGATATATTAGACAGGATGGGAACATTTTGCCCTTGAAGGTGATGTGGCAGAAATAGTAGATATTTGAGTTTAACAAAGTTTAAAGTGTTGTCAAAGTACCTTCAAAGCTAAGACTAACTCCTGATCTGCAGTCTTATTCAAATTCCTTCAAATTACGTAGCACAGCTGTTTGTATTTATTTACATAGAATTTAAATCATTTTTGGTTTCTCTGATTGCAACTAAGGATGTCACGTTATAAAATTTTCATATTTCATATTTATATATTATGATTGTGTGAAGAAATATCAAGATTTATGATTATTCACGATTGTTGGCACTAGGACTAAAAAACAGCTAAATTAAGCAAGCATAATAAGTCAAACTTTCTGAATGGAAAATTCATTATTTTGTTCCATAAACATTCGGATAAAAAGTACTTTACAGAACAGAAATTGCATTGTTGCTGCCAAGTCTCACAATTATAATTTATTTGTTCTTATGATAATATTGTGACCTGAACAACTACGGTCATCAATTAATCGAATAATCTTGACTAATTACAACTGATAAGCTTTGTCGCAGTTCATAACAAATAGCATAATGAGCAATACCAATGATGCAGGTGGTCCTAATGTTTTGTATGCTAGACGATTTTATCATGTCAAATGGAAGAACACTCCAGTCTATCTTGATGCATGATGGTCACATACATACACGACAGAGGGAGAGGCTGCAGCTCTGAGTCTGTGGGTGTCTGTGATCGTGCAGCACCAGGAGCAGCCAGGCCCAGCGCGCCGCGGCAGGCTTGGAAACACAAAGCCTAGGGCCATCTGGCTTCATCCATGGAGGTCCTGAGGGAGACGCAGGCCTGTGCCAGTCTTCAGAACACACATCCAGCAGGTTCAAGAACGAGACGGACTTGTTCCTCTTTATGTAGCACAGTGTGAGGCAGCTCTCTGTGGACCCGTGATGACGCAACAGCTTTCACGTGTCGGACATATGTCTAAACTGACTGCAATTAGATCAAAACACTTTTCTAGTGCATTAGTAGAAAGAATCAAAGGTCAAAATGGATTTGATATAGATTGAGAATGGACCGGAGACATCATTTGGAATATAGGCTTTGTTCTCTTGTCTTATTAAATTATCTGTTTACAATATATTTATAATATATTACAGTATACCTCTATTCAATAATGTAATGTTGTTTTTTTGTGTAAATGGTGTTACATGTGAAATATATTGATAGAAACCAGCCTCTTAATTGTTGTTGATGCCCAGCTAGTGCACAGTGTTATTTAAATGCATGGTCTCATTATTTTAGCAGAGACACAGAGGAAAGCTTTAGTGTCTGTTCGTGGCACATCAAAGCGCGGCAGTATGGAGTTGCTGCAGACTGAGTTACAGATGGTGGAAGGTCTCTCTGCACACGCTCAGACTGTAACGGCAGAGCATAAAGCAGAATGAAACCCTGACAGTGCCTCTGTGTGGGCGTCAGATGCCCGACCTGTAGGTGGATGGCTACACAGAATGCACTGATTGCAATTCAAATCAAAATAATAAACAGAAAATCCTAGACTGGAAAAACTATTAAGACAGACTTAACCTCGCATATTTAACATTTTCATTAGCACAATTGAATATTGCTAAATGCGGGCAGTAAGGTGTGTTTGCACAAAAATACGGTAAAACTGGCTTAATGCTTGGAGAGACAAGCAGACATAAAAATTGCTTATAATTTTTATTATTGTGTGTGACATTCCCCAATTGGAGTCATTCCCCAATTTTCTGTCAATCATGCTAGTTTGTTGGCCTAACTATATTTTCATTTTTTTACTAGCCAAAGTTAAAATGTTATCTGTAAGTTGTAGCCATAGTTTGCCAGTTAGAGTTAGAACATTAGAAATATTATGCATTTTTCATATTATGAAATTATGAAATTCACCCTAACCCTTATATTATTATTCACCTTTAAATATGTGCTTGAGTACCTTAAACTTGCATCTCATGTTTTGAAACAATTGTTGTTTTTTAAAATTATTGATTAAATGACAGGATTTATCAGCCGCTGTGAAATGACACTTACTGAGTGCATCCAGCCAGTAGATGGTGCCTAGCACAATATTCCATCTAGTGAAGTTCGTGCTGAACAGACGCTATGATGCGGGTTAGCAGGAGCAGTTATCGTGTTTAGTCCTTTAAGATATAGACCAAGAAGATAAAGACCGTATAATATTGTACTGTAAATACTAAACAAATAAAATATCTCACTAAAGTTTGACCTTGATGTTTCTCTGCATTATCTGTTTTCTCTGGTTTATTAACTGTTAAATGTTTTCAAAAACATGGGCTCATATTTTATTAATGTTGTTCTTTATGTATTGCCATAGTAGATACCCAATGTTCATCTGGGCATGCACAGATGCATGCACACAACTTTTGACAAAAATTTGGCCCTGACTCAAATTGGGGAATCCCATTGTTTTATTACTGAGAACAAGATGTCTTAAATGTCAGAATACTTGTGTAAATGCATAAAAACAAGTCTTTGGAACATAATCTGTATTTTTGTATAATAGCCTGTACTGCACTTGAATTATATATACACATTATTACACAAACATGTTACAGACATTATATCTGCTGACTGAGGCTACTGGTGTTCCCGTTTATTGTATAAGAAGAAAAATAAAAGTATAGGACTATAGACTATTTACTCTTGAATTTGCAAAAACAGGACATTATAGCTTCACTTTAATACAATTTGGTAACACACTCTCCACCTTCTAAGTATTTTTAATCACTATTTACTGGCAGTGATTGGACAGTTTACTGGTAAACAGAATGACACCATCTCAACTCCAGTACAGTATGTGCATGTATCCACAATATGCATTCACATAGGCTGACCTTACGTAGCACATGACTCAAACCGCACTTTCTCTGCACCACTCAGCATAAACTATTTATAATGTTCTTCCAGAGTCAATTATTGATGCACTATGTTTTCAGTTTTTGCCTTTTTAGATACTTGTGTGAGAAATGTGGCCATTTTCCTAATGACCATCCTGGGCCGCTACCTAAAAGCACACGGGCAGTGTACTGATGTTTATTATGCAGTAGATCATTGAAATGGGGAGTGGGGGTGGTGCTTCGGCCCCACCGTGGGAACAAAATGTCTGGTATGTAGGAAAACTGGCAATGGGAACAATAATGTTGTACTGACACTGCTGGGAAAATAATGCATTGTGTCAGACCATCCCCTCACTGTAATTACCAAAACCGTATGTACTAACAGCTAACGCAAACCGGAAACTAGCCCTCATCAGTGCGAGGAATAGAAAGCTGTGTTTGCATCCACACGCAGGTGATTTCTGCAGAGGAGCAGGTTATTTAAATCTTTCTAGAGTGAACAGATACTGTTTATTAATACAAATAATTTGTAATAATAATACTTTTCCGAATGCGTTACAGTGCATAATTCATTCCACACCAGTCTGCCTCACTGACAGAAACAAGCCTGCCAATCTGTGCCATCTGTCTTTCCAACCCCTACCATTCACTCACATACCACATTCATACAATGGCAAGGTGGGTTGTCTGGTCTCTGGTTTTGTAACAAAATTGGACGGATTTTTAAGAGCAAATTATTGTCCGGAGGTTAAACCAGACCTATTTCCTTTGTAAAATGCGCTAATTTTAGAACATTTCCTATTAAAAGTTCTGAATTTCAATGACAAATATTTCTGTCCAAGGCATTAGCACTCTGTGGAGCTTTTATTTTAGCATGAGAGAGAGGAGAAGCGGGTCTGTGTCACCAAGCACGCAGTACAGTGGAAAATACAGCCTGGCCATATGTTACGTAGGTTTTGGGTGGTTTTTCAGACATTCTTGTTGCTGAAGTATCTTGCCCAGGACACAACGACAGTATGCAGTAGTTAAAAAAAAGTCTAAAGCCTATCTTTGGGCTGGTGGGTGTAAGTTTTTACCTCTCAAATGTAGGCTAGAGAAACACGTGTATATTTTATACTTTAATGAGAATGTAACATAATAATAATGGTCAAATTGAGGAGCTGGATTGAAGCTAATGGTTGTCAAAACGGCAGCTGTTTTGAGTGTCCGTATCTCTTCAAATTCACCTTATACACGTTGCTGTGGGCGTCACCATCTTTTTTTGGTTTTATTAGTTTACATGGGGCAGGCGAGCTCAACAGAAAATAAGTTCTACATGGACTGCAAAGTCGTTTTCAGGCCACCAAAGAAATCTGTGCATTGCTGACTTGTTATTGCATTTTACACACGTCAAACCGGAAGTGCCATTAGGAGTGCGGATCTGTGATAAAAAGAGGCAAAAGTGGGTGGGGCAGAATAAGGTGAATAGCATAAGCAACTTTATCAACAAGTAAGCCATGTGGGACTGAGCACTGCAGCACAAATACCAGGCTTGTTTTAACATTTGTTTTCATTTATTTTCTTTCTACCAGTTTAAGCCAGGAGTCTAAGGCCCAATAATTATTAGCTACTGCAAAAAACTTAATGGGATAGCTATAATCAATCAGCGGTTACAGAACATTAGCGTATATTGTATTATTACTTCATGACTCATGTTTCTAATCAGATGCATCCCTAAACACCAGAGAAAAAATATTTATTCATTAAGTAATTCTGAGGAGTTTGGATGATTAACAAGTTGTTTGAATCTCATTAAGAAGTGTAAATTTGCCAAAACAAAAAAAATGTAATTAGCATAGCTCTGTATGCTAACAGGTAACACTGACAGAATAGTTAACTTGGATATTCTTAGTGGAAAATATCTAATAAATATCTTTATTATTATTATTTATTTACATGTATTGGGAATACTGGTAACACTTTCTTTAAATCCTCTTAAGATGTGTTCTGGGAAAATAGTCCCAGCACGGGGCATGTTATTTCTTTTAGGTGTCTAGTGACTTTGGAAAACTAATTAATGAGATATCTCTTGTTCTCACAAGTCTATTTTCCTGCAGTCTTTCTCTGAACAAAAGCACACCACCAGAAACAGTGAGGGAAAACATTTCAGACTGTGCATGGACTGGATAGGTACAAACATGAGTGTTACTCATGTGTTACTGACATTGTAATTACCAAGTCTGTGCTTCAGCCAGTAAAATGACATGTTTTGCATATCAGAAGCGACCTAACCTTTACAGTTTTCTTTATTACTTTAATTAATCTGTCATTTCAAATAGATGATTAATGTAGTCAAAACATAGGCTTACTGGCAGTACAGAATGAGTAAAACTTCAAAATAGCTATAGAATAAAAATAATTGCACCACTGTGTATAATGTAATTAACATAATTGTGTTAGTAATTGCAGATCCCATTTTGCTGTTAGTGGGTTGCACTGAAAGTTTTGCTTTTTGCTTTACATTAACAATTTTTTTAAGGCTTTATTAGACAAGACAGTATAGCATGAAATAGGGATGAGAGAGGGAAGAACACTGCAGCGGATGGACTCACAGTTGGGCTGTTTATTTTTACAAAATGGCTAGCACACTGTAGATTTGAGTCTACTGTTTAATCCTGTATTTTAGCAATAAAACATCTGTAATTTAATTTAAATTGCACAATACCAATTTAGCTTTTTTTTTTTTTATTCTGAACTTTGTACATGCAAAACTATAGCTTTGGGCATCTCTGGCTTACACGGTTATAAACATCTAATGAAACTGTCATACTTCAGTGGCATCTTTAGAAATGGTTAAAGGAAAAATATTATGCATTTTTGTATTGTTATTACCCTTTAAACGTACTCTTTACTACCTTAAATTTGCCATCTCATAGTTTGAAACAAGAAAAAAAGTTTGTTATGGACTACGGTAAATTAACATGTTTCTCTGATGTCTGCCCTGGCACTTACTAAGTGTATGCAGCCAGTAGATGGCGCCTAGTGCTATGCACAATTCACAAATATCACCTTAAGAGACTGCGTGTCATATGATGATCAAACAAGCAGTGAACGTGTTTAGACGGCTGAAATGCTCAGAACGTATCTGACAAAAGGACACATATTCTGCTACAGTGACTTTTTTAAGTGTTTAACCATGTTCTAACTGTTCCATCATCAAAAACAAACCTGAAGTTGCAATAAGTTGCATTCACGCTGTTTTGAGGAATGTTCATTCGAAAATCCTCCCCCCTCTGAGCATCAAAAACACCTCCTGCTGAACTTCTTAGATCATCTACGTCACTTATCTGAAAATCTTCGGCTGTTTTAAGTCCTTAAATCATCGCCAGACTCGTTCTGAGCATTTCTTCCATCTAAACACGATAACTGCTGCTGCTAGCTTGATAATTGCGTGTAGTACATATGTTTATAGAGATAATATAACTAAGCACTTGGCGCCATCTACTGGCTGGATGTCTTTCTTAGACTGCTGAGAAAAGCTTTAATTATTAAATAATAAACCTTTTTTTTGTTTCAAAACCTGAGATGGCAAATTAAAGGTACTCAAGAGCATGTTTAACTGCTAAAAACAATACAAAAAATGCATAATATTTTTCCATTAAGAACTTAAAAAAACAGCCGGCATCTAAAATCAGAAACGTCATTGATCGAGGGAGATGGATGGGAGAGGATTTTCTAATCAGCATTCCTCAAAATAGCGTGAATGCAGCTAAATGCAACTCCAGGTATGTTTTTGATGGCAGAACTTTGTTAGCACATGGTTAAAAGCTAAAAAAAAAAGGAAACGTAGCATAAAATGTATCGTGTATCGTGGAAATGTAAATTGTATGAATCAAAACCTGAATCACAAGCCTATTACAATCCGAAATGAATATCCATTGTAGGCTATTATACATTCATCTATCATTCATTTTCAGAACACTTTTTCCTCAAGCTTCAAAACAATAATCAAGCGAACAAACATTTCAAAGTAAACAACAATGAAAGCTTGAGTCCAACAGCATGTAGGTAACAGACAGGATCAGGAATGGATCGGGAAAGCCAGCCATGGGGAAAGAGTTTAGGGGCATACAACGAGGAAGAATGTGCCAAGTGGTCTGTGGAGCTCACGCTGAGAGCTCAATCCAAAGCACAAAGCCTCACGCTTTCTCCAAATGGTTGTCACCCACTCCTCTGCCACAACGACTACCGACAGCTCACACGAACAATAAAAACAAAGTACAAAATCCTTCATCGAGTTATGGATACTAACCAGTCAAGCAAAATTGTATCTTTTAGGTACAGTTTTGCTTGTAAGTTTTAGAAGGAGAAAAGTGATAATGTTTGTGTCCTGAAAGATGAAAATGTTGAAGCAGAGGTGTGTAGTGGTGAGGAAGAGAGTGTATTATATTAAGAAGATATGAAGATATATATTGTTTTCTGTTCATTGTAAACCACAATATTGATCTGAACGGCTTAATAATAGAAACTGATCCACTGACTTTATGTTCAAAACTGCAGAACTGATAAGCCCCGCCTCGTCATATGTTTCTATTGCTTTAAAATGTCTTTTTCCATTTTTTTCTGTATAACCACAAGTAAGAGAGAGCAAAGTGGGCCGAGATGCACGAATCAAACTAAATACAAGATTGGACATAATATGTACTTTTAAAGTTTGGAATACATTGTATGGTTACTCAAAGGTTTTAAAACAAGATCATGTTTATTTCAACCTGAGTTTAATTATTTAAAGTAACACTGGCCCTAATGAGGTTTTCATACATAAATGTGTTATTCTGGACTGGAAGATGTATGTCTTTGCTGTAGTGTATGACAGAATGCATTGCCACAAAATTGGCCAAACAGTAACTCATGTAATTTTACCAACCAAAAGTTTGACAACTACTTTTACACCTTGAATTAAATTATTTTGAATTATATGGTCTGCTTTAACCACCTCTGATGAGAAGGAGACGCCTGACTAACATTGTATCCGTGTGAATGGCCTGTGTGACGTGACAACCAGATGCCTTCAAAGACAAGGCTGGCCATAAAGAGACAGCGCTCCACAGAAAGCTGTTATTACTGCTATCATTCAGTGGGATGCATTTGCATAATTAAACCTTGTTATTGCTCGACTAGGGAAGAAATGGCTCCTCCTTGTTCTTGAGTGCCATGGACGAGAACTTAAAAGACAGCAGCCTCGTCCGACCCCTGTGTGTGTTGAGTCAATATTAATATTATTACATTTGACTTGATAAGCTTCCTGCTGCACATGGTACATCTGTGTTACTTCAGGGGCAAACACTCACCATTTGAATTAACGTCTAGCTAACCGCATCAACGACAGGTCATGGCGGTCATGTGCTTCTCAAACTGTGGTACGGGAGTATTGTGGCTACATCTGATTGTATTTTTAAAAGGCAGTTTTATTCTCAATGTATTATATGACGCCATGGACTTGATTTAGTCATACCACCTTCAGAATGCCCAATTTCATCAGATATCAGAAGCTAAGCAGGGTTGGACCTGCAGTGGCTGTAGAGCTCTGTTTCCCAACCTTTTTTTTGTCTCAAGTACCCCTAAGCTTTGTCTCACACTCCAAATACCTCCTAACTGGAGCACATCTGTTTACTTTGGTATATTGTCAGTTTAGTTAGTTGCCAAACGCTGTATCAATATCATAACTGACAATGAAAACAAACCAAGAAAAACAACATCTAAAGTCAGGCCAGTACCCAGAATGCAGCAGATCTCTGCAGCCATACAATACAGCATTACAACAACAAATTTTAAGACCTCCTACGAATTCATACAAGTGCACTGTGCAACTTTGGACTAGAAAAATAACCTATTATTCTTCACATTGAAGATAAATGACGTGGAATCTAATCATTTGAATATTTCATACTTGCAAAATGGCACAAAGTTTGCACATTGCAGTTCTCATTTTCAGCACGCTCACAGAAAAAGAATAAATCATAGGTGTCAACTTATGATATAATTTAACAGTGTTAATAAAGTCTTGCCTTTTAGTAGTTATCAAAAAACAAACAAAACTCCCAAGAGATAGCCCACCTAACTTAAGATACCCCTTTTCTTCTCATTTTAATAGTGTAATAAGCTCTGTTCTGCACACAGCTGAACTTTGGACAGTCATAAGTATCAAAGTATCTCATCAATATCAATATTAAATGCAATAATCCAGCCTCTTACCTCGATTATATGGGGGGTGGGGTTGAAGCCGCACATGTTGCACACTTGGGCGTGGCACTGTGTGCAGGTGTTGTAGTTGGGGGCCTCTGCTGTGCTGCCCACATTCAGCGTCGTCTTACACAGAGGACAGCACACTTTGGCTTTAGGCTCTTGTTGAGGGGGCTGCTGCTGCTGCTGCTGCTGTTGTTGGGGGCCTCTGGTTGCTTGTTGAGGCCCTGGCGCTTTCCCAGCCAATGACCCAGAACTTGGACTGGGTTTGGGGGCAGGTTTAGGGGATTGCTGCTGTTGGGGTTCAATCGTCTCAATGGTTTCTGATATGAGATTGCTGGCTTGGTTTAACAGAGACGCACCAAAGCCAAATAATTTCCCAAAAGTCTGTTCTGGTGGAGGGGGTTGCCGTGACGGTGAGCTCCCTGCACTCCGGGTTTGGTCCTGTCGGGGGGCATGTGGCTGGTGGGCTGGGGAGTTGCGAGACAGGTCTGGTTGAGAGGGTGCCTTTGCCATGTTAGCAGGGGGCCTTATTTGCTGCTGTTGCTGTTGTGGTTGGGGTTTGGGGCTGGGTTGCGTCTGTGCTTGGGGGGGCGGTCGAGATTGGGGCGCAGGATGTGGTGGGACGTCCGCTTTGGCTGCTGAAGGAGAGTGGAGCGACTGCTGACTCTTGGAGCGTGGTGTGTTCATGTCCATCCCCATGGCTCGCTGCATCTGACAGTTTAGACACAGCCACTCCTGCACCTATAAAAACACGGACAAATACACATGAGATAAAAGGTCAAGGAGTTATCTAGCCCCATTTGCATTTCTCTAACCAATTGTCCTACTTCCACTCGAAAATACAGCTAAAGGTACCAGGGGAGTAACAAGGCCACACATTAATGAATAAGAAAACATACATAAAATGAGGAAAGGAAAATATATATGTTACAATATAAGACCTTTCCTCAAATTTCAAATGCAAGGTCATTTAGACATACTGTTTACTGTTGGCTGCATAATACTTTAATTTCTTAAAACTGATTTGAAAATGATCACGCACTGTTTATTGTTTCATCTATATATTGTCTGAAATAGATGAAACGATAAAACTAGAAAGACAAGATGAATATTCTTAATTTAATAGATCATATACAGTGTAATCCAATCATTCTGATTTTGCACATTCCAGTACAGGGCTTGGTGAGTGAGTTTTTCTTTGGTTAAATTTGGTAGCTTAGTTGGTAGTTCTTGATAGCTTGCTGATCCATTATTGAGCAAACATAAAGAAATACCCAAAAATGGAAACTTTAGCCACCTTTTCAATGTTTTCTGTGTATTTCTCTCTCATTACAGACACATCCACATGCTCCACCACTGCTGTCTCCTGTCCTTCCTGTTGTCTTTCCTTCACATCTCCTCTGTCCTATAGTCTGTTCAAATATGAAGGTGAAAGTGACAAAGCAGTGCCAGCGACATGTTTCTGTATGGTTTGTGATAATTGGCGCCCTGGTGCTCTGACAGCTGCCACGCCATTGTAGTTCACTGTAGTCCTGCTCATTACATAACAATATGATGCATTATAAATGTGGCCGGAGAAAGCCTTTCAGGGTGTGGGCTGTGATGGATGTCCAGGGCACAAAGATTATTTAAGGACCAGTGATAATAAGGGTCATAATTCCCCCTACAAAGAAGAATGTAAAGAGTTTGTCCAAAGACAAAAATGATTAAAAAACAAAAAGATGCCTTCACTTCTGGTGTGGACTCAAATGTCTCTGTGGGCCTGAGGCTATGTGTGATTGATCCACAAACAAGATCTCACACTGCACTCCTCACCACAAAATGCCCTTCACAATATCTTAGCAAGACAGACCTGTGCATACAAGTGAAGTGGGCAGAGAATTCCCCTCAAATACAGCTGACTGAAACCATGCAAGGTTTAGGTTAATATTATTGAGCTTTTTAATAATTGACTGGTTATCTCTACACAACTTGTTAAAAGTGGAACTATTTTAGTTAATTGCTAAATGCCTTGAAAAATGTTTGCATTTTCACTGTGAGCAGACTTGCCTTTCCACAGATCTGACCTGTAACGTGGCCTGGACGTGTCACATTTTCTCTCCGATGGGCATAGATAAGTTCAATGCCATATTGAGGAACATTGCAGGCAAAGCAATGACATCTCCATGGAGATAAGTAGGTGGTGATAAGTTTAATATGTATTTTTTCAATTACAGGTGGTACTATATTGATAAACAATTTGTTTAGTTATGCTTCATTGATCGACAATTGAAATTACGCACACTAGAGCATGAGAAAAAAAAGCATGCACATTTACTCCAACAACGTATGCAGTGCAATATAGATGTACTTTTACTTCTACATTAGTGAATAGTGAATACTTGTATCGCTGTTTGGAGTATTTCCTAATTTAATAAAAGGATGAAGGGTCTCTACTGCTTTCAGTGTGCTTGTGATTGAAGGGTTGACAAGAGGAGTGTTTAGGTGATGCATCGAGTATGGCTGTAAGTGCATTAGCCACACCCGAACATGAGCAGCTGAATAACAACTCGCCTTCTTCTACCATTCTTCTTAGACTGAATATACTTTATCATCAGGACATAAAGCTATCGAACTTCGTTGCAATAAAACCCGTCACAACCAGTGTGTAATTTTTATACCGAGGCAATGTTAAGTAACAGCCTGTCCGTCATTATAGTAGCAGAGTGAGACCTGGTCGAAGCCTTGTCTTGCTTTGCACTGTCAATCAAAGGCAAACTGAGAAGCTGGGAGCAGAGGTGCACCCGGGGGACAGGCAGCGTATTTGTGGACCGTGAGATAAGCAACACAACACCACAACACTGGAGCCTTTATCCAATCACAGCGCCACAAGTGCCACCTCCTCTTGCGGTCATGATTATTGACCTTGATTGTTTGTTTGGGTTTTTTTTTTTCTTTGAGGAAATTACAGTTGGCGTAATCAGGTTATGCACATTGGTAAATGCAAAGAGGAAAAACAGAGAAGGCAGCTGCAAAGAGAGAGAGAGAGAGCTGCGATTCATCAATATCACTAACTCTCCTCTGTCTTAACTCGTCCCTCACTGCGTCACCCACGTTACGAGGAAATCTAGCTGGTGGAAATGTGAAATCGGATCATAAAAACACACATACTAACATTTCTCCTTAAAGGCTATTGATGCAGTTTGGTAAATGTAATACTTTCCCATTCATCTGCCTTCTGAAGTGCAACATGGTCATTTGTCATATTGATCTTTAAAATCTTTTTAGTTTTCCAAGTTAGGGATGACGTTAAGGACTATAACTGGTGAATTATTATTTTAATTGAAATTATAATTATATTTTTAAAGGGTTTGAAATTTGTCATGAAATAAACACTAAACTGCACACGACTTTAGTACCGGCAGCCCTATTACCTTCATACTTAAAAGGTGTATGGGTGTATTTATGGGCTTTGTTATGATGCAAAGGTCACAGGGGCCACGCAGGAGCCCACGGTTGTGCAGGAAGTCAGTGTGTGCCAACAGGATGCAGCAAGAACCTGCTCCAGGAATAGAGCCTTTAGCAGCAGGGAACACAGTGACTTGGACCCAAATCAAACTATCACTCCATCTATGTGTAATACTTCTCTTCAAGAGAAAGGGATTCCTAAGTGTATCAGTTGTTACTCCATGACAAGCTGCAGCATTTGTGGAAAAAATTTGTGTGGAATGTGTCTATAAAATAATCAGTTGTTTTAACTCAACCGTTTTTGCTGATAATCCTATGATTTTCTCTTTAAGTTAAAGATATCACAAGACATTGTAAGGTGGAAAAATCAACAAATGAAATAAAGTAAAATATTTTACATCAAACCAGTACTGGATGTTTACAAGAGATTTGTGGAGATTTCTGAAATAAATTAAGAAGAAGAAGAAGCAAATATAATACACTGTATCTCTGAACTCAACTGACTGATAGTTAATAGTTTATTAATTAGACCATTTAAGATTTGTGTATTGAACCTTTTGAGCAGCTATACACAACATTATATACTTAACTAATTTAGTTAACCTTTCAGTTGCTAATACATAGTATAATATTAGAAACCATATAAATAAAAAACCTTTCAGTAATCAGTTAAATTTCTTCAATTTTCTTTGATCCGTTGTAACAGTCACATGCAGCTGCACATGATAAATTACCACCTTTCTTTCATTTATCGACAGCAGAGGCATTCCCTGGAAAGCGACTGTGTGATCATCAAACATCCAGCTTGAATGGATTGTATTTCAAAAGTGAGGGTAAAAAAGCAGCTGTGTCCACCTGCAGCTCACACTGCAGCATCACCAGCACCACAGCAGCTGACACAGGAAACTGAGCACTGCACTTTAGGACCCAAGATGGTGGGAATTAAATGCTTTATCAATTTCTTGCAAATTACCACAAAAGACATTGATATTCCTGCCTGTGCCTCTGTCCTGCCTCCTTCTCTTCTGACAGTGTCTTCATAAATGCAGAGCCAGTGGCATTTTACAAGCAACTAACAACATCTATACCATTCACATCCTAATGCATAGCTGGTGAGAAATAAAGTGGATTAAAAATCTAAAGTGTATCTAAAGTGAGAATCTAATTTGAATTCCCAGTGGACTGCCAGGTGTGTCGGTGCGGTTACCCACAATGCCGAGTGCTGAACTATTCCTGAAGACAGTGAGACGTAATGCAGAGTGGCCGTGCATGAGATTGAATTTGGACCAGTGCAGAAAAGGGACAGCTCATAATGAATGCCTTTACAATGTAATGCAGGGAGTGAGCCTCTGCTGCCGCAACAGACAGACTTTTATTAGACTTTGTGTGCAACTGTGTCACTGAGGCCAGAACTGGAAATAACACAGTGGTAAATATTAGAAGACAACATTACATGGATTTAATTAGCCAAGAACTGAATGAAAGTTTTACCAATGAATGTGTGTTCCTGTCAACCCATTTACCAGATGTTTTTTTTTTTCTAATTGCAACAAAGAAAACACATTTACATAAACACTGCAGATTTCTTAATCCATAAACTTAATAACATATGGTTAGAAATGTATTACAAAATGTGCAACATCTGGCAAGTCTAAAATGTTCTAATCAGTTGTCACTTGCAGACAAGACAATAACAAACATATGGTTTTTAGGTGGCAGTCTATTGTGCCTAAACATTTAAAAATAGACCGCTGATGATTTGCTGTGTAGGTAAAATAGCTAAAATGGGAAGTGTGTTGAAGTTATGGGCTAACCACCGGTGTCCCAGATTTTGTTCTCTATGCAAAATCGTCTTCTGGTATAATATGCAAAATTCACTAAGTAAAGTCTCAGCTGGATTCCTGACCCACTTCATTCTGTTTGTCCACTTGGGTTTCTCAGACTTGTCTCGCCCTCAAGTTTTTGTGTTGTACAATTTTGGAGAATGGGGTCTATAAACTTGTTTACACAGGTTCTATGAACAGTGATGATTTATAACTTGGTCCAAATCTGCAAGTCATTCTTTAAAAATGCATGTAGAAAGAAAGTTAGTTCTGCTCTTACTTAGTTCATATCTCTTTGTAATGGAGTTTGTGGCAGGCAGTAAACCTTGTGTTATGGTTCAAGTAAGATCAATAAATTAGACAGCAGACTCTAACAGCCTACAAAGTGGCTTTCTGGTGCACTTTGAAAATAGTTTTGAAAGAGTGGAACCAGATGAAAAGCTTTGTGTAACCTTTGCATAAAAACTAATAATCTCTATCAGACAGATGTTTTATTTCTTGACACAGAGGCGACGACCGAGAATCAATTTACCTATTATGTTGAATTCTTTTTTTGATCACAATCTGACCATAGCTCAGGGGTTACTTAAAAGACAGATTAAGTGTAGTTCATGTTTTATAATATGTATCTTTAACTTGAAAAGGGCTGGGTCATAATTCTATATGAAAAATGTGAAAGTGTAGTTTGGGCAACAATAAAATAGCTCCTTCTATCAAAGTCTGGCTCCGACTCAGGCATTAAATCTATCAAGTGCCAGTGCAAAACTCAACAACAACCGCCTCATAGTTTTTCCTTCGAAGCTCCTCTGCAGACTCTTTTGTGTAGGCAGTATTTGTTTTTGAGTTATTTTCTGTCACTGTTTGCAAACTGGACATTTTAGGCAATATTTCACACAAAATATTAAACATCACCATTGAAACGTTTCCAACACAGTTCTTTTGTTGATCACGAGAAGTTTGCTGTGCTATATTTGTGCTGCTTTGTAGCTTTTGTGGCCAGGTCGCAAAAGAGGAGACTTAGTTTTATTTTAGTGTAGGTTTAGATTCTTTACAACAACGATAAATTAACAATTAATTAATTTCTCATTGTAAGTCTTTTCAATTGAGAAAACAGGAAGTCATCTCTGTAACTGTTACTCTTCACTCATAAATATGTATGTGTATATGTTATGTTCTGTTATAATAGAAACTCACTTTTCAAGTATCTCAATGTATAAAGTCACAAATTAGTGTCTGAAAAGTTTCCACAATGGTAAGGCCTTATATTGTATAAGAATCATTGAGAGTTTGTCAATACTGCTGCACTCGTCAAGGTGATAACAACACACACAACACACACTCCCCCCTCGTCTCTCTCTGTGTGACTCGCTATGTCTCTCTCTCTCTCTCTCTCTCTCGCTCTGTGACTCTCTCGCTCTCTAACTCTGTCTCTCTCTGTAACTCTCTCTCTCTCTGTTACTCTCTCTGTAACTCTCTCTCTCTCTGTGACTCTCTCTGTGACTCTCTCTCTCTCTCTCTCTCTCTCTCTATGACTCTCTCTCTGTCTCTCTCTCAGTAACTCTCTCTCCCTGTCTCTCTCTCTGTGACTCTCTCTCTCCCCTCCTCGCTCTCTCTTTGTGCCTCTCTGTCTCTCCCCCTCTCTCCTCTCTCTCTCTCTCTGCCCCCCCCTCTCTCTCAGCTCCTCTCAGCTGTGGCTTTTCAGGCCCAGGCCGTCACTGCAGACAGAAGGGGGATAGGGCCTATAAATAGACTCTGGACCAATTATAAAGCAGATGTTTGCCCGTATGATAGTGGCAGAGGGTACAGTGTCTGTGGTCTTTTCTCTGTTTCTCCCAGCTCTTGTTATCCATGCTCTTCTCTAATGAAAGCTTTCAGTGCATATTAGTAATATATTCAGTAAATGTTATTACACAATACAGTACAGTGCAAATCTAGACAGTTTTTTGCAGAGAGGCTGACTAAAGAAGGGTTTATCAATGTTGAAAAATGAAAAATGTCCTGTCAGGCATTTGTAAAGAACAGTTTGACCAGGACTCAAGCATAAGCTGCAATAGTGTTGTAGTAGTGTTGTCACTATACGTTATACGTTATATATAACTTTCAAACTCGATTTTGACAATGATAATAAAAACACAAGAGGATGTAATTTGCAAAACAGAATATAACATTTGCCCTATTTATATACATTATTTCTGTTTCAATACTTCTCCAATTGAGTATCTAACTTTGACACTATACTTTTAGCCCTGATTACTGCTATGGTTGACTAAAGACATGCTCTATGCACCAATAAATGGACTAAAAGGTGTTGACGTGTTGTGCACAAGCCCTCAAAAAGTCTCTAATACAAGACCATGTATTTAACCTAAACTGCACTGATAAGACCCCAAGATCACAGACGTTCACACAATTAGAATTATTTATACCAAAAAATATTAGGAAACAGTGTATTTATCTCTAAAAAACAAACAAACACACAATTCACTTCAAAATCTCAAACAAATCCTTCTCCATTCTGCTGTTCTCCATATAGTTTTTCCTTGCTGAGAAGGAGGTTTAAGGACAGGGGGCGCTCTGGGACATCCATTTGCTAAATACTCTTGAACTGTGTTATTTAAACTGCTTTCTACCTGTGGCCTGTGATTTTGGGCGCTCCATAAATTAATTTAAATTAAATTGAGTATAAATCTTTAGAGTCCCAATAAAAGAATAAACTGACTGAGGTCTATTGTATTGAATAATATTTTTTACTTTCCTTTTCTTTTCTTTTTTTTTGACAACTCTAATGATTAATACAAAAATCCTTGAGCTATACAGTGAATTGGATGCACAGCAAAAACATTTCTTTCCTTGAAACATTGCTGATGTTATCAAAAAATTTTAGAGAAAACCTATAACAATAATTAAATTGAAGCTGCCATAGAGCAGCATTTTCCAAATCTAACTGAGCCTTTTCACAGTAACGATACTGAGATGTGGTAAGATTCAATCCGAAGCCAAGGAAACAGCTCTTAGTTTTCAATGACACTTTGAAAGACGGCTCACCTTCTCGCTTGACTGACAGACTCAAAACACGTTGCGACACAAAAACACCAATTTGTTGCTATAGCAGTTTGCTCCCCTGCAAATTGCATTTACCCACAGCTCCATGTTCAGCACTGTCTCAACTCGCTTTTCAACTATTTTTACACTTCATCACTTCTTGACAAACACAGAAACATTGCACAGCTTTTGCCAAAAAATGATGCTTGATTGTAAATTGGATATGGCATTTATGTATTTGTCAAGTGATGAGAAAGAATGGTATGATATTACATTTTAGTGTTACTATAGTATTGGGTGAAGAAAACATCACAATGTAACGATCATTACTGAATGAATGATACTGTAAATCCAAATGTGACATAAACTGATAAAAAACACTTTGTATTTAGGTTTGCCTTTTGAAGTAGAGGATTGAATTGAAATTGGTTAATTTTGCTTCTAAAATGGTCACGATTGTGTGAGATTAGACGACAAGGAGCAGTGCGTTTTGCAATTTTAATGCAGTTTTCCTTCTCCATAAATGCAAAACCATCTCAATCTGTATTTAAATGTTTATAAATCCCAAGTAACATGAGGTTTACCTCTGATATACTCATCCTGGGTTTAAAAGTGAATAGAATATTAATCTCTTCATCTAAAAATGGGTGGATCAGTTAGAGATGAGTGATATTGACAAAAATGTATATATGGATGTTGGAGTCAGACAGTATAATGTCAGTCCAAAACATGTCTTTAAACATATTAGTTGAGGTTTAATTATCAGACAAATAGGAAATGTCTGATCTCAAAAGTGCATAAATATCATCTTATACCCTTATTTGAAAGTTTACAACATAACTTTTTTCATTTTTTAAATTTTTCATCTGCTCTTTTTGCAGCATTTTACTACAAACAATATACTCAATATTCGAATTGTATCTACATTATTTAAAATTAAATATATTGTCTACCCCTATGATCATTCCTTGTGAATATCATTGATATAAATAACTTATTGTAAAATAATAATAGGGTGTTTTCTGGATAATAGATAAGCGAAAATACAGTGTTTTGTACTATCTGGTATCAACAAGTTTTGCCCTAAGGAATGTAGGTTATACTGCTGGGCTAAAACTGTAGGGTTTTATATGTTTTTACACCAATCAACAACTTTTCAAATAATTTTGTTGTTTCTTTTTATTGTAAACTCACATTTGTATTACTTAGTTCAACAATCAATCCTTAACTCCAAAAAAAGGATCATCTTAGAATAGCACATATTGGTTTAGTATATCAAATCCTGGCCTCTCTTCATTATCATGGACATTCTCGGCCCTCATCACTTCTGCGATAGGTGATAAGGTTGTGTTAGATTCGCTGCACTGTGGCCCGATCCATGCTAAGTAGGTTAGGGGGCTAAATCTTCTCCTCTCCTGGGGCAGAACTTTATCTCTCCCTTTGTGTGTCTCATATACTCTCTCTCCCCAAAACCAACTGTCTCACTCACCAATAACATCCACCTCTGCACTCCTCTCGCCTCCACACACAGCCTGCCCAGATATGTCCTGGCTGCACATTTGTGTCTTTGTTTTCAAGTGACCAAAATACCTAGGGCTGGACGATGTAACAATCAAAATCAAATCGTGATCTGATCCTTGTGACAATATGCTATTTTGTGAAATTTAATATTGTGATAGTTTTACCTGCCCATTTCTCTTATTCGTCAGTAAAGATGGCAAGATTATTCAGTTAATTGATAATTGTGATTAGGAGTGGTCAATTTTACAGCTAAAACATGTGTTTAAACGTATTTGAACGCAAACGTAGTTGAGGTTTGACAATTGTGAAATGACTGTAAAAAATAATCACAAAAGTGCAGAAATATATCACCTTATACCCTTATTTGAAACATGTTTTAATAATTTTTAACATTTTTAATCAGCTTTTGTGTAGCATTTTTTACAATATACTCTTTATTTGGATTTTGCGTATCATCTAAACAACATTCACAATATTATCAAAATTTTGATAGATTGCCTATATCTAATCATAATCATTCAGATCACTCACAAAAAATATATATATTCTGACAATTTTGGAATTAAAAATAAGCTATTTCAGTTCAATCTATTCTCTAAAAAAGTCAACCTGAATGTAAAAAGCTTTTCTATCTGGCTGTTTATTCGGTTGCGATTTATCTTGCATCCCTACCATATTGCCCACCACTATCTGTACAAACATATTTTTATACTCTTCTTAAACAATTATAGTTATTTATACTATTGTTTCTTCCAGTCAGCTTAAGTAAAACGCATCCCAGCAGCGATTTGCACCATGACTCACCAAACTTGATGTGGAACTTTGTGACAGATGACATAGCCCCACTTGACAGTCACAGTGAAGCATAGCCTTATTCAAATTAGGCTGGAGATTTATTTCAGCAAGGCAAAGACAGCATTTTTAGCTACCTATAGGAGTAATGATTGTTTAGACTCAAAGGAATAATTGAAATGATGAGGTGATGTCAGTACTGGTTATGATAGGAATGCCTACCTAAGTGTTTCGAGTCATCGCTTTGGCTCCACAAATGTACTTGTTCAGATGTGATGGTAAAAGTGTACATCATCATGAGATCATCTACTTATACCAGAAGCATTGCAAATCAAGGGGGTGTACAGGAAAAGCAATTAAGGACAACATGCTGCCAGTCTGGCTTGTTTAATTTAATTTTGTCCAATAACATTTATAAGAAGCTGGGAGAGTGACTAACTAAGTCCAGACTTTTACCTAAACTCAATCTTTTTATCTTAAACAAAAACAGTAGTCCATCCCTGATAAACTCATTCCTAAAATGTCATTACACAAATGAGATTCACATTTGTCTTGTTTTAGTGGTTTGGTCCAAGTTTGGCTGTGATTTAAACTGGTGCGAGTCTAGTCTTGGTTTAGTTCTGGTTTTGACGTGGCGCGTGTGGAAGTTTGAACGCAGCCGCAGAGAACCTAAACATCTTCGGCCTCCTCGGCCTCCTACTACTTTGATAATCTTGTACATATTCAATAAACTAATAGCAGCCATTGCCTTGAGAAATTTAAATCAGCCAACGCAACTATTCACACTCCTCTCTCCTTCGCTCATGCAGCCTATCAAGCTATAAAACCCTACAACTTCTTAGAAATCACATAAACAATCAAGTAACATTATACTGACTACCTGTCACAAACATGTGGTCACAACTTACACAGACACCACACTGAAACTAAACTAAACTAGAACTAAATCCACAACTAAACATGGACAAGGCTAAGGCTAAACCAGATTAAACAGATGTGGACAAAATCATGTGAGTGTGAACCTGCTCTAAATGTGTGTAAAACCAATTACACAACACAGTTTAACTCTGGCACCTCATATATATTTGTATGCTTGGAATGTTCAAATGTCGTATGCACTAGACCTTGCAGTGCTCTTCATATTCTACTAAGAACCAGCGCTGAGCCTGGGGAATTTGTGTATGAAAAATGACTGCAAGATACAGGTCCGTTGTAAGCTGCTCCTAGTGTTACTAAAGAGCTGCAGTCCACCTGGGATACAGTGAATATCAGCGAATATCAGGGCTGGAATATGCAATGATCTGTAGTACTGCCAATTTCTAATTATGAGCCATTTTGTATCTGGCAACAAGGCCAAATAAAATATTAAGGGCAAAACTTGTAATGCTGAAAAGCACATTTTGAATGAATAGAAAGTGAAAAATCTCATTCAAGCATTTTCACACTTATTCACAAATTGGGAATTGAGAACTGTATTGGGAGATAATCTGAATCTGTTTTCTTCCATCCTTTAAATATTGAGATAATAATGCTGTTTTATCTCCTGTCAAGACTTTTACATTAATGGAAAAGTAACAGCATTAAAATAAAATGATCATAAGAAATGTTGAATATTGAAATCCTTCTTTGTTATAAATAATTTGTTGTTTCATATGATTAGTAATACAATAAGGATCTATAGTAGTAATAGCATCTCTGTGTTTCTTGGCTTAGTATGTTTTTTTCCACCTTTGCTCTCTGGTAAATATAATTTCTATTGCACACACAGTCTTGCCCAGAGCTCTGTAACATATTCTTCACACCAAAAACCCTCTATGTCAGTCCAGTTGCTAAATGTGCTTGTTGCCCCTCACTTGACCTGCCCTGAGTTCAGATTGCCCATGTTTACCTCGGTCAGGTGTGGGTTGGGGTTGAAGCCACACTGGTTGCACACCATGGAGCGACACTGCGTGCAGGTGTTGGCGCTGGGCTTGTTGTCCCCGTTGCCCATCAGATCTGTGGTTTTGCAGACGGGGCACAGTTTGCTGCTGGGCATGGGAGCGATTTGAGGCACAGAGTAGGGCGAGGAGGGGGCGCTGCGATCGGGGGACACTGAAGGGGACCTCCCTGTCCTGCTGCCGGCTGTGTCCACCTGAAGAGTCATGCGGGACTTTTGGTCAGTCCCGTGTGAGGCCAGTCTGTCCCCTGTCCCCTGGTGGTCAGTGTGGATGGCGGCTTTCGGCGCAGGGTCAGATGGTGGAGCTCTGTGAAGATGACACACGGGAGAAGAGCACGATAAGTCACAGATATGAGTTATTCAAAGTAGGCGATGGTTAAAGTTTAATGTAGAAAATAATTGATCATAAAATGTATAACAATGAGTAGGCCATGTATGAGAGGGTGATTCTAATGTCATCCCTCCATTATAATTATTCAAGTAAAAGAGTAAAAGTAAATATTTGATACTTCACTACATATCAAAGAAGGTCTCTGTACATTTGACTACACCCCACTACAAGGACAAGAACAGAAAAGTAAAAAGTACATTCTGTTTAGGGTTATTTTTTAGCATGTCTATATCCTGCATAACGGTTTTGAGTTTAAGGCTAGAATTTGAGTAAACAAGCAAAAAAGTCTAGAAACATTGAGAAATTGACTAAAAAGTCAGGACGATTATTTATCAAGATCACCAGATTTTACTCTTTAATATATTTATCAAAAATCAGCTCAAAATATCTTTACTCTGCTCTAAAAGTACAACTTTAAACATATACTTAAGTAATTTTACTTAAGTACATTTGTATATGTGATACTTTTACATAACAGAAACTTTTTCCATGACTGATAAAACATATAAAAAACTATTGCTATATCAAGTGATGGGAAATGTTTTAATTCTACCATGTTACTATCATTCACTATCATTATCACTATTTATTTGAAATATTTATATGTGTTTCAATAAAAAAATCTACCATACAATACTGGAAGTAGAACCAGTTTAAGCTACGAGGCATTGTAATTAGCCCTGAATACAGTGACCGACATAATACAATCCTTCCTGATTCATTCAAGTCTTTTGACAGAGAATTAAAATACATCTTTTTTATTTGGAGTTTGAACTATTAAGGTAACACACGCAGTGATCTGGATCTACAATAAAACTATTTTTTCTTTGGGGAAAAACAAGCAACCTCAAAAATCACCTCCAAAATTACATAATAACAAGGAACAAAGAAAAAGAAGTTGGTATATAATGGTACTTTTACCACTGCAGTCATATTATGCAGCTTTTATTTACTGATTGACCTTGTATTGTATTGTATTGACTATTGTAAATGCTTTTAGTGGCACCCGGAGGAAACCTGCATATATGGGGAGTACTTGCCACAGAAAGGGTTAGTACTGCAACAGTCAAACCCAGGACCTTCTAGCTGTGAAGCGAGAGTGCTAACTGCTGTGCTACCGTTTCGTTTTTATGTGTTTATTTTTACATTCATGGGTTTTACATTATGAACTATTACAAAATATACCTGTTTTTTAGGAGTTTACAATAAAGAAAACTGCATCTAGAGCATACTTTGGCGCTCATAGTGTGATATCAGACTTCTCAAAACGCTGGCTAACAGAGACAAATGCTGAATATTTTATATAGCCTCTATCAGTTTTCTCTGAAGTGCTTCTCGTGGCTGGTTTTCATTCTTTGAAGCAGTTCTGGCCACATCTTTGACTTCAGAAAAGAGCAAAGACCCAAGATCAGATTATTTACAATCATTTTAGTCAAATTTGGGCTCTGAACACCTACGTCAATTGAAACTCAACACAGGGCTTGTTTTTGTCTCTGTGTTGACATTCAAAAGCACCTCCACCTGTGCACTCGAGTGAAACAAATGTAACAAATGTAAATAGAGCATGGGAGCTATTGTGAGTCATTGCAGATAACTAGAGCTGCTCCACACCTGCATCTCTGCTTGACTCTCCACACGATGCCTTCATGAGCTACAAGGAAAAACGGCACTTTTCAAACCAGGACTGGCACATGTGAAAGTCCATGATGTCCCAATGCTGTGAGAACTGACATAATAGATCAGTGGATGATTTAAAAAACTGTGAACATTTTTATCACAGCATTATTACTCAAGTAGAAGTGTTTTGTATTGCGTACATAAGAACAAAATACTAAGTTTCCCTTTTCCTTAACATAAATCTTTTATTACTAAAATGTTAAGGAAAAGGGAAACCAATAAATATATAAGAAATGTAGCTGGAGACACAATAAAAAAATCAGTGTCCAGATGCTAATAGATACTAACAGTAGAATTAAAACTAGACACTCATTTGAGTGGGTATTGATACTGAAATAAATCATATTGGTCAAAATTGGACTTCTCAGAATGCCGCACAGAAGACCATATGTTAATATTGAAGAAACTACATAATTTTGTGTCAAATAATATATTGTCTAAAAACAGTTTTTGATCATTGTGGTATCAAAATTGGTATGAAGTATTTCCCTTAGTTTCAAAACAGAGTTGGAAAGCACAATAAATACAACATTTGTTACAGTTTATGTTAATGTATTTTAGTTATTCAAATAAATGCAGTTGGCAAAGTAGAAGTAGTCATTACACATCTCTGCAGAAAGTCAAAATGTGACATAAATCTGTAAACACTAGAACTAACAATAGGCATATCTGCGTTGTGCATAGCAGAGAGTGATGCAGAGCACAGCCTAAATACATCTGATAGCTGACAACTGTCTTTCCAATATGCCCCTTGGTACAGAATAAGAGATCCGATATCCACAGATATATGGTTTTAATGGAGATACTATATGTTTCTCTGTATTGATTTAACTGCTGTTCACTGGAAATGAAACTGGGATCAGAGTGAAAGTGATCTGGCTGCTTCCGTTTTAAAGGTCAAGGTTTGTATCAGGCTTTCACATGCATCATCTGTTCTTCATGTTAGCTGCCTGAAAGAAAACTACACCTAAAACGATATTAGTTGGTCAAATTAATTGTGCAGAAAGTGGTGGTCGTAGTATTTACAGTAGTATTGAGAGTAATATAAAAATATCAATATCACACACACACACACACACACACACGCACGCACGCACGCACACACACACACACACACACACACACACACACACACACACACACACACACATATATATATAAAAAACTATGGAGTTATTTTGCACATTTGCAGTTACTTTTACAGTCCACTGACTATGTAGATTATTAAACCTCAAACAAGACTTGTTTGGTGGAACAGGTTATGTTTTTAATAGAATAAGAAAAGGTCCTTTTAATTTTAACAGGGTCAATTGAACTCTGTGTCCTGTGGTTCTATGATTGTGAAACAAGAGCTGCTGAATGTTTCAATCATGCAATAATGTGGAGCCTTCAATTTACTTTATGTAAAAATGACAAGAATTTAATGTGAATGAGTCGAATCCCTGCTTGAGAACAATTCTATAGGAGCACTATGAAACTTCACTGGTGGAGAGTCCGCCACACGGTAGTCTCCATGGAGATGTTATTGCTTTGTCTGGAATGTTCTACTGTATTACAATTACTTATCTCCATGGAGACAAGGCCAAGTTACAGGTTATCTTTCAGAATTGTTTTTTTTTATCTTTTTTAGTTGTTTAGCTGTAAAAACATCTAGAATTGATTAAATGCATAATAGATAAGTCCCTAACAAGGAGGTGGCTGACCCTCCATCAAAAAAGCTACATATTGTACCTTTAATTTGACACTGAAAAACGCTGAACTGAAACCATATTGCTTTATTAATGCTTGTGAATTGTACAAGAGTTGAATGTCATGACACAGAGCAGCAAATCACAAACAGACTGGGAGTAAACTAAAACAGCATTGCAGATGAGTTCTAGGGAGCTCTAACTTTAAACCCTGTAATTCACATTAGAAACATCACACAAAGACAGATGCATTTGAATAAACCATTTAAAATGTGACTGAGGGTAAACAGCTACGTGTTGATTTATAGTCATCATCTCATTGTCACCCGGTTTGACTGGAACAATTGCAGTCTTGCAGTAATTGCAGTCTAAATCTTCAAACAAAATAAGAAACCACGTTGTTTATGGTTCTTGATATAAGCATACAATTATCAAAACATCTGTGTCCGAGACAATACAATAAACTGCAAATTTATGCTTCTCTCCCAAAAGTACTGAGATGCTATAACTCAGAACAGTACAAGAGATATTTAACACGACCCTGAACATCCTTCCTCTCAGGATTTAAGTCTTCTTTCACTACATCCATAAATCTCCTCTTTGGGCTTCCCCCATCTTGCAGCTCTAACCAGTGTATTTACAATCACACCTCTGTTTTTCTGAACATGTCCAAAAAGCATATCAATCTACCTTTTTTACCTTCATCATCAAAACATCTAAAAAGAGTCGTACCTTTGATGTTCTCCTGTCTGCAATAAGAGAAAACCTTCAACAGTTTGCTACATCCAGCTTAACTCTTGTCTTTTCCTACAATACTGTCCTTCTGCCTTGAACAAACACGCAAATCGACAATGGGTTTTCCACAAGTTAACATAAAAAGCAATTAAGATTACACACACTGTTAGATGTAGAACTCTATAAAAAAGGTTAAATGCGAGACATATGTAACAGCTTCTAAACTTGACCACTGACTATATTCAGCCCTCATGTCGGGCTATAAATAAAGGATGGCGTTGTGCTGGCGCTGAGAAAGAGTTTGTACGTATGTGTTGTGCTCTTGCTGTTAGCTGCTTTTCGTGCTGAAGATGAATAAAATATGCGGCCGTGCTGTTTCTAATTGTACATGTTATTGTTGTGACATAATGCATTCATGAGATAGAAAGATCGGCATTGAAAACAAAGCTGGAATCAACAAATGTTTGTATTTATCAATCATGTGCACTCTCGAGATTAGTAGAACTGTTTTGTACGTATAGTAAGGGTTTATACATAGGGATTTAGACAACAAAACAGCATGTGCTTTTGATGGTTCTTATAATTATTGCAGCTATGGATATGTCTTTTTCATTACAAGTCAAGACAAGTGTACATGCTAATTGTCACTGTCACTGGTTCTTCTAACAGCTTTTGAGGGAAATCATTATTGAATAAATTACGGCATGGCTTTGAAAGTATTTTAATAAATAGAGGTATGAAGACTTGCAGTACTTTTTTTTTCAATCACAGCCTTTTCATCTTTACTAGAGGTTGTCGCTGACTCCGGGGATGACTATTCTCCAAACTCAGATAAGGCCTAAATTGACAGACATCTATTCACTTTCATGTTCATTACAAGCACGTTAGATTCACCAGTGCATGCATGTCGCTCCCTCCACTCATGAATACTCTCAACCACTGGCTGAATTAAAGATCTTACATTGGCCTATTCATTATGGTGCCTTGTGCTGGTGGGCTTTTAATGTATAATATCAATTTAGGCCACATGATGGACACTGTAGAACTGCAAAGATGGCCGCCTTTAGAATTCCAGATTAACAGTGATGAAAGGCTCACATGCATTATCTACTAAATCAATGTATTCGATTCATTTGAGACATAGGCCGGATCTTTGTTAGTGGTTTACAGTTGAAGATTTTCATTGTGTTACTGAACTGAGCAGCATCAGGTGTGGTAAAGATGCAGGGCCTGTGAATGTCATGCTCCAGAAAAAATATTGTTATTGGTAGATCTGCTCACAATGTAATGTAATACCCACAAACTGTGCAAGAATTGATCCCAGCGTGTTCATATGATGCAGTATTGTTGGGATTTGCTGTCAGCCAAAGACACATTAGCCTTATCATATCAAGATTAGTGGGCCTATTGGACCTGTTTTTAATGAAAGAATTTCCCAGCACATGGCATTGGAACAGGGATAAATGAGCTGTGGTGTAACTTCCTCTCACTATGCACAGCGTCACGGTGCACTATGCAGCAGACGCATCAAAGGGAAGGGGCTCTCACACAATCACTGAATTCAAACAATCATAATAAAAGATAATGGAGATATTGTAATATGTGGGCTCTTCCTGCCCCCCAGACAATCCGCCCTGCATCAAGACTGTAGGCTACATCTCAGTCGAGTAAAAGGTGCATCATGTCCATTCATGCTTTAGCTGGTGCTGCCTTTGCGCTCACACACACCGTAACAAACGTGGAAATCCCGTTTGTAACCAACATCGGCTCTTATTTATTATAATCCGCCGCGTATTAAATTTGACTGTGACCTCGGCTGATGAAGAATGAATAGTGGCTGCTACCTTAAAGCGATAATGGTGTCAAAACTGCGAAAATTGTGTTGACAGGGATATTGAAATAAATAATTTAGCACCCATTCAAGTCTATCTTCGCGCAGCGGGGCGAGCCTCCTAACGCCGTGCAGCTGGAGTAAAACTGAGCCCCGCTCCTGCTTTTACACTTGTATGTTTTGGAGGAAAAGCGTCCTATTGACAGAGCTACCTGTTAATCCCCGGGCCGGGAGCAGCCCCACTTCCTCCAGCTGGCGCTCCGTTACTGGGCTTGGTGAGCTGTCCAGAGTCCGCTGGTGCTGAAATGGAAGCCGGAGCCCCAGCTGAAGGCACGGCGGGCCCGGCCTGTCCCGCCTGAGCCTCCCCCTCCATGCTCGCCTCGTTCCCCATCGTGTCGGGACGGTTCTCGACGCAGAGAAACGGTGTCGAAGATGGTTGTACAGCGGTTATAAAAACTCAGATGACACTCAGCGCGTCTCCCCTTCCGCCATCATCGCTTTACAATCCAGCATCCCGCACAGAGCACGCGCACTGACGGAGAGGCTGAAGGAGCGCGCTGACGCACAGGGTGGGAACAGAGCGTGCGCGCTCACAAACCTTGGTTTATTTCAAGTCAATGAGCAATGCCCCAAACCCCTACAGCCCTGACTGAAGACCAGTGGGAACTCACTCTATCATTGACTCCATCATTCTGAGACACACTACGGCGCTGTGTAAAATACTGCTATTAACGGCACTGTTGCGGTCTTATTTCATGTTTTATCAGTTATTATTTATTGATGGCAATCATGCTCATGTGCTATGAACACAGGAGCATGAACTGAATAAACAGTTGAAATGCATGTGCTCTTGTTTTTCACAGTCTAGCCGAGGCAATTATGGATGATCTCAATCTGCATTCAAGAGTCCTGCTGATGTAAGATGCATTGCTCTCCCTAGTGTGCAAAAGTTGTCACAACAGCAATAAACACCTATGCAATGAAGAATAAAACATCTTAAGTAATTAAATGCATTGAACATAATATATTTGTTTTATACACAGTATAACAAAGATATGTAAAATTCTGCAAGGATTCTAATGCACTTTAATGCAACATGAAATGGCGTGAACAAATAAGAACGAACCATTGAGCTAAAGAACGGATACATATGTACAAAACATACAACTGTACAGTGACAATTCACATCAATGTTAAAGTCTGGTGACATAATAGCATACATCTGTTTTTCATCTTTTGAAATTTTAACATGTTTTTAGTTTTAAAATACCTTAATAGGATGACGCATCATACTGTGGCTTTAAAAGCTGACAGTGAAGAATGCATTATATACATTTACCATAGTAATATGGAAGGTACCGGAAGTGAAGGACAACTAAACTACTAAAACACTGTAAATAAACGTCCTTCATTGGCACCTGGGAATAGTTTGAACAAACATAAAAACATTTAATTTGTTTAATTACAAAGTAATTGTTTTGTTCCACAAATGAGGGAGCATTGTTAGGTTGAGAGAAAGTTGTACCCACGATGAAGGTCCTTTGCAAACAAACTTAACCATAGCATATTTCATATGTGGACCATTAACAGAAGAAATCTTTTGTTACAGACGTTAAAAAATATGCAACAGGATCTAGATCTTGAAAAGTTGGTATTACTGTCTTTTGGCTTTGTAAGGACGAGAGCGTTTCCTTCGGTCAGGCTTTCTTTGTTTGTGCAAACGTCCAATACTTACACCTTGCCGACGCCGCACTGAGATGTTCTGCTCCACAAGGCTAGCCAACATTCCTATTGAGGACAATTAACAATTAATAATTGACATCAAATACACTTTGCAGTAGAAAAAAAATGGGGCTCTACAAAAATCAATAGTCACATTTGTGGTACGACTGAAAATCGAAAACAGAAAAGCTTGGTTTTGGTCTTATCAAAACGAAGAACACATGGGAGCAGATCTTACCTTCTTGGGCCAGCATTGATATAAAGGTACAGATAAATTCATCATAATTATGAGTTCTCCTCTGGTCATCAATCTAAACACAAACATATTCCTTTAAAACATTTCATACTTTTACAGATATTGGTGAGAGAAAAGAACTCACTTTGTATTTCTTCCTCTTTTCAACTTCCTCCTTTAGGTACACCTCATAATTTGCTATGTCAGCCTCAACACACTTTAGCAGTGCAAGCAGCTCCTACAATATACACAGAGTTAATTTTTTCTTTGGTCATAGCAGAAAGCAAAACATTTCACCATACAGTATATTGTGGACCGATTGTACTTACTTTGGGAGAATATTTATCTCTGAGGGGCTTGGAATCTGTTATTATCTCATTCAGGTTTTCATGACTGGGTTTCTCCTCGGTCTCCTCTTTGACTTCCTCTTCCTTCACCTCCACAGATGGACCCTCATCTGGAGCAATATCTTCTTTCTTTTCAACATCAACGATAACTACCTGTTCATTATCTTTTATCTTCTTTGGCGTGCATAGCTGTTTTGTCACATCTGCAGCCATATCCCCTAAAAAGCAATTTAAATGTCACAATTATCTAGTCGCCAGCAGCAAGATTTTAAACATAGATGGTAATATGATCAAGTTATCCTATATTGAAAATATTGTCTTTTATAGTATTTTCTTAATTATTTTATTGATGTGTCTCTTAATTGTTTCTCTAGCACAAAAAGTCTTTTGGGATTAATAAAGTGACATCTCATCCTAAATTGTTTGCTTCTCTTGTCTAAAATAATTGACAAGTTGAAAAGCATGCAACAGAAAACACCTCATAAAAACAGTAATGTTGTATATGACAATTATCCGTTTTGAAGCAAGCTATATAAATCTAAGGATAGAAATAGCCCTGGGTTATAAAATTACGCATAAATGCTGTTAAATCCTATGCATAGTGGAAAAAAATAATTAATTGACATTACCTCAACATAGTTATTGAGATAAATATTGTAAATTATCTTATTCACTGACCAAATGGCGGAAGAGCGTACATAACTCCATCTTCCTGCAGTTGCAACAGGGCTATGCTGACAGAAGGACCCAGGTCTCGTACAGCACGATTATGTCTGGAGTCGAGCCTCAGCAGCTCATCCTCTCCAAACAGCACTCGAGACAAATGGGAAGCAACTGGACTGGAGGGACGTGTGGCAGCTTGGGAGCGAGCAGGCGAGCGCAGAGGGGAGTTAAAAGCGCTGCCAATCTCCGAGGCAGTGTCAGTACTTTCGTTGCTCGGTGTTGGGGAAGGCTGAGAGGCGGATGTGATGGAGATGCCCCCAGTGCGGCCTTCTGTGCGAACTGAAAGGGGTGTATTTAAAGCATCTTTCCTCTGGGCCTCTTTCTTTAGTTTTTCAGCCAAGACGCTTAGGGCAATTTGGCTTTCCATTCCAGTCGTAACTCTTCCTGTTCTTGACCGAAGACTCTGCTTTCTTCTGAACCTACTGAAAAAGCAAAGGCCTCATGAGATAGCTGTAAAAGACACTTATTTTAACAACTTTTATAGCACAGACCTGTTGGGTGTGCCAGTAGAACCTGTAACTGCCACTTCCTCATCTTCGTAGTCATCTTCATCATCAGAGTATGAGGGCTGTGGAGGGCCAGAAACCCGAGTGCGACCAACCCCAGCAGCTAGGTCCTCCTCTTCCTGTCACAAAAATACATGGAATACAGATTATGAGACAGAGGCAATTGGAGGCACCTTAAAACAAACAAAGCCCTAAGAACTAATCTCTGTTCTACCTGCATTGGAGACTTGGCATAGTTGTGATTGTCCAGGAAAGCAGGCAGGCGTTGTACAATGGAGCACGGACTGGTCACTCCTCCTACAGGAGTGGCAGGTTTGGCCATGACTTTAGAATTTCCTGAAGGACTTGGGGCATCTTTGGCTTCATCCATTGTTACTAGACAAATAGTTTAGTTAAAACAGCTGACCTCTTCCTCTGCAAATGTATTCATTTAGAAGTGACAGCTACCTGGTGCAGTTTGATCACCTCCTTGGGAGGCAGATGGCTCAACATCAGCCTCTTTTTTGACTGTAGCAGTGCATTCCTCGGAAGATGTAGAATCCTGCTGTTTCTTTTCATGAGTAGCTTCCGTCTGTGTTAATTGGATCATCTAAAATAGCATAAACATACAATTTAACTATTAGGGATACATGGTAGATAGACTTTGAAAGGCTATGTTTGTGGTACACCAGTTCAAATTCATTTCTCTTCATGTGCATTTACTAATGACACAATTTTAGTTGTATTTCAGACATTCTGACCTTTTGTAAACCTTCTAGGACAGTCTGGCGATTCCTTTTAAGGATTTCAAGTTTGGACTCATATTTGATTCTGCGGTCAGGCACTACTGCCATCAGGTTGAAGCGAATGTCATGATATGGCTCACTGGAAATAAATGCAGTTGCTTGAGAAACACTGAAATTTGTGAAAAAAGGCAATACACAGCTGTTAAGTGCTTTGGGACTTACCCTGCTGTGGCCAGTCCAATCCTCTCCATGATAACTCGTCGTGCTTTATCAGTCCACTCTTCATCCTCTCCCCAGGGACCTAAAAAGTGTTTTTAACTTTAAAAACAATAGCCTTGACACTGAGATGATACATGCGTAATATTGATTTCTAAATTGCATTAGTTCTTGCCATGGTCAATAGGGTATGCCTTGAGCCCATCCAGCTCAAACAGGCGGTCTTTTATGGGCACATAGCTGACAAAGTGGAAGGCTTCCATGGTCCTTACAGTACTGATGCCATTTTGTTTCTCAGGCAGATGCCTTGGCTCTGGTCTGTAAGACAAAATGAGGGTGTGAAAATTAACTAAAAACACAAATCATGTTCTGAAATAGACCAAAGGGTTGATTGGCTGTAACCAACCTTGCATGACTGTTGTGTGCTCTGGCAAGCTCTGGGGCATTTCCTATTGCATACCCTTTGCTCTGGAAAAAAGGGCCAGACACATGACTAGGAGTAAGACTGGTGAATATATATTAAGTTATATCTAGTAAAGTCTTACCTCTGGACTGAAACCTTTTGTGAAAGCTTTTATTCGACTAAGGGTTGTGCCAAGTTCGACACCACTGCAGTTCAAAAGCACACTCAATAAAGCATGGGTGGCACATGAGTTGGGGATAAGCTGTTAGTAAAAAATGCAACACCTTTTAAAATTTTGTATGCTTCACTTCTTATTTTATAATGAAACTGTATGAATGTAAACAAGTTGTTTCTCACCTGATGAGCAAAGAACATGTCATTAACAATGTCTTCATCAATAACAGAGGTCTCATCAACCAAAGTGTTTACTTTTCTTCTTGAGCGCCGTTCCTCAATCCATTTGAACAAAAAGATGAAACCATATACAGGACTGAAAATATCACATCAGTTTTGTAAGAACACAATGCATAGAATGAATTTATATAAAAGTGGATTGACTCAAATAAATGTAGACAAGATAAAATCACAATATAACATGTAATACGATAAATGTGAGTTTACAAACCTTTGACATTTGCTCTGGAGGTCGTATATTTCCTCTACTTGAACTCCCTTGACACCTAGAAAACACAAAGTTGAATTAAACAAAAAGGAAATTTCATTCAGCCAAGTGGGCAATTTTCAACTCACCAAAATCCTCCACAAGAAGAGTGAACAACCCTGAAATTAAATAGAATAAAATAAATTAACGTAACTAGGACCAACAGGAGAGCTTGACAAGACAAAACAAAGCAAAACCTCAGCTGAGGTATAGGTAAAGAGCTTGCAAACGATGTTCAGCTACGTTTATGAGTATTTTGATTTCCAAACCAAACATTTAAAGCGACTCTGTCTTGAGCTAGCGTTGGTTAGCTGATGATATTTCTCACCTGGATCACTCTCCAGCTCAAGCCACCCCTTATTCATTTTGAAAATTATGTTCGATCGACTAGGATGGTTTCCAGTCCATATTCAACGGAAGATTGGTGAAAATTATTAAGAGTGCAGCGTACATTCAGGGTAGACTAAACAGAGCTCAAGATAAACACAAAAGACATAATTTGTCGCATACATACTACGTCATCAATGGGCGACAAGCTTGAGTAAAAAATACTACAGATTAATTGTGATACAAATTAAACTAAGTGAAAACTAAAAGGGTATTTATTCTAGACGTGTACATAATATTTTTCACAATGCACCTCAGCGTGGCTTAAACCATGAACTGAAGGAGATACCGCACCCTAAACACATCCATCCATTTCTGACCGCTTCATGTCGCTTCTACAAACACAGTTAAAAATTAAGCACAATATCAGTAATCAGAATTTTTGTAAGTGTGGTGAATTATATATTTTTAAAAATGTGAATATGTAGAGGACTTTATTTGATCCTGCTTAGACGTTACGTTCGTACCCGGAACATATGGGGTTTGGTCAATTGTGGGGGAGCGTGTTTATCGTTGCACTGGAAAATTAGAATTTACCAGCCTTTATCATTTTATTTACCTCGATGCTGACGGTATAAACGATGGTGTTCGTGTGCACCCTTGTTGGGGTTTCATAGAGATTGCAGCGTAGACGCATGTATGGTAAGCTTCAACAACATTCATATTGTTTTGGTTTAGGAAACGCGCCCTGAAGACTAGCTAGCATTGTAATTTGTGTTAGCGTTAGCTCGTATCTGCTACACATGCATGATAATATGTATCAATAAAAAAAATCCTTATATCCACCGGGCCTTAATGAAAATCTTTTAAGCGTTTAAATAATGTCTTAAATTTACCTATGTGTTTTATTTGCCATTTAAGCTGTGCGGGCATTACGTGAACGTTTATGATGTCAGTCATTAATAAAAGGCTGGTGCATAGTGTATATACTAATATATGGAGTTAGTGGAGTTGAAGTTGTGTTACATATTTATGTGCACTTTATAAAAACATGGTGAAGCATAAAGCACTAGTTGGTATACTGTGCAACTGAATGTAAAACCCATTTTGGTGTGGCTACTTAGATTAGTGTCATTTTGATTAGGTTCTGAAACATTAACCATTTTAATTGTTACTGGCAAGGCTAATAAGTTATGCAACTGAAGTATAAGTATTTGTATTTCTCTTTCATTTCTTCAGCACTCCTGATGAAGGTGTGTAGGTAATAGTCCCACAGCCCTGCATGACACCATGTCTGAAGAGGCTCATTCAGAGAGTGACCTGGACACCAACCCCAACAGTGAAGAGGAAGATTTTGAACATGAGGAAGAGGAGGAAAATGATGACATGGACGATGATGAGGACGAAAATGGTGGAGATGATGAGGATGATAGTGTTGGTAAGACAGGACTGAATAAAGTAAAAATGTTTGGTCTGTATTCTTTTGGTCTGATCAAATGTTTGTAAAATATTTCAGAGCGGCCTGCAAGTTCTCAGAGTCAACCAGAATCATCTGGGTCACCAACCTCTGAGCCTCCATCTCAACCTCCATCACAGCCTTCTTCCCGGGCTCCCTCTAGACCTGGGTCTCGGTGCCAACCTCCAAGCCCAGAAAACTCAAATAAGAACAAAACACCTTCTACTAAAACAAAGAAACCGAAGTCCTCAAGTAAATCAAAATCTACTAAGTCTCCAAAAAGCTCAAAGTCCACCAAACAATCAAAACCTTCCAACATGAGGAAAAACATCAGGTACATTTTTCTGATCTGTGTCTATGATGTGTGCCTTTCTTACTAACTGATTAATTTGTGTTTGAAGAAAACTACTGAAAGAAGACCAGCTTGAGGCTGGTACAAAGACTGCTCAACAGGAAGAAATGGAAAGACGAAAACGTCTGGAGCAGCAGAGGAAGGACTTTCCCTCAGCTGCACTAGCCCTCCCAGATTCCCAACTAGGTCACTCATTCTCAGTATTTTGTCTATGTTTGCAATCATAGATTATATAGCATAGCATTGTTGTTACACTTTCTAATCACTTTATTGCATTTCACATATTTATACCACTTCCTCTTCTCAACAGACGAAACATCTGCAATTTTAGGAGAAGTGTCTCAGTTGGTTCCTGATCTTCTGAGCAAGGAAGATGTAATATGTCTGGATAGTAGTGGTGATGAAGAGGAGAATTTGGAGCCAAAATTGCCTGTGCTTGCTGTGAGAGATGGTAATTATTATTATTAATATTTGTGGATTGCGATGTATAAGGTCCTGTCCCTAAAGTCTAAGTCTTTTTCACAGATGTAATAGAGCTGAGTTCTGGGGATGAGGATTCTTTCCAGATCAGCAGCGAGTCTGCTGAGGAGGATGCAGATGCTGCTGGTTCAGAGGAGAGCAGTGGAGCTCACATCAACGATGCAGTGAACTTACCTGATGCTCAGGGCCGAGTACTGGTCAACATAAATCACCCTGCAGAAGAAAAAGACATTTTTCTTGCTCCACAACTGGCGAGGGCTGTCAAACCACATCAGGTATTGTAGCTATTTCAGCAATGTATTCTTGGTTGGTTGTTTTATTTAATTCATGCATTCCTTTCTGCTCTGAACTGAATTTTTACTTTTGACATTTTAGATTGGGGGTATTCGATTTCTTTATGATAACCTTATTGAATCTTTGGAGAGGTATCAAACCAGCAGTGGCTTTGGCTGCATCCTCGCTCATAGCATGGGACTGGGAAAGACGCTGCAGGTCATTTCGTTTATTGACATTTTGCTGAAAAATACTGAGGCCCACACCGTGCTGGCCATTGTCCCTGTAAGTAGGCAGTCATACGTATTTTCTTTTACTGCTATTTAATCACCTTATTTGTACTTACTTGTTTTGTTTTTATTCTAGGTGAACACACTTCAGAACTGGCTATCAGAGTTCAACCTATGGCTCCCCCCTCAAGAGGCACTTAGTCCTGACACTGATCCTGCCATTTTTACCGGCCGATCGTTCAAAGTTCATATTTTAAATGATGAGCACAAGTAAGCAAGATAGTTTGTTTGCTTTATGATCTTTTATAAAAAAAGATTTTAATATTTAATTAAAATATTTTACTTTCTAGAACAACCGTTGCAAGGGCCAAAGTTGTAGAGGACTGGTCAAAAGATGGAGGAGTTTTACTCATGGGTTATGAGATGTACCGGCTTTTGTCTATGAAAAAAAGTTTTGTGATGGGAAAAAAAAGGAAGTCAAAGAAGCCAGTGGGTCCAATCATCATTGATTTGGACGAGGAAGACAGACAACAAGAGTTGATGAAAAGTCAGTAATATAGAAATGCAAGTTTTATATTTTGTGTAATTTTCTGATTCTAACTGTTATTCCTCTCAGATATTGAAAAAGCAATAGCACGACCTGGCCCAGATGTGGTGATATGTGATGAGGGACATAGAATCAAGAACTACCACGCAAGCACTTCACAAGCCCTTAAAAACATCAGATCGCGCCGGAGAGTGGTTCTGACTGGATATCCACTCCAGAACAACTTAATCGAGTACTGGTGCATGGTGGACTTTGTCAGGCCAGACTTTTTGGGCACTCGACAGGAATTCAGCAATATGTTTGAGAGGCCCATTCTGAACGGGCAGTGTGTGGACAGCACTCCTCAAGATGTTCGATTAATGCGTTACCGTAGCCATGTTCTCTACAGTCTACTCGAGGGCTTTGTACAGAGGTAATTATTTTAAGGACTTTAGAAATCATCATTCAGAAAACAGTATTATTAATATTGTATTTCTCTGTTTCAGACGAGGTCATGATGTGCTGCGAGATCAGCTTCCCCACAAAGAGGAGCATGTCATTTTGGTGAGGCTGACTCCTATCCAGAGGGCACTATACACAGAGTTCATGAAACGATTCAGAGAAGCAGGAAACAGCGGGTGGCTTGGACTAAATCCGCTCAAAGCCTTTTGTGTATGCTGCAAGGTGAGATGTTCTTTTGTTTATTGCCAAGTATGAGGTATTCAGACAGTTTTCAGCTCTTAAAATCAAATTATGGGGCCAATCATTTCCTTTGCTTATCTCTGTACTCTTTCAGATTTGGAATCATCCGGATGTCCTTTACGAGGCTCTGCAGAAGGAGAATCAGGCCAACGATCAGGACTTGGATCTTGATGACATTACGAATAACCCTCGTTGCTCTGCACCCGCTGGCCTTAAAGCTAAAGTTGCGGATTCAAGCAACAGCAAAGGGAATGGCAACAGCAACTTGCCACCTCTAAATCCTTCACAGGACAGATCAAATCAAGTGATCACCTATGAATGGGTATGTCATAACAGCAGACTAATTTGATTTGGATAAATCATTATTTTTTACACCAGCATCTGTTTTCTTGTCTTAGGCTAAGGACATCATGTCAAAGTACCAAACCGGAGTCCTGGAAAACTCCGCTAAGATGCTTCTACTGTTCTGTTTGATTGATGAAAGCGTAAAAAGACGAGACAAGATATTGGTCTTCAGGTATGTTTCCTTAGTTTGTTTTTCTGCTTTGATAATTAAATAAGAATGATCTTTTGATGAAATTGTGTTCAGACTTTTTTCATGATCATTTTAATTGTTTTTGCAGTCAAAGTTTGTCCACTCTGTCTCTTATTGAGGACTTTTTATCACAAAGACCCATGCCAGCAGACATCTGCCCTTCTGATGGCCTGAACCACAACTGGGTTCGCAATCTCAACTACTACAGTGAGTCAGTTATAAAATGACTGCAAACCCCAAATCCTCATTCCTGCAACAGTTTGAATTGGATCTTTGGAGGTTAATTTGATTTTGTTTGTAGGACTGGATGGGAGTACTTCCGCTACTGAGAGAGAACGCCTGATCAATCAGTTTAATGACCCAGAGAACACAACAGCCTGGGTGTTCCTCCTGTCTACAAGGTACACATACAGAACATAAAAATAAAGAAAACACTTTGTAGTCACTATGTAAATGCCATTTTATAAATTTAGGGCTGGCTGCTTGGGTGTTAATCTGATTGGAGCAAACAGAGTTGTTGTGTTCGATGCCTCCTGGAACCCCTGTCATGACGCCCAAGCAGTGTGTCGAGTGTATCGGTACGGTCAGAAAAAACCCTGCCACATTTACCGCCTCGTCTGTGATTTCACTTTGGAGAAGAAGATTTATGACCGGCAGGTTTCCAAACAGGGGATGTCTGGTAATGTCTAACTTTTACTATAGCAGCCCCTGCAACAAGTTTATGTTAATGTTATTGTATTATCTAAATGTTCTTTTTATGCTGAAGACCGTGTGGTGGATGACCTAAACCCAGTTCTCAACTTCACTCGTAAGGAGGTGGAGTCTTTATTGCACTTTGTTGAGGAAGAGCCTGAGAATGAAAAAATTTCTCTTCAATCAAAAGAAGATCTTGAGTTGGTTTTGTTCCAGGCCTGTCATCTACACCCACACCTCATCACTAAGGTACAGTTTAATACGAACTTGTGTAATGCAAACGTTTTCATTTATTGTTGTAGTACGATTTTATCTTTTGTTGAAAAAATGAAATACATTTTGTTTTAACAGCCACCTTTCCAACATGAGTCTCTGCTGGTGGATCGCAAGGAATCCAAATTGACTAAAGCAGAAAAAAGGGCAGCAAAGAAGAGCTATGAGGATGAGAAACGAGCTTCAGTGCCTTATTCTCGTCCCTCATACGCTTCATATTATCCTAACAGTGATCAAGCGCTGGCAAATATACCAGCTTTTAACCAGCGGGGGTGGTAAGTGAGCTTCAAAAAAGTTCCTAGACCTAATACATATCTTCTACCACAGCTATGAAGAACCTATTATGCATCTACAAAGGCTGGGCATGTTACTATCGCATTAACGCAGACAATTAATAAATTGCAACTAATTATTTTGTCATGCAGTGATGTAAGTCACAAGTGTCACTCAAAATAACCTGGATCAAAGAGCCTTGTTTCTGTCTACAATTCCAGTGTTACCGCTCTCATGCCTGGCGTACACCTAATGCCAAGGTGGGTTTGGCACGTAGTTCGAGCGGTTTAGTTGCAGATTGCCTCTTACACCAACTACAATGCACGTGGTCTGTATTTGACGAACACAGCTCAGATTCACATGGATTTAAGGAGTTGCCTAATGCCTTGAAAACTGCTCTAGACCGCTGTAGTGTCTGGGAAAAATTTACTTCTTGTGGGTTCTTTCTGCAGACTTGCACATCACCTGGACCTTTTCTCGTAGTGCTCTGAGGGCCATGTCAAGGGGTGCATTGGTTTTAATCTCTGAACTGCAACTGCCACGCAGTGTGTGTACACCTGATGCCCCCCTCTCTCCTTCTCTGCGCAGCCGACACAGAGAGAGGGGTGTGCTGGTGTCTGTATTATTAATTCTTTCAATAACAGGTCAGCTTCTTGCAACTTGAGGCCTCATTTTTCAAGAGGGACTTGACCATGAAACTGTTACATATTCATTACCATGACAGTGGATAGCTCCTCTGCATGACAGAAAAGGATAAGCTTTGAGTTTTAAAATTATCCAAACGATTCAGGAACTCATTTATTTTGTTGCCCATTGCAATTAATCACATTTAAACATTTTGTTGCTGCTCAACACTAATATTTACTTATGTGTATATGTGTACTTTCAGGCGACCTATGTTGAGGCCGGATGAGAAGCCCGTGGCCAGTGTTCGACCAATTCAGTCAACCCCAATCCCCATGATGCCCCGCCAGGTCGGGATGGGCCTGCCGGGCTCCAGTGGCGGCATCCCTGTGAACTTCCTGCAGAAAGCTGGAGTTTCTGTGCAGAGAATAGTCACAACAACAGGCAAGGCACACTTATTTTATATACTCTAAATTTGGTATATTTCTTGTTTATTTATAGTAGCCATTTTGGCTGGATTTTCAGATATTGTAATACCGGGAGCAAACAGCGCTACAGAGGTCCAAGCCAGAATCAGTGCTGGGGAAAGCATTCATGTTATAAGAGGGTCAAAAGGTTGTAAAAGCAATACAGTAACTGTATACATCACCCATATAACATGTAAACCATTTTAAAGACATTGTTTATTTGTTTATTTACCATAGGAACCTACATCAGAACTCATGATGGCAGGATTTTTGCCGTCAGATCAGGAAAAATTAGCCGTCCTCCAGTTGCAGTAGCTGCGGTTTCAAGAGGTTGGTGTACATCATAGAACACATTGTTTATATACAGATAGTAAGGATTGTGGAATTTCATAATTACATCAGTCTATCCAAATTCAAAGATAAAGATTTATTGTAAACTATATGTTTAGTGAAATGTTGTTTGTGGCTTTAGATGATAATATTTTCTAAAGGAATGATACCGGCAATAGTAGTGCTAAAAGTTTAGTCATTTTAAGTTCCATGTGCTTTAGATGTGAGAGATCCTTCACTCTGAAAAGGTTATGCTTGTGCTCCCACAGAACCACAGGGTCATCTGATGCAGCCGGTCACTAATGGCTGCTCATCACCTGTAGAGCAGTCGCAGCGCTCCCCAAGCAGAGAGCTGCGACGTGACTCTCCTCTGAGCTCCGACTTCATCAGGGAGCTGAGCAATTTCTCTGCCGCAGGCAGAGACTCCTCTGGGCTCAGGAATGAACTGCTGTCCCCGCCCGATCCTGTGCCTGGTCCCGGACCAGGAGGGCACAACATGAACAACCAAACCACAGACCTCAACAGACCGCTGAGTGAGGAACTCCTGAGCTCCGCGCTGGACATGCACGGGATTAAACGCAAAAACAATGATCCACAAAGCAACATGTACAGCACTGGGAAACGCACCTCTGCCACAACACGCTTTCCTGGATTTAACATGGGCTCCAGTGGACTGAGTTTTCCCCCAATGGGACTAAACTCATCCTCTTTATTAGGGAACTTAGGACACATGAGTCATCCTTTACTTATGGGTGGCAGCGGGGGATCTTCCTTTCTCCAGACCCCTGGACAAAACATGGGGGACCTCCAGACCTTGTTCCCAGGCTCCACAGGCTCGGACATGCTCAGACAGCCTGCCACAGGAAACGGGCATCTCCAGACCCCTTCGTCCTCAATTTTCTCCTCCACCTCTAACACTATTCCGTCCACGGCAACATCTTCCTCGCTGTCATCCAGTTCACTGCCTCCATATCTGATGAACCCCAACATGACAGGGCTGCTTACTTCTGGATTCCCTTCTCTTAACTACAGTCAGTCCTTACTTCCCGAGTCTAGGATGCTCTCCACACCTCTCCTCTCTGGCTCAGGGAGTCTTCCTACTTCTATCCCTAGCACCTCGTCGTCCAGTTTTCTTTCCCATTTCAGTAACCCCACTTCCAGTCTGCTGGGGGCAGCTCTGACGCACCCCGACAGGCACCACAGTGCCGAGAACGGGGGCAGTAGTTCAGATGATGATGTTATAGAGGTTATTGGGCAGTAGGAAGACCGTTTGGTAACATTTTACAATAAAATGGCAAGGGCATCTAAATTCATGCACAATTGATGAAAAATCAATTAAGTAGTTTACTTTAAGGTAAAACACATATGTTTGACTTTACAAGCATATTATCAACTGTGATGAATGTGGCTTATGGCTAACAGGTCAATTCTTTCAAATTCTGTAAAAATCATACAGTGGCTTTAAACGGATGTTTGAAATGTGTACCTCTGTATGTGATTCACTTTAATTTAAATTACTTAAATGTTTTCACTCTCCTCAATATTTACATTTTAAGACGTACATTTTGGACAGATCAAATATGAACTGCAAGTAGTTTTCCAAATAACTGAAACAAATGTCAGCACTAAATTATCTATTACTAAAACACACAGATTAGGTCTTGAGTTAAAATAAAATTCTTGTAACTTTATGAAAAATGTGTTGTATTCGTCTAGGTTGTATTTAATTGTATTTGGAACCAGGTTATTTGGCATAGAGGGACCAGCTGTATCTTTCCAGGGTTTTCTAAGCACAGCTTCTCCTGTTACAATTTGTAAACGAATTGTTATATAACGATTTTGTTAAAATTTCATTGGAGAGTTTCTGTGGTGACTCTTGCACATAAATTCATGGTGTATTAGTGATCAAATATGTAATATAGTTAACAAAAAACCCAAAGCAACTTATCTTTTGAGGCTATTAGAGAAAGTCATAGCAATTCAGTAGATATTGTTGCAACCCAGTTAAAATATTGTGAGTGATATAAAGTGAATATGTTAATACTTTGTAAATAGCATTATCATTGTTTATATTGCAAGTTAATAATGTTAAATGTGTAGATTTTGGTTTTAGGGGCGATATCATGGCTTGTAATGACAACCAAACCCCACTTATAGGTTTTGTTTTCTCTAAAATGAATGTATTTAGCCATTGGTAACCTATGGACTGGGACATAGTCGGACTATTCTAGCCTTAAATTTCAAAGGGTACACCTCCTTGTTTCTTTTCTACATCTGTGGGACAAACTACTGAGCATTGAGATGGTTCTGAACTCAAAATGAATGATGAGATTAAGTGAGGAGGGTGGACAACCATAATTTTCAGAAACATTTTTGAACAAAACTTACACTGTTAAAACATTGGTACGGCCTGTGTTTTCAAAAATCTAAAGTTGTAGCTGCCTGCCATCAAAACACCATTACATTCAAACACCACTCGTGACTGTGTTCAGGTGGTGGTGTGGTGGCCTTACCAAACTAACAGTGCCATTTTGTGGTAGTGTTTCACTTTTCAGAGCAGTGCAGTGTTGTAGCTTCTGTCAGTGGCGTCACGTGCCGGTCTGCGATGCTTAGAGAGGTCTGTAGGTCTTCGCTGTTCTCTGTAGCATTGTGTTTCTGTGTAGTGTGACTTAGAGAAGTTACTTTTCCTCGTACAGTGGAATAGCCTTTAGGAAAACACTGGAGAATTATTCAAAAATCATTCCCACATATATTACCAATTTTATACAAATACTTTAGTTCCAGATCTGTTAAGTTTGTACCAACATCTCCTATAACTTTTCTATCAAGAATATCCCCTGATTGCTTAAGCATGTCTTCAGATTTTGTGATGACATTTGACAGTAGAAGTGATATTTGAAAATTTATCTGCTTGCAAACTGTAAAGAAATTTAATGTCCCCAACTTTATTTTTGGCCTTCATAGACTTAAGTTTGACAAGTTCTAAAACACAATGCTTTTTCTTGTACCATTTGTCTATTACTGTTGTATGTTTTATAGTAAACTGTCTTTTTTAAAGTGTTTTTATAACTTTTAATTGGTGTTTCTTCACCCGTATCTCTTATTTTATTTGAGATATTTATTTTGATTGCAACGTTAGTAATGGCATTTCTATCATGTTTACTTTGAATTCTGAAGACAAATTAATTGATAATCTAACACAGTCTAGATCAGTGTAGGATTATACTGTGTTATCAATATTATTTTGACAATAAAGACCCTCCTATTGCAATCACAAAGTATTTAGCATTATTATTTATTTTAAATACATATAAGTTTCTTAGCACAAAAGAAATTCCCTGAAAATGTCATTGCACATAATTCAGTCAGATGTATCAATAGCTAATGTTACAAGCCAAATACTGTATAAATATTGCAAGAGTTTTTGTTGGTTTTCAGGACTGTAGTCTCTTTTTTGCAGTGTATGTGCGGGAGACTTGGTCCATGATGACGAGTGCAGAGAGTGCAGGGCAGAGGGCTGACAGGTACCAGGTGTAACTGCTGACAGACCCAGTGAACCAGGCCGAGCAGAGGCCAAGCAGCAGACTGCCACAGCCGAGCAGGTAGGTGACAAGTCCTGACGCTGCGTGGTACCGCTTCAGTTTGGCCAGGGACCAGCCTTTGGCCAGACTGTGGTAAATGAGAGGCACAGCTGCCAGGGACTGCAGCCCAACCACACACACAGTGATGAGGCCTAGTAAGCCGTGCCAGGAAGTGAAGTGGGGTTTATCATTCAAGTGTTTGTTATAGGCAATGACTGCAAGGCCCACAACAGCACAGGTCACACAGAGAACCTGCAGGGCCCAGTGAATACGACCTTTGGTTTTATGCGCAAACTTCCTCACTGGGGAGCCGTGTGGGGAGAAGAGGAGGATGGCCTCAGTCATGAAGAAGGAAAACTATGGGATATGGAAATGGTTAGAGACAAAGTTAATCAATAAAACAGATGAATAATCAAAGTCTATATGATTAGATGATTAGACAACACATTTCACTAAAACGTAGTAAAGATGATTATATTTAGGGTTTTACTAAACATTTTGCATGTCTTCATCAGTTTGACAATTTGAAAAGTTTATATTCGTACTACCTGGTTGAACATGAGCAGCAGATGTGACGTGTTACCTAGCAACCATATTGTAAACAAGGACCAATCCATATAGCTACCATAAACAATATTATGGTTTGACAAATAATACCAGATAACACCATTAAGTTGTTAAATAATTGTTAAAACTGTCTGAAAAATGTGTCTATTGCATTTTTAAATGGAATTCTACTCATTGACATTGACTGGATTTTTTCAACTCTTGTTTTCATATTTTTTCATCACAAACTGCCGCTTGAGTGATTTGAAGTTAGGGTAAATATTTACAACACAGGCACTATACCCACCAAATAAAGTTATAATTATATAAAACATTATAAAAACATGAGAAATTGTCCTATGCACTAGAAGGTTAAATAAAATGTAACTTACAGCAAGCGTCATCAGAAAAGGATGCCACGAAAACAAGCCTGTGCCAACACGTACATTTAATACATTTAACAAATTATAAAAACATTTATAAGAGTGGCATTATAAAAAGTACTTTGACACTCACTTGAACCCGGTCGAGACACGAACACAAGGAAAACCGTGAAGCCGATGCAGAGGACGTGTGAAAGCGCTGCGGCCACGGTCCTCGTACATCTGTAGAGTCTCGCCTCAGCCTCTGTCTCTTTCCCTTGGGCCATGTTTACATGAGGAGGGCTGAATAGTATTGTCCTCTTTGCAGGTTTTCGAACAAACCTGAAACTGCCGCCTTCAGCAGCTTCACTCACCTGAAATGAACTCGACACTTCAGCACTGAGATGCTCAAGAAGCTGTGCAGTTTAGAGAGATAAAATACGTGTTATCAATCCGTCAAAGTTAAATAGTTCACTGTCAACGCGCGGTTCCGATTTTTAAAGATGTAAGTGAAACGTACTCTTATTTCGAGCTTTTTTTTTTCTCCCCGTGATGGTCACAACCGGTAGTTTTTGCATAACCAATACTGCGTTTCCGCTGATTTACAAAGTACAACTTCCGGTTTATAAACAAGATAAAGACTGCAAAGCGCTCTTTAAATTGAGACATAATCGGTCGGGTAGCTAATTCTGTAACGTTAGCTAACTTTGCGTGCAGTACTTTGTGTGCCTTTTTACCAGATGTAAATACTTTTAAGCCAGTATAATATTCTGTTTTATATTTTGAAAGAAAAGCGTGATTACAGGCAAGAGCGTCTTGACACGCCTCCTGCTGACGTGGATGACGATGACACTTGAAAACTAGGGCCCGAGGTGGCCATAAGACCAATTTTTTTTTGACTCCTAATTCTTGGTGAATTGGCCAAGTTATCATATGCAGTAATTTTAACTGCAAGTTTTAAAGCTACCTTTATAAACCCAATCAATGTTTATTCTGTCCAAATTGGGGTTCTAAGACAATAAAACTGTGTTAACCACCCATTTTAATTATTCACAGTGTTAATAACCACTAGTCTATGGCCCTTGATCGGCCCTCCACTTTTCTGTGTTTTTGATTTGGACATCCCTGCTTTTAAAATGTTCACTCAAAAAGATTTTGCAGTTAATATCTCATATAACTCCATGTGTGTACAATCTTCAGGAGTAATCTATGTTTAATTGAGGCTAGTGTCACATATCAAAAACATTAAGCTATAATAGCCAATTATCAAGCAGGTCTAAAACGGCTTGCATATAAGATAATTTAGTGAATAAATACATTGATGTATCACCGCAATGTCTATAGGCCTTCTTTATTGCTCAGTCGGTTAACTACATGGATACTTCAGTGGTTAGTTGTTCATTGGCCTTTGTGCTCTAATAATTCTGTAATAGGCTTGTGACTGCACAGCCATAGGCAAAAGGATATCCTACATTCTACGAGCAGCAGTCAGTAGGAATGGTTTGTTTTTCTGTTAATGCAATTTTTTTTGCATGTGGTTGGTTGCAGTTTTGCATTAACTCTTTGTCTAATGCTTCATCACTGTTCCATAGACTATGAGGCCATGTAGACCAACCAGGCCCATCCGTTAATAACAAGCAATGTACAGCCTAAAAATTATAGACAGCCATGTTTCTGTGGCATTTGGCCTGCTCTGTTTGCTGAGATGTATGATAAATAAATGATACAGCTCTCATAAGCCTTGAGCAATTGAGTGATCTCCAAATTCAGATTGAGATTACAGTGCAGTTGTCTATATGCCATTTGGCCAACAGATATTGAGTCATAATCAAAAAGGACTCAAGAGGCATAACTGAAAAACATCTTTTTTTTTTTTTTTTTTGCTATTTTATGTCAAAATGTTGATTATTATATTGGATATTTTACCAAATGAAACTTAAAATAAAGCATTATTATCATTTTATTCTCTGCAGATGCATTCTACATCCATAAAATATCCTTTTAGGTGTTTTGCCTGTAGGAGCCTCTGCCAAAAATAAATATATATTTATCATACTAACAATACTATACTATACCATAAATGTCGACAACTCAAAAACACACTTTTATTAAACTAAATGTGTGGGGGCCAGGGGGCTTTCCTTTTTGATGTCTCTCTGGGATGGTTAACAGCGGATTAGAGATAATCCCATACTCACAATGTGCATGCGCAAACTCCGGGGCGAGAGACGAGCGACTCCACTGTGCCATCCCAAAGCGCACATTTAATCCGCAACAAACCGCGAGAAACAACAAGGTACGTCCAGTTTATTATTTGAGGATGTTTTCGTAGGGTGGAGGATGGGGCGCACTTGCTGGGACCTTCAGTGTCCATCGACCCCTTTTCACAGTGTTGTCAATCTCCTCCTGTCCCGTTTGGGGATGTCGCGATTTCCAGATAACGAGTACTCGATCTGTATCTATTTTTAATGGTCATCCGCAGCAGGTTCAATGTTTAGAAAGTTACTGGTTCTCGTACAATGGTCGCTTGTTGTCTTGTAGATAATTTCGCGGTGCTGTGACCCACTTGGCAAATAGCGCTCCGGGTTGTTCAAATTCAAGTCACAATGTTGTTTTCTCACACAGTATGAACACTATAGTCCCACTACAGTGGACACCTGTCACATTTTAGGCCTATGCATTGCTGTTCTGGCCTCAGTAAACAAATTTACCTAAAAAAAAAAAAGTAGTAGGCGTTTTGACACGTGCTTTCTCCTGGTTGATGATGACATAGCCTATGTACTGTTGGTGACATTTTTCCTAAAATTTGCATGTAAACATTGGCGATGCCTGCAGTGCTACTGTTATGATTGTTGTACTACATTTTAATACTTTTTGTTGCCCACTACGGTGATGCCACAGTGAAGGGCAATCTACTAGAAGCCAATTCTATCTTTGTAGGAAATGTCCAAAAGGACTTTGCACAAGTGTTGAACTTCTGTATGACGGGCTAGACAACACATTTCACTAAAACGTAGTGAGCATGGTTATATTTAAGATTTTACAAAACATTTTGCCTATTTATCCCCAGTTTGACAGTTTTTGTAAAGTTCATAATGTTAGTGCCTGGTTGTCATGGGCAGGCAGCAAATTTGACACAGGTGGGTAACAGGAGTTCCTCTACCTCTGTCACATCTGCTGCCCATGTCTAACCAGGAAGTAAGTAATATATATAATATATTTATACTATATCGTCATTTGCCTGAACCATGCATCACCAAAACTGTCAAACAATTCTTAGTGTTCATGTTCACTATTTTTAAGTGAAATGTGTAGTCTGACTTTGTGCACTTTAATCAAATCAAACCATGACAAACTCAACTCTGCACATTGTCTCATCCATGTCATACACACCACAAAGATGTTGGAAAGTCAGATGCCATTAGATAACGGGAAAGATTATTATTTTTCTTTATATATATATATATATATATATATATATATATATATATATATATATATATATATATTTATTTATTTATTTTTTTTTTACTATTTGTAGTTCTGAGGGATTACATTGACTTAGTTCTGTTTATGGCACAGCCTCTGATGCACACCTCAACGAGTACTGGTCTGTCAACTATAAACTTACCTGGTAACATTTTTCAGCCTATGAAGAAATCAGTTTACTTTCATTATTCTCAGTGTTAAATGTCTTTTCCGCAGAAGCACATGGACGACCAGTACGCAGCTGGCATGTGGATGTTATTGTCCAGTCTAAGATGTCTAAATGTGAGTTGATTGAGCTCCAGGACCTCAGTGTGAATGATCCCATTGAACTAGCTGCTCCTGGGACACACCATACACCCTCATCCACAGTTGTACCCTCGGGGCCGTCTGGTTACTCCCATGTGGTGCGCCTGGTGGGGGACCGAGTCAGTATTGAAACAGCGCTCTCAGAAAAGACGGGGCTAGGGCACGACTTCCAGCCCTTTAGACAGACCCATCCCACCTGGTGTGATCTTTGTGGGGACTTCATCTGGGGACTTTACAAACAACAGAGTCTACGGTGCTCCAGTAAGTTGAACTTTATGGTTAATTATTCATAGTTGGTGACATTGGTTCGTGTGTCTGTCTGCCATTGGCCAAGGCAAAGAAATATAAATAAAAAAAAAAAGTCTTTTGAAGTTTTTGAAGTCCTCAAAATATCACCTGTAAACTGGAAGCTGAAACATATAGGGTTCAAATATATATTAAGCAGCAGGCCAAACTGTGATCACAAAGGATGCTGCAAGTTTTCCACTTAAGATATGAGAGGATTCTTTGTAATCTGTAGGAAGTTCTGGTCAGTGTCATGGTGCAATTCTTTGGAAGCTTCTTTGTGTCTTTGTTTTAATTTAAGTCATTTTTCAGGCAGATCCTGATATTTATTGGAAACTTTCAGGCATGGGTTTCAGTTTCTTCCAGATTTTAATGTTTTTGTTTGGGCCTTTCTCCATTTAAGATTGCTATCGAGATGTGGAGGATTGTGGTCAGCTTGAAACCTGTGAATATCCACATTTTATGAACTAAACAAAATGTATGAAGCAATGATTAACACATTGCCATTAGCTTGAACCTTGGATAAACTGTTGAGACGAATATATATCAGGCCGATATTTACCGATATTATGGTTCGACTGACCATCTGACTAAAGGAAGAACATTTATCTTTCCTTAAGTTTGAAGCGGACACTGCACAGAGAGAGCATATTGTAAAACATGGCTATATCAAACAATGATCAAAAATGCAACTTATATGACATGCTCATGAACCAACATCTGCTCACGGCACATTTGGGATCTCGGATGACCTTTTAAATCTCTGTGTTTCAGAATGTAGCTACACTTGTCACCACCGCTGTCGCCCATTTATCCAACTGGACTGTTGCACAAACGGAGGGGCACCCATTGACACGCCGGGCTCTACGGGTGACTGTTTTGAATCCGACACGAATGTGGTAGGAATACAGTATGATTCATATGTACCTCAGGCCAGTTTATGTATTATTGAGTTAAATTTCAAAGATGTGGCCAGGTTTGATGGAGACAAGAATATTAAGAAATGTGATTGTACCATATGTTCTTATTTTATTGCCTCTTCAATGAAAGTGACAATAAGTGACTCATGTTGGGGAAATCCTTGGGGAGGACTCAATGGCACTTTAACAATACCAACCAACCATAAAATAAAAACATTAAATTTGAGGCATTTGTATTATATGGGAGGAGTCAGAAGACCTAGATGTGTTTGTTTGGTCTGGATTCATCATTTGAGACAAGCACCAAGCAGCTGACAGCTCTGAATCTACTACTATTTGTATTTAAGGATTACATTTTAGAAATGAAATAAGGGGTGGATCATAACAATGACGTGCCAAGGATGTGGAATAAAATTGACAATGAAGGTATTTTTAATGTGCATTCATTTTCCATGTTATTATTTATGTGATACTGTCATGGTTGTGTATCTTCTATTTTTCTACTTGGAATATATTTATTATTATTATTATTCTTCTTCGGGACCAACCCCTCATTTTTCACCCAGTGAACATTGACGGTCTCAGGAAAATTTGCACATACGAAAAATCGTGTATCTGTACATTCTGGCTATTTCCGATTTACAAAATTCAAAATATGGCGCGTCAGCGCCCCAAGTGTACACAAAAAAATGCATTATGGATAGGAAGGTGCCAAAAATTTTTTTATCGTGCTAGAATCATGAAACTGGCAGAGAGCAGATAGTGACAAGAGAAGTTAAAAATATTATTGATACGAACGCCGTCTCGCCCAACCAATTGTCGGCCATATTGATGAAAATCCGCTAAACCTGACTCAGCGCTTTTTTTAAACTTCAGACTTTTTACGATCCTCCCAGGCGCTTAACCGAACGAGCTGAAATTTGGTGAAAAACTGAGGAGTGTGGCATCAAAAGTTATCCAAATCATGAACCTAACTTTACGGTCTCTGTATGCTAAGCCGCAAAATTTTGCCAGAATTCCTGAAATTTTCAAATTTTTTAATTTTGCTCCCATTTGCACTTATAAAGTCCGAATTGCATCAAATTTTAATCAGTTGTTAAACTCCTGCCTGAAACCTACTAGAAGTGAAAGAATTAAATTCGCCGCTAAGTAGCCTACAGATTAAAGCAAACTTTTATATGGGAGCAAAAAATTTAGTTTTTAGAACTTTGAAATTTTGCACAAAATTCCATTTTCGCTTACTGATCAAAAAGCTAATCAGACCCATGTCACAGAGTCTTTGTACGGCAAAGCCGCATTACCAATGACCAAAACATCCCATGTTATTCCTATGGAAAATCAAATTTGCATATTTTTTTTACTACGCATTTTTAACGAACTCCTCGGGCGCAGTATAAACCCGACCAACCTGAAATTTGGTGACATCTTCCTGAGGAGTGGGGCACCGTAAAAGTTATCCAAATTATCAGGATAGGTATTACGGTCTCCAGCAGCGGCAAAGCCGCACATTTTGCAAACATTTTACAAAAGACCTAAAAACCCATGTTATTCCTATGGGAAAATCGCAAAATCTCTCAAATTTCACTTTGTACTTTAACGATCCTGTCCCTCGGGCGTAAGTCCCATCAATCAGAAACTTGGTGACAATCATCCTGAGGAGTGGGGCACCAAAAGTTATCCAAATTATTAAGATAGGTATTATGGTCTCCTGCGGCGCGAAGCAGCAAACTTTGCCAACATTTTACAATAGACAGAAAAACCCCAGGTTATTCCTATGGGAAAACTCAAAGTCAGCCAAATTAAACTTTGTGTACTTTAACGCGACTCTCGGGCGAAGTCCACCATCCTGAAATTTTGGTGAAAATGATCTTGAGGAGTGGGCCATCTAAAGTTATCCAGATTTTAGCACAAGTATCACGGTCTTTGTACGGCAGCAAATCCTTGACTCAATACTTTTACACATTTTCAATGAAATATGAGCAGTAGAGGCGCGGTAGCGCCACTTGGATTCGGCAGCAAGTATTTTATGAGGAGGGAAATTGGGACGCTGCAGTAGCGCCTCATTTACATGCTATGGGGCCGTTCGAGCGGCGCTTAGGGCGAGGCCGATCATTGCCGCTATGCTATATTTCTTCTTTCTTCTTCTTTCTTCTTCTGGGATACCAACCCCTATTTTTCACCCAGTGGTGAACATTGACGAAGTCTCAGGAAAAATTTGCACACCTCTAAAAAATCGTGGCTCTCTACATTCTGGCTATTTCCGATTTCAGAAATTAAAATATGGTCGTCAGCGCCCCCAAGTGTACAAAAATGCATTACGGGATAGGAAAGTGCCCAATTTTTTTAATCGTAGAATCATAAAACGGCAGAGAGGTAGATAGTGACAAGAGAAGCAAAATATACTAATTCACGACAATGCCGTCCGCCCAACCAATTGTCGGCCATATTGGATCAAAATTGCCATTTAAACCTGATTCAGAGTTTTTTAAAATTTCTCAGATTTCTTATTTAACTCCTCCTAGGCTGCTGGGTTCAACGAGCTGAAATTTGGTGAAAATGAAGTTGAGGATGTGGCATTAAAAGTTATCCAAATCGTGAACTCTATGCTTTACCTGCCTCTCCCCAAAGTGGGCAAAGCCTCAAATTTGCCCAGAATTCCTGAAATTTTTTTAATTTTTTAATTTTGCTCCCATTTCCACTTATAAAGTCCGAATTGCATCAAATTTGGAACAGTTGTTAAACTCCCTGCCTGAAATCTACTAGAGGTGAAAGAATTAAATTTCAGCGCCTTTAGCTTGCATCTCATCAGATTAAAGCAAACTTTTTATATGGGGAGCAAAAAATTTAGTTTTTTTAGAATTTTTTGAAATTTTGCACAAAATTCCATTTTGGCCTACCGATCAAAAAAGCCAATTAGACCCATGTCATATTTTGTGACGACACCAGCCGCATCTTACACTGACCAAAACATCCCATGTGTTCCTATGGGAAAATCGAAAAATGTCTCAAATTTGGATATTTTTTACTCTGCACGATTTTTCTAACTCCTCTCGGCGTAAGTCTGACCAACCTGAAATTTGGTGAACATCTTCCTGAGGAGTGGGGCACTAAAAAGTTATCCAAATTGTTGGGATAAGTATTACGGTTCCTGTGTGGCGAAGCCCCAAATTTTGCCAACATTTTTGAGTAGACAGAAAAACCCATGTTATTCCTATGGGAAAAATCTCCAAATCGCCAAATTAAACTTTGTACTTTATCGCACTTCCTCGGCGTAAGCCCACCAACCTCAAACTTGGTGACAATCATCTTGAGGAGTGGGCCCCAAAAGTTATCCACATTTTATGGATAAGTAGTACGGTTCTGTGCGGCTAAGCTGGCTGCAAAAGTGCCCAAACTTGTACAAACGACAGAAACATTCCATGTTATTCTATGGGGAAAATGCAAAAATCACTCAAATGAAACTTTGTATTTTAACGATCCCCTCCTCGGGCGAAGTAAATTGACCATCCTGAAATTTGGTGAAAATGATCTTGAGGAGGGGCCATCTAAAGTTATCCAGGATTTTAGCACAAGTATTACAGTCTTTAGTATGTGCAGCTGCAAACTTTGACCAATGCTTACACATTTTCAGTGAAATAAGAGCAGTAGAGGCGCGTAGCGCCAACGGATTCGGCGGCAGGTATTTTATGAGGAGGGAAATTAAGTTGGGCGCGTAGTCGCCTCTCTGGCGCTGCATGGCATGGGCGTGTGGCGAGGCCGATCATTGCCGCTTGCGGCTATATTTATTATTATTATTATTAGGATATTATTATATATTAAAGCAATATACTTTAACATTTCAGAAAAAAAAATACTTATTTTATTACAATTTTTTGCATAAATTGTATGTTGAGTTATGTTTCGGACCATCCATGAAAGTATCATAGCGATGAAATAGAAAATACAATTTTTAAAAATCTAGATGGGGTCAAAATGACTTGAAGATAGCAGAAGAAATATATTTGTTTTGTTTTGTTTTTAGGATGAAAAGATTGAATGGGGTCAACAAGATCTAAGTCATGCAGAGATTCAGCAAAAGATTACGGAGTACAATTCTCAAACCAACAACAATCTTCAAATGGTCACTGTGAGTATCCAGTTTAGGCCTTTGCTTTTCATCCATTTTTGTATTTTGAAAGTGAATCTTTTTTTTTTTTTTTTGTGAATGAACACTATACATTTTTATTACTAATGTATTTAGATGTCATAATTTAGATCTTCTTCTGCAATAAATTACATTTATTTATTTATTTGTAAATTATATCTTTCATTTGGTTACAAAAGCAGTCCAGTTCATACATAATTGAATGGGCTCATAGTAGAGACCAATTTCTTAATCCTGTACATTTTTGTGTATTTCATTTGAATTTGAATTTTTCTTCTCTTTCTGTGCAGCAAAAAGATGGCTCCTACACTGGTTTCATCAAAGTGCACTTTCAGTTAGTACGCCCGATCTCCCTGCCTTCTCCTCAAAATCTGTGTCCACTTGACGGTCAGTGGGACAAGAGGATAAGACGGCGAACGTCTTTCTATCTTCCCAAAGACATTGCTAAACACCTTCACATCAGTTCTCAAACACAAGTCCAAGAAGTAATCGTAGCCTTGCTCAACAAGTTCACTGTGGTGGACAACCCAGCAAAGTTTGCCTTGTTTGAACGAACTGAGAGACAAAATCAGGGTAAGGTAATTTTAAAAATTACATGAATCAGTCTGAAACTGAGAATAATTGCCATTCACTTCAGTGTTTATGAGGAAAATGTCTCAGGATGAGCGACCCCTGTACCTGCGTTTGTGTGCTGGCCCAAGTGAAAAGGTCCTGAGTCTGGTTCTGAAAGAGAATGAGACTGGGGAAGTCGACGTAAGCTATTCTTTTATATATTACATAGACTTTTTGGAATTGTGTAAAATGAATTGTGTTATCTGCATATTTTACAGTGGGATGCTTTCAGCTTTCCTGAATTGTGCAACTTTCTGAGAATCCTGCAGCGTGAAGAAGAGGAGCATGTTCGACAAATTGTGAAGCGCTACACACTTGCCCGAGAAAGGATGGTGCACGCCATGACCAAGAGTAAAAGCCACTGTTGATGTCTTAGATCACTGTCCATAAGCACATGGAAGATAAAATTGTAATATTCTGAAAAGGATTGTACATACATAGAATACAATATAATACAATTAGAGAACAATACTTTGTAAAATATAGGCCTATGTGCTTAATAAATTCTCATGTCATCTGAGCCACTGATGCTGTATTTTTATTTAACTTTGGAACTGCGTGAATTAATGGGATTATTAAGAGTGACGTCACGTGCAGCGTATTCCTCACTTCCGGGGACTAAACATCGCGGCAATTTCAGTCTGGTTTTAGTATTGTTCAAATATATCAGCAATCAATACAAACAGGACAGAAGCTTTCCTTTCATTGGTTTCTGAAATAAGAATAAAAACAGAAATGACTTGAATTGATAAGGTGAGTTTATGTTCAAAAACAGGTGTTAGTTGTGGTCATTAAAAACTTGTTTTACTCTTGAATAAAGGCCTGGATAGAGAAGTGCTGTAGATATGGTACTGTTCAATTGGGCAGGCAAGCGGTCTTTAAAGATGCATTAAGATGTTGTTGGCTAGTTACTGTTTTGTTACTAAAAACATGAAAATCAGAGCTAGATCCTCAAGTGTTTACAGTGGTCCAAAGTTATTGCTCACTCACCGTTACTTCAGTAACGATGAGTTTGTAAGCGCTTTCCACAACTTTTAGAGCAGAGTTTACCATTACAGTAAAGCTAACAACAACTAGCATGCTAACGGCGTACTTCCGTTCATTTCAGACAATAAAACGCTGTTTAATTAGATGCAGACAAAACATAACTGTCTCACAGAGCTGCTTTTACTTTAATATAACGCTATCTCTACTGGAACAACGCGGATTGTACTTTATTAGTTTGTCATCTACAAAAAACAACTAATGAATGTAAATGAACTGTCTGGTCCAAAACCTCACGTCGGGGCTTTTAGCAGTGAGGAAGAAGAAATCTGTGCCTAGAGAGAGGAGCCAGTGATCAAGTTTTTGGGTTTTTGGAAGTTTGTGTTTTGTCCGTACATACACTTATAACGTTAGTAAGAATGTGACGTTAAGTTTTATAAATGAGACCTTACGCCAGTGTTTCTCAAACTGTGGTAGTGTACCACTTTGTACGCAGGCTGTGGTGGCTCTGGTGGTACGCAGGGCTCTCTGCAGATGGAATATTTGTGTTATTTAGAGACAAATCAATCTTTTTTTTTTTTGTCTTCCGTTGGGTTAATCATTATGTAAAACTACATTATCCATGGCTTCATCTCATTTTAGACCTGTTTTATTCTATTTTTAAACCTGGTTTAGCCCTAATTTAGAACAAGTATAAAATTGGTTTAGATATGGTGGTGCTCAGAAAGCCAAATATTATCTTAGGTGGTACTTGGTGTGAAAAGTTTGAGGACCACTGCCCTATGTGGTTTAATAAGATTAAATAACATGTGGACGGCGTGTTCACCAGGCGGCGCTAGTTCTCAGTTTGTCCACAGTCAGCTTTTCAAGAGCAGAAGAACTGTAGCATTAGCAGAGCAGCGTTAGCTTTAGCTCTTCAGCCAAATATCAAGATAAATAACACAAAGATTAATCTGTGCCCGTTTGATGACAGCTGCTAAGGTTTGTTTTCACGGTATCTCTTTGAAACACCAGTGGTTTCTTGTCGGGGTCGTAATGAATAATTGTAAACGACTGTTACCAAATGACATTTTATGTTCACAGCTGCATTGCTAAAGCTAACAGTTTAGAGCTATTTGTCTTTGGCCAATGCTCATTTTAAGGACATGCAATATCGTAACCACTGTGATGATCAAACTCATTGTAAATGCACGTATTTGTTGGTTTCTTCGTCAAATACAGCACACTTTTTAAAAAATCCTGCTATGTTTCTTAGCTTGTCACTGATGTGGTTCTCATAACGCCATTAATTCAAGATAAACGTTGCTACTTCATGTTCATACACGTACTTGCTTTAGGAATAAGTGTATTTGCTGTAAATGTTGTTGTTTCATTGTCCAGTTGTCTCACTCTTGTCTCACTTTAGCTTGTGTGTCCTTTTCAGGTGCAATTTTCTGAATCTGGTGCAGTCGAACTGTTGCACTAACATCAGCAGTTTGAGAACCAGGAAAATAATGTGCTGTAGCTGAAGATGGGGGGTAGTGGCTCCAAATCCAAGGGATTTTGGCCTTTTTCTGGCTCAGGCAGTGGTGATGATCCACCCAGAGATGGAAATGAACAAACATTGTCAAGATTTAAAAGTTTTCAAGGTGCAACACCTTTTGTATTTACTAGACGCAGGTAAGAACAACAAGCAAGGTGTTCTTTCTAATAACATGCACATTTACTATTATTATACAATGTACACTATTGCCATTTGTGAAGTTGCATTATACATGTTGTCATTGCTTTGTCTCAACTTCAAATCAAAGATCTCAGATCAAATTTTTCTTGCATAATTTGCTTAAGTGCATATTGTGTATCCTTCCTTTAAACAATATTTAAATTATTTTGGCCATGTTGTTGAAGTATCCATTTCCGCAGCAGATGTATCAAAACTATTTTTGTGGTAAATAATTGCTGCTGACACGGGTTCCCACAGATCTGTTTAGAGCAGCTGCAGCATACACATGCATTTTCTATTTTCTAACATCCTGCTTGTCTTTTGTGGTATAGGTGCCCTGTGGTTAAATTTTGAACAAAAATTAGATATTTACACTTTTGTCTTTGGATTTTGTTGCAGCTCTATGTTCTTTGATGAAGATGGAGACTTGGCTCATGAGTTTTATGAAGAGACAATTGTGACAAAGAATGGACGAAAAAAGGCCAAGCTCAAACGAGTTCAAAAGAATCTTACGCCTCAGGTAATAATAATATTATTATTTAATAATAATTTCCCCCTGTTATAATTGGTCGTAAATGTTTGTCTTTATCTATCCACCAGGGAATTATTAAGCTGGAACACCCATGCATCCATGTAGATTTCCCGATTGTCATTTGTGAAGCTTGACATGGCGGAGTCTCACAATAAGAGCGACTGTGTCCACTCCGTCCCGTGGTCTACAGCAGAAGACTGACCACCTTTTGAAAATCATGATTTCCTGGCATTTCTGAAGTCCCTATGCAGACAGGCTGATGCTGTGTTTTAAGCCTCTGCATGTGATCTGTTTTGGCTTGTGTGCTGTTAGACACACTATGGGTCACTGGTGACTAACTAAAAGTGTGCCAAGTGGGTAAATGTGTTTAGTTTAGATATGGTTCATGGTCAGTGCGCATGCAGGTTTGTTTAGAGCGAAGAGGACAGATGCAGTTTTTCTTGTAGCATTCAACAAACATGCAGTTTTGTGCCCAATGTGAATTTGGAAAGTAAACAAGTTTTTGGTCACTTCTGTGAATTATGTTAGTATGCATGATGGAAAACGAAGGACTTGACAATCACTGGTCCACAAAGTGGACTGTGATGTTGAACTGACTAAGGCAGTTTCAGTTTGACCAGTGTAAACCTGCAGCAATCGTACACAGCCGGTGTCAAATGAGAAACCCTGTTGTTTTTTCTTTGCAGCTTTGGCATATGTTTCACCTTTTTAATTTATTGTACATTTTTTAATTACATTATGAACACTAAAGTGTGTGGTGATTTTTGATTATTATTAACTGGTCTGACAATACAAGGTGTATATGGTATTAAAGTGGGATTACTAAGAATTTAAACTGGAACATCTCCATGGCAAAAGAATGAGGCTCTATCTAACTCAAACATAAGTCCAAAAGTAAAGTACATGTTATTGTTGTAATGTTATTTTGTTAGACTTTATATCCATACTAATGTTTTCAGGATACAACAAATCTCCAGGAATATTTATTTCCTATGTGTGTCTCTTCAATTTTGCTTACTAAGCAGAAGAATTCAATAGAAAACTGAGTTTACAAAATCCAAGAGGTAGGTGGAGTCAGTTATAAAAGGGATGGATGTCAAGGAAATACGGATTATGCATTTCCTGTTTAAATATACATCTAAAAAAAAAACAGGTAACCAGATATTTTTCTTAAATTGCTTTAT